>OY755210.1:865515-1346543 GCA_963576765.1 Draba incana
AGAAGTTGGAAAAGAGTGAAATATTAACCCAACAAAAGCTGCAGAGTTGAAAGAAAAAAATAATTCATGTGAAGCAAAAGATCTTAGCTTTACTGTTCGTATAGTTTTTGCAAATGTTTTTTTTTTCTTGGTACCACACACAATTACATGATTCAATAATAAGTTATTTGGATATGGATTTTGATAAAACGATATATGGAATATTAAAAGAATTGTAGTAAAACATACTACTTGTTTTATGAAAGTTTTATGTGCATATAGATTTTGTTTGATAACAACATAAATTGAAAATGATAAAAAAGAATAGCGGATACACAAAACATAATACAAAAATCAATTGGACTAACAGAAAAAATATATTTATATTCATTTATTGAGTGTGCGGAAAATGCTATCTTCAAAGAAAATACAATCCAAAACCAGCAAATATAAATGATAAAAAAAGGAAAAATTAAATATTTTTACCATTTTATAAGGTGATTTGCTTGAAAATTGCATGTCGGAAAAAAACAAGAAAAACAAAGTTTTGTATATGGATTTTGTTTGGTAACATAACAATGCAGTAATAAATAACAATTCCAAATAATGCTTATAGATATACAACTTATAAGCTATAGATTATATAATCATTTTTGCATTTCTTTGGTTACAAAAGGAAAAAAAAAATCTTCTTTCTTATTGGCATAAAACAAATATCAACGGGAAAGAGAATAGGAGTCACATGATACGTCTATTACGGGGCACGTGACTACGCCTTCTTTGGTCCTCCTCAATTGTACCGAGGACGAAAACTAGCTATTGCCCTTTTTATTGTTTTTCTTTTCATTTCAAGTGTTCTAATAAGAATCAGAATCACAAGAAGAAACCAGACAAGAATAATAACCGAACATTTCTGTGAGAACAAAAATTAAAAGAAACTCTTTCATATGAAACTCAAACACTGATTTTTATTATTAAATAGTTGATAATAAAGCAAACATGGAGCTGCAAATTCTTTAGTTAGAGAAATCTAACTAGGCAAGTACTTGGTTGAAGAAATCGCCTCAATTTCGGCTTGAACCATCAACAAATCATTCACAACGAAACCTTTTGATGAATCCCTGAGATCAGCTAGAGAGATAAACTCAGTGTAACCCCAGCTATATTCTGCTCCATATGACGGACCCTGGTACCAAAGATCTCAAATCAAAAGATTTGTAAACTTAGAAAAATATAAAGAACAATTTTTCTTTATTAGATTTAGAAACTTTCTCAAAACTAAATCTTTCTTCTTTCTAAGTTATGGTGAAGTGATGAAGTGATATGGAACAACTCTCCATTAGCACTTGTTTATATAGAACTAGGAAACTTGTTCTCCAAGCCTCGGTAGCTTCCTCTCCAAGTCTCGTAGCTTCCTCTCCAAGTCTCGTAGCTTGCTCTCCAAGTCACCGTAGCTTGGTCACCAAGTCTTGGAATTATCTAACATTCTCCCCCGTAATTCCAACTTGAACTCCGGGAAGTTTGATCTCTTGAACTCCGACTAGACTTCTCATTTCTTTGAACTTGATCCTTCCTAATGGTTTGGTAAGGATGTCCGCCTTTTGCTCTACACCGGGTACATGTTCTACTTCAACTTGGCCGTTCTCTACACATTCACGAATAAAGTGATAATTTTTAAGAATGTGTTTACTTCTTCCATGAAACACCGGATTCTTGGTTAAAGCTATGGCCGACTTGTTGTCTATCCTTAGAATGACCTTCTCGTCCTTGCTAAGAATCTCTCTCAACAGTTCCTTGAGCCATATAGCTTGCTTTGCGGCTTCTGTAGCTGCCATAAACTCGGCCTCGCATGAAGACAATGCAACGGTTGGTTGCTTTTGTGATGTCCAAGTAATCGGTGATGCGCCATAGTAGAAAACGTGTCCTGAGGTGCTTCTTCCATCATCAATGTCGATATTGTGACTACTATCACTATATCCAATAATCCTCCTTGACCCGTTTCTCTTGAAGTATAAACCAAAATTAGTGGTCCCTCTTACATATCTTAGGATATGTTTAATTGCTTGACCATGAGACTCTCTTGGACTTTGCATATACCGGCTTAGAACTCCAACTGCATATGATAGATCCGGTCGCGTATGGAGAAGATACCTTAGACAACCGATCGTTCTTCTATACTCCGTGGCATCAAGCTCCGTCTCGTTTTCAGCCTTTGAAAGCTTTAAACCCGACTCCATTGGCACGTGAGTCAAGTTACACGTCTCCATCTTAGTATTAACAAGAATTCCTCGAGCATAACCTTCTTGTTTAATCCTTATCCCGTCTTCTTCTTGAATTACTTCAATGCCAAGATAATACGTTAGCTTTCCAAGATCCGACATCTCGAACTTCTTTGACATATCTTCTTTGAATTGTTTAATGATTATAAGTGATGTTCCCGTCACAAATAAATCATCAACATAGATAGCCACAATCAAGACATCATTCTTCTCTTCTTTCCGGTACACTGATGGTTCCTTTAAACACTTCTTGAAGTTCATCTCCTTTAGAACTTGGTCGAGTTTAATATTCCATGCTCTTGGGGCTTGTCGAAGTCCATATAGAGCCTTGTAAAGTCTATAAACTCGGTTTTCTTCTCCCTTTTTCATGAAGCCTTCGGGTTGAGTCACATAAACCGTCTCAATTAAATCACCATTCAAGAAGGCGGTTTTCACGTCTAGATGATGTATCTCCCAACCATTTGTTGCTGCAAGAGCTATGAGAAATCGTATAGTTTCGAGTCTTGCCACTGGTGCAAATACTTCTTCGAAATCTACTCCTTGTTGTTGCACATAGCCTTTTGCCACAAGTCTTGCTTTGTTTTTATTCACCGAACCATCTGCTTTTCTCTTTATCTTGAAGATCCATTTTAGTCCAATGGGATTTACTCCTGTTGGCTTGTCAACGAGCTCCCATGTCTTGTTTCTTACAATGGAGTCCAACTCGACTTTCATTGCTTCTATCCATTCAGGAAAGTTTGCAGCTTCAAGATAGTTTTCTGGTTCTCCATCCACTGTGAGTAGTAGCTTCACACTTTCTAGGTCTGCCATCAATACATAGTCGTCAAGATATCTTGGTTTTGTGATGACACGACCATATCTTGTTACTCCTTGTTGCGGTTCTGCTTCTTGATTCTCACCATGGTTTACGTTTTCTTCTTCTTCTTCCTCGACTTGGTTTATAGGTTCATCATCTGGTTCTTGATGATCATTGTCTTGATCATCTTCATTTCCTCTTCCGTCTTCTATAACACCATCACGAGTAAGTTTAAACATGCCCGATTCTCCATCATTTTGTTTTGTTGTAGAAGACCAGTCCCAAACCTTTTTCTCGTCAAAGACCACATCTCTACTAACAATCACCTTCTTTGCATTCGGATCATAGAGTCTGTATGCTTTGGAACCAGGTTCTGTTCCAAGATTGATCACACTTCTTGACCTGTCATCTAGCTTCTTAAGATGTGGTCCAATGATCTTTGCATATGCAACACAACCAAAAACCCTCAAGTGTTCGATGTTAGGTTTCTTGGATGTGAAGCTCTCGTAAGGAGTTTGATTCCGCAATGCTTTTGTTGGAACTCGGTTTATGAGATAAGTTGAATGACGTACTGCTTCCCCCCATAAACTGTTTGGAACTTTCATTGCTTTAAGCAAGCTCCTCGTCATCTCCATCAATGTCCGATTTCTTCTCTCAACAACTCCATTTTGTTGAGGTGTATATGGTGCGGTTAAGTGTCTAGAGACTCCTTTCTCTTCACAAAACCGGTTGAATTCAGCTGAAGTGAACTCTCCTCCTCTATCGGTGCGAAAGGTCTTCACGGATAAACCGGTTTGTTTCTCCACGTATTCCTTAAACCTTTTGAACCGATCGAATGCTTCACTTTTCTCCTTCATCAAGATAGTCCACATGAATCTTGAAAAATCATCGATTAACACGAAAACGTATCTGTTATTCGATGGTGTTGGTGGTGATATTGGACCGCATAAATCTCCATGAATCAATTCTAAAGGTTGCGTCGCACGAAATCTCGATGTGGTTGGGAATGAATTTCTTGTTTGTTTTCCAGCTTGACACACATCGCATATACTCGTCTCATGTGACACTTGCGGCATTCCTGTGACCATCTCTTTATCAATCATGTTTTTCATGGCACCAAAGCTTACATGACCAAGCCGAGCATGCCATCTCCATGCTTCTTCATCGTCTTGAGTTTGTAAACACATAGGGTAGGAGATTTCCATTGGTGTTTTGTAGAGGCGATTTGGTGATCTTATGACTCTTACAAGTAATCTCCCACATGGATCTTTAAGCGTCAAAAAATCGTCTCTCATGTAGACTTCACACCCATGTTCCGTTGCTTGTCCAAGACTTAGTATGTTGTGTTTTAAGTCGGGAATAAAATAAATCTCCTTGAGTGCTCTTCTTTCTCCGGTCTTGCACACAAAATCTATGGTTCCCTTTCCAACAATATCAACATACGAGCCATCTCCGAATCTTACTTTTCCTTTGATCTTCTCGTCTAAACTTGAAAAGAAGTTTTTGTTTCCCGTCATGTGGTTACTTGCTCCATTGTCTAGATACCACACACTTGTGTTGCCATTGTTGATATCAAAGTTCTTCGGAATCACCTTATCTTCATTCAAAAACACCACCTCATGAACATAAAGAGCATCAGCTTCTTGAGTTTCATGTAAATTTGTCTCTTGTCGTCCTGCACCTCTCTCGGGACACGTTGAGACATAGTGACCAGCCTTGTCACATTTCCAACAAATTATCTTGGACATATCCTTCTTCGGCTTATGGTCTCCGGTTTCTCCTCCTTGAGATTGCCAATTGGATCTTCCTCGACCCCTGCCTCTACCGGAACCATCACCGCCGTTACTTCCTCTACCATAACCACTGCGGTTAAAACCTCCTCTGTTGTAACCTCCTCTGTTATAGCTCCCTCTGTTTCCTCCTCAAAAATTTCCAAAAGCTCCACCTCTTGAGCTTCCGTAACCTCTTGAAAACATAAGTTTTCCTTGGTCCTCACTTCGGGCTTCTTCTCCCACACGTTCTTCATACGCCTTTAGCCTCCCAACTATATCTTCAAATCCTGTAGTATTCAGATCTAGGACTTGCTCAAGGGATGCTACGATATGAATGAACTTTTCTCTTGGGAGCCCCTTCAAGAACTTTTTCACCAACTTTGATTCTTCGATGGTTTCTCCCAAAGAAGCTGATTGACTTGCTAGGCCTGAGATCTTGCCCGCAAAATCATCAACCGAGTCGGTGCTGCTCATCGTTAACTTGTCGAGTTCCGTCATTAAGGTTTGTAGTCGTGCTTCTCTTACACGATCTGCTCCAAGATGACGTGCTTTGATAGCCTCCCACACTTTCTTTGAAGATGTTTGTTCTCCGATTTGCAAAATTAACGTCTCGGGGATTGACTGAAACAATAGTGCTGTCGCCACATCGTTCTTCTTCACATCGGTGGAACCTGGATCTATTGTTTCCCAAACTTCGCAAACTCGCAACGTGATCTTCATACGCATTGCCCAAACTGTGTAGTTTGTTGGTGTGAGCATGGGACAATGAATAGATGCTGCGCCAACGTCTTTTGGTCGCGGCTGTTGTTGGGGTTGAGGATTGTCTTCACCGGCCATGCTTGCTTATGATAATCACTTAACACCGTTCTTGATCGAGTCTTCGACTTAAGGCTCGTTTGAAATTCTCGGTTTCCTAACAGGAATACACAATTCTAGTTCTTTCACAACTCAAAATCAAAAGATTTCAAGGATAATAATCTCAGAGTGAATAGAACTTAGCAAAGTGTATTAATGCTAGCTCTGATACCAATTCAAATCAAAAGATTTATAAACTTAGAAAAATATAAAGAACAACTTTTCTTTATTAGATTTAGAAACTTTCTCAAAACTAAATCTTTCTTCTTTCTAAGTTATGGTGAAGTGATGAAGTGATATGGAACAACTCTCCATTAGCACTTGTTTATATAGAACTAGGAAACTTGTTCTCCAAGCCTCGGTAGCTTCCTCTCCAAGTCTCGTAGCTTCCTCTCCAAGTCTCGTAGCTTGCTCTCCAATTCACCGTAGCTTGGTCACCAAGTCTTGGAATTATCTAACAAGATCCACTACCATACACAAGAAAACACTCATTAGACATCGCGAATGTTTCCATAGCCATGAATATATCTAGATATGTATCATGGGCTTACGTGGTCTTTCTAAGTTACTGAGTTGGCGTTGGTTAAGAACTCGAAGCTTAGCTCGAACATAAATCTTCTCATAGGGTCTGAATTTCTCGTTTACATCAAGATTAAGATACATTGACAAGAATTTTCCCTCTCCAGTGGAACGACCATTTGGATTCACTTGTATAAGCCTTATCATCATAGGAAATACTTGTTACTACTACTAATTAAAGCACAAATCTTTTAATTTTGAAATAATGTGGACTCACCAATTTCTTCCTCCAATGGAGAACACATCTGAGTAGTAAGTATCTTTTAGCAACGTGGAGAATCCCCGAATGGTGTAAGTGAATCTCGGGTTCTGGAAATTCTCAGCGACGGAGAAAAGTTCGGATTTTTCAAAGAGAGAAGGAACGGTCACATCAACACCAAACTCGCAGTGATCTCCATCGTAGAGGTATCCGTTTGCCGGGTCTTTAAATGTAGCAATAGGGAGGACCTGAGAGAATCCCCACATCGTTTTGAAGACATTAAACTTCCACACATCGGTATCTAACAAAGATCAATATGTAGAGGTTAGAATCTTTTTGGTTAAAAGAATGTATATATATTACATGTTGATAGTTCAAGTGGTTCTTGGGACAAAACTAATATTTTCATATTGTGGTTTCAGGCATGCATGGGGAATCACGGCCCAGAACCTCTTGATAATTCCAAAAAAAAAAAAAAATTACTAAGCTAAAAACCTTGGATGGTGAAGTACTTCCTCTCGTTCTTGTTGAAGACGTAAAATCTTAGTTCCGCGTAAACCTCTTGTTGTCCTGAGACGAATGTCGAGTTGTCTATAGCTACGTAAAGCGAAAGGTAACCTGAACCACTATCCTTTTGGTTCCCGTTTGGGTACCCAACAAGTGTCCTATATACATATTGACATTTTGAGATTTATTACAAAATTCCATTCGAGGAAATATATATCAAATTACCAACTTACCAGTTGTATCCTCCAACTGTAAAAGGACGAGATTCGTATCTCGTAGGGAACGTTGACTTAAGGAGCGTGTTAAAAGACTCCATCTTGAGAGAGTAAGTCGATGGAGGGCGATCTCTCAGTCCCTGCACTCTGTTTGAAGCTGAGACTTTATAATCACGTGATGAAATCTCTTGATGGTTATGTAAGTAATGTGCTTCTTCCAGCTTTGGGTTTGGTCCTGCTCCATTCTCTTCTGTTTTGAGACAAAAAAAAAGAGCATTTTAAATTAAAGACAGTTCATATTAATATTCCGGTATTCCGGTATTCCGGAATATTACATATTAATATTCCATTCTCTCAGTCCCTGCATTAAATCTATATATTCTTGAATATTTGGATTAAATCTAAAAGTTAAAGAAGATTTCATACGCTGCATATTTGAGTTGAAGCCATCATTAAATTGACGTATGAAAGATGGGCGTGCAGATTCAGTTGTGAGGAAGAGACAAAGGAAGAGATAAGTGACATAGATGATATTTGTGTAGTAACTAGTCATCTTTTAAGGTTTTGTGAATGAATTCTCAAGAAGAAGGGCTTATATGTACCGTTAGAGAGAGAGGGAGAGATGCTTAAATGAGAAGAGTTTGGTACACCACAAGAAACACATTACAAAACACCCAAGTTGTTGGTACAACCACCAAAGACAGTATATAGACAAAACAACAAAGTTCATTCATAAAGACAAAGATTAAACACTTTAATAATTGAAACGAAACAAACTAGCTTACAACATCTTTTTCCTTGCCGACACACTTGTAGGGTAGAGTAGTCCTGCATATACACGTACGAAATCAGAACAAGTTATGCATATACACTTACGAAATCAGAACAAGATATGCATCCTCATTGCAAGTAGACAGCAGCATCTCATTGATAAACTGCTTACCACCAAAACCTCAGGGTAATACTCATGATGATTGATCTCACCTACATACTCTAATGGCAAACCTCTCGGCCAAACCGAACGTTGCCCGAAATGTATATACGGATTAACCACAGTCCGATTCGGATTCTCATGACTATACAGCAAAATCGGTTCTTGCTTAGAATCTACACCAACTAACTCAACATCAAAATGTTTCTCTACATCACCATCAATCACTTCACCACGATCATCAGTATTATAAATCTTCTTTGCACCATGTTGAATCGCAAACAAGTAACCAACACTCTTTCTCACAAAAGAATCATAATGATCTAAAACTCTATAACCCAATTCAGCTTAAGCATCTAAAGACAAAAAAATCGAACCTTTAAGACTCCAATCTTTCAGAGTCATTGAATTTCCGATGGCGAGAACTTTCGGCAAGCTCTTGAGTTCCTCAGTTGGGTATTTCGTCACCGACACGACGATCCATTTCTCAGTAAAGTAAATCGTTAAAAGTAAATCAAAGAACATTGAACAATTAAAAGAAGCTCGTATACATTCATAGACAAGTAAAACACTTTGGTTAGATTTTACATTACGAAAGAAGAAACAAAATATCAAAAGATTCAAAACCCAAAACAAATCTTCTATGTAAAAAAAAATAAATCACAGAAATTCGTTAATGTAAGACACTTAGATTTAAAAAGAAGGCTCGGGATGAACAGCTGACGCCGCGGCGTTATTACCATGAAGAGCTCTTTGAAGTTTCCGATGATCGAAAACTTCAACTCCGACGTTAAATATCGAAGTCACCGGCCGGTGATCGGACATTTTTATCTCCGATCTCTTGTAACATTCTTGTCTTATTCCTTGTCCTAACCATAATATTCTATCACACCTATTAAAAACACACACAAAAACTTTCTAAGAATCTCTCAAGTTTTATTAAATTTCAAAATGATCATGTAATTCTTAAAATGTTCAATGTAGTCACTTACCAAGCAGGAGCTCTTTTCTTCTCTCCTTCTCTCAAGCTTTCTCCGGCGTAACGATCAGAATCGACTTCATATTTATACGTCGGAGGGAATTTAATCGCTCCTTCTTTCCATCCATCGAAAACATGTCCTCTTCGTAATTCTCTAATCAACTGTTAAACAAAATTCAATATAATTTTAGTAACCTAACCAAAGTAAATATAGTCTACTAGACTGGATATATTTACTAGGTTTGATTTCATTTTCATTTACCAACTAATCTTTAATATAACAAACAAACAAACTTTAGTATATAACCAAAAGAGAAACCAAACCTGGTCACTATTCTTGATCTCGTCCCATCGTTTTTGTACGATAAGATTTCTTACTTCACTATCGGACATGTTAAGTCGGTAGTTCAAATCTCCAAACCAGAAAATCTGACTGTTGAAGATTATAAAGCCAATAGAAAAAACCACAATTAGTAATTGAATTTTTTTTTTTTTTGGGTGATTTTGTAATCTTTGATTGATTTCTTACTCGTGACATGGAATCGTTCTAGGTTGATCGGTATCAAGAACCGATGTGAAACGAGTACGACGTAAAATTTCGTACACGTCAGCATTCCGGCGTTGTTCCGCACCGTCTTTATGACCGGAGGTTAAGTGTGAACACACGAAACACATTCTTGATTGATATAACGTCATGCTAATAGATACTGATCCCTGCAAAAAATTATCATATAATTAAGAAAATTACTCGATTACTTGTAAAAGAAGATAGGGTTAGGGTTATATTATTTACCTTGTTCCCCATGTAACCCATCAAGCCAACTCCGACTGGTGAGACTTTCAAGTTGTTGACGTGTCTTCTTAATCGTCGTCGGATCCAAACCGATACATAGATCCCAACCATCTGCTTACTCACAATTCTCACATACTTTTGACAATCTTTCACTTTCCGACACTCTTCAACCAAATCTTCCGACACACCATAAATATTTCCGATCTTGTCTCCTTCTTCTTCCGTTGAAGAAGATTCATCGTCCGATGAATCATCGGTATTTTTGGCAGCTTCATCGGAAGAAGATGAATTGTTCTCATTCTCTTCTTTTATATCATTCCAACTCAAATTTAGGGTTTCAAAGCTCCTTGACCGCTTCATGTTTCTTGCGTCCAAAGCAAATCGAGTAGCTCCCATCGGATTCTCTGGAACCCTAAACCCTAGCCTCGCGTTGCTGCTCAAAACTCTCCTTAGCTTCCCTTCGGATCCAACAATTTGAGGATTCTCATCTAAAGCTCTTTCAGGCCAATCCATATCCGGATTCCCAACTTGTTCGAGGCTCGGTAAAGCAGTCGCGGCATCGATATATTCGTTTGTAGCTAGGTCTAGCGCATGGTCCGAAGCAAGATTCTCGACTATAACATCAGTGATAATGGAGTTTGTTTGTTGTGTTAAGATAGGAGACGACGGCACGCTTTGAGATCTATGAAGAACGTTGTTGTTGGTTGGAGATTGATCATAAAGTGATTCTTTCTCTGATTTGTTTAGTGTTCTACGGATTATCGATTCCCATTTCGGAATCGGTCCTCGATCTTCTGCTCCGAAAACGTTTCCTGCGTTTAGTGGAACCACTTCTTGAAACCTATAAAACAAAAGATTCATCAAAACAGAGGAACTACAAATACTCTGTTTCTTAAGGGGCTTTTGCTTAAGAATATTGAAAAAATCTTTAAAAATAGTTATTTAGGTTAATAACAAAGAATTACATAGAAATTAGGGAAATGACAAAACTTTTTAGGATTCATTTGCAAAACAATAGATGGTTTATTAAGGTTTTTGCTAGTTTGCTAATTAGCGGCTTTTTTTTTGTTGTGTGACCCAATTACTTTTGTATATCCTTTCAGGCAGGGCCGGCCCTGAGGGCAAGCGGGCAAAGCTCATGCTTGTGGCCCTCATATCGATCCTCACATTTATTATAACAAATCGGCCCTAAAATCCTAAAATCTCTTTAGTTTAGTAGTCAAATCGGTCTATTTCGTATTTTTGTTTATGGCCCATAAGAACTCAGGGCCAGCCCTGCTTTCAGGTCAGGGACTAAAGCATTTTTACTTACCCGATGATGTAAATATCTGAAGGGTTTTCAGTAGAAAGCCAATCTTCAATGTCGAGATCATCGGAAGGACGTTTTCCGGCGACGTTCCATGTAGCCACCGTCACTCTATATCACCAGAGACACGTGTCAGAGAGATATTTCACCGGCAGGAAGAAAAAAACAAGAAATTCCAGAAATACCCTTACTTTATATCTTTAGTGTTTATGTATTGTACTCTTAAAGTCTCCGATTTGCCTCGCCGGTGTTTCCTATGATAACCCCTCACACCACCGTCTGAATTATTAAAGCAAAATAAACAAAAATTAATCTTTTACCTCAAAAATCGTTTATTCAATTACTAATATAGAAATTAAGAGAATAAAATTAAAACCTTTGCATGAATTTTTATTGCCGTGATCATTTTCGTTTCCTCGGCCACTGCCATGGTAGTCTTCAACAGCTACATTAGCCACGTGTTTGACCGAACATACTGATAAATAAATGGACCCCATAAAAAAAAATTAGTAATAAGATAAAATTATAATCGAATGTTGACCGAATTTTATTATTTGTCAAAGTCGTATACGCGGATATTCATCTACTAATAATAATATTCACCTTCGTCTTCGCTCTCAGGTTCTGTATCAATTTCGTCTTCACTAAAATCGTTAACTTTAGGTTTTATATTCAACCATTTGTTCATCACAATCGATGGCCAAAACCTCTGTTTTCCATTAAAAACAAACAAAAGAATAAATCAGAACATTCGTAATTAGTAGACAAAAAGAATGAAAAAAAAGAAGAGTAAGAATCATACTTCAGGACGTTTCCCGCGTCTTGTTTTCATTTTCTCTGATCAAACAGACAAAGATTTGGTTGTTCTTTTTCTTTTTCTTTGGGAAGAATTTGTAACAGATGAAATGTCGGAGTTTTGATATTTATAAGAGTGAGAGAGTCAGAGAGATCAAGAAGAGACGAACAAGAACAAGAAGAAAGATACAAAAACAAATAGTGAGCAGAATTAGACAAGAAGACGTGTGAAGGCAAGAAAAAAAGTTGAAATGATGAAATTCTCTCTGATATTATTTTTTGGGTTTGTTCGAAGCAAAAGCTATAAAGCTATGGCTGTTATTTAACAGCCTTCAGGAACCAAACCCCAACTTGCGAATCCACTTTTTTTTATTTTATTAATAATTAGATTATTTGGGGAAGACATTTTAAAGAAAACTATAAAGTCTATCAGATTTATTTCTCTTTTTTCTTTTTTTCTCACACGTGTTTTCCCATATGCTTAAGCTTTAACCAGCACTACAAAAAAATGATTGCATACCGAATCTTAAACTAATGGTTATTTATTTCTAGTGGTGTTTAATCGGACTTTAGGTTCGGTTCTGGTCTAGATTTTTCAGTTTTGGATCACTAAAATATTATTGACATAATCACTAAAAAAAAAAAAGAGGTGTGCCATCCTTACAAGCATATTTCAAGACCTTCGTTCTTACTTTCTGTATTTTTTATCATCGTTGATCTCTCGCACATCAAACGTCAAGGCGGACTCTCTTGTTCGATCAACTGAGTTGAGAATTTTTTTTTTTCTTATGTAAACAACTTACCTTCTCTTTAGGTAACCAATAAAAAGAATTTTATCTAATTAATGTTTGGTTAGAAAAGAAAAAAGGTGTGTAACATCACTAATATATGGTCTAAATGTAATATCATCACTTATATAACCTACGCTGTACATGTTTTGGGTAGTGAATAACCAAATTAAACCAAAATTAACTCTTATTGATTTTTTTGTTATATTCAAAAGATTTTGAAATTGATTTTTTCTTTTAAAACTTTATATTTCATTAAAAATTTAGACGGAATCAAAACATTATTTTTGCCAAATAATCATTTTAGACTCATATTCACTTTTGCCTCTTTTTTTTGGGGGGGTCGAAAATTCTTTTTAGCTAGTTACTACTTTTCTTAAACCAAAAGACTACAACTCTGCAAGAATACAAACCTAAACCAACCCAAAATCCAATTCAGCACCGTTATTTGGATAATATATAATAACGAGTCTTTTTGGTATATAAAAATGTGTCACTTTCTTAGGCAACAAATATAAGTAATTTTTTCAATATGAGTCTAGGCTCCAGCTATTATTTTCAGCCATACAGTCGGCGAAAAGATAGATTTTTTAATTTTTTTTTTGACGTCAGATAGAATATTTATGTGACTAATGTTAGATTAAAATAATATCATACGATAACAATTGAATTGGAACCATGCATAAGAAACAACAAAAATAAAAAACATGCTGCTTTATTCCCACTTTCTAAATAGTTTTCTAATTGTCTATATCGTTTAAATGTTATGATTCAATTTGAAATATTCTGAAAACAAATTTGAATTTCCTATTTTTCAAAACAGGTTTATTTGATGGATATCCACTCTACAGATAAGATGGGAAGTATCCAAGTCAAATATGTGGATACCCAAAAATATGTAGAAATAGTAACTTCCGACAACATCTTTCAACTCATTATTATCCCAAGATATCTAACTAATCACTGAAAATTAACGTTAATGAGTATTTCATCATATAAAACAAATTAACGCCATGCAAATTGCGAGTAGAGGACCGACGTAACGAGAGTCATTAGGAAAGTTTCGGTTGACCCACGTAATTAAATTGGTTTTGATTTATCAAAGATTGGATCACTACAAAAAAATAGGTAGATTGCATCACTTAAATTGTATCATAAAATAGAGTGATACTATCTTCAATTACTTATTTATAAATGAAACAAATATATGTGATTTAGTATCAATTATACTAGTTGATGTTGGTAATAACTACTTTGACATCAATTTAATAAAATCGATACAATATATATAAGTTTGTATCACTTAAATAAAATTGATACCAAAATTATAGATTTACATCATTTAGATAATCAATGTATTTACTAATTTTCGTTAACATCATTTAAAAATGATACCAAATTTACATCACTCAAAAACTGATACTAAAATATTTTTAATTATAATAATTTATTTATTTTTCATCATTTAGATTAAATTGATGTTAATTAATGATGCAAGTTGAGAAAGTCAAATTGTCCCACATCGCTAATTGTGGAATAGTTGAAGAGAAAATTCCTCTATAAATAAGATCATAGATATGCCAATTATTAAGGTTATGAATAGCTAAAATCAAGGAGTGCATAATTAAGATTTTATAGAATCTTAAGTTGATTTAAAATAAAAACGTTTTGCTTATTTAAAATAACAAAAAATAAATTTTTATTTTATTTTTTAAATGGACGTAATAAACTAATAATAATATAAAAGAATTAAAATCAATCATAATAACTGAAACAAATATTTAACATCATTTATACAAATTGATGTAAAATTTAATTTCGTTTTTCATAAGCGATGCAAATTAGCATCAATTGTCATAAATGATGAAAATATTTGTGTCGGTTTTTTTTATCGATTCAAAATATTAGAATCACCACTATTAGAGTCATTGAATGAAATGATTTAATTTCACTTGTGTCAATCAAAAAATGATGTAAACTAATCAAATAAATGATACTAACCATTTTTTTTTTGTAGTGGATGTATTTAATTTTAATCTATTAAATCATGTTAGTTAATCAGTGGTAAAACTAAAAGGCGACGACGATAGTTGACCATAAAATATTTAATGCGATATGTTTTTTACCATAAGTTTAGTGGAACATATAAATATTTTTACTTATCATCAACATACGAGAGCGATGGAATAACTAATGTCTGGATAGATTAATTCTTAATTTAACTGCTGTCTCAAGTTTAATAGTTCAAAAATTACTTCATAGTGTCATTTTGCTATTTTAGTTTGCTTAAGAGATCTTTTGTTGTTAATTCATTGTAATCTTCGACAGCTAAGATTACAACTGTCGTAAATATCATAAAATTCATTAAATATTTTTAGAGATAATTATAAGAAAAAGATGGTCATGATAATTGATAAAGCTAACCTTTAACACAAGAAACAAAATCACAAAAGGAGTAATTTAATTTAGAAATGAACAAGTCGGTCAGTCAAAAACATTCAAAATATGTGTATTCTAATAGTGATCTTTCGTATATAGTATATTTGAAGTAATTAATAGTCAATTTTAATTTACCAAATCTAACACAAAAAGTAGATACGATTGGCAGGCCGGTCCAAAAGTACATTTGGACCACATACCTGTAAACGCACCCTTGCATAAGGAAACAATTATTCCCTAATTTTCATTATTGTAACAAACTTCAAATTTATTGAAAATCGTTATTAGAAAGATTGTATAGAAATCATGCCCGTCAGAAAGTTTTGAGCAACAACGTGTTGACAAAATAAATATATACAAGTTTATAACGTTGTCAATGTCATTTGCATTTGTTTTTTCCAACGTCCCAATAGAACATCAACACGCAATTTATACGAATAATCCACTAAGTATTTTTTATCATTTTATGTTTAAATACAGTTGTTAATGGACTGAACTGAAGTCATAACTACTCACATAAAATCATTACCTGGCCCAACTCCTCAAGCTAAATCATACTAGTAGTGGACAAATTTAATTCACTAGTTCATTGAAAATATTAAAAGATAGTTTAATCAATTGATAGAAAGTCAGAAACTATTTATCAAAACTGAAATATATTTACACACAACATAAACATTTTGGATCTTTATCTTTACTAAACTTAACTTTATTTTACAGAGCAGAAACAATAATTCTTGTTTTGTTAAATTTCATAATCTGTGTTTATAAAGCTAGTGACGATACTGATCCCCACAAACTTTTTTTGGGGCTAAATAGTGATATATCGTATGGCATGAACTGTTTAGGCATTACAAGAGTTACACCTCTATTAAAATAATCTTGGCAAATATGTTACGAATGTGTCGATCAATATTCTTAAAGATGCTGGTTGCTCTTATGAATTAGTTGTTGCGAAGAACTTTGTTTTTTTTGCTTCCAAGGATTAATTATCTATAGTCCAAGACAAAAGCTCCGATCAGTGACATATGGCATGCTGACTGGGACAGAGCCATGCAAAGATAGGTCTCCATATATATATGCCCACAAGGCCACAATTGTTTTGGGAGTTTATTTTCTTGTTTATGTAATTAGCTAAGCTGAAAATAGAAAAGAATATTATTTAGTTGATTCCATTTTCAATATAAAATAAAAATCTCTACAAAACGTTGTTTTCTTCTAATTATCTACTCGATTTCATTTAATTTGACTAGCATTTGAATCCAAAAACGGAAATATCGTGGAAGCCATCATGAAACGCTTTTGAAAAAGAGAAACAAAAATACATACAACTATACAATTGGCATGGGATTGGAATTTTGGTCCCCTCCGTAGACAAAATTGCGATTAAAATTGTTCTCTTCTTAGTTTTTCCATTACAAAATAGAGTTGCTTTTGTCTACATATAATTCTCGACGATTCGTATAAGAGATAAACTCTCCGACTGGGATAGAGTTTCTGCCCATCTAAGTACAATACAAACACGTTTAGCAAAAAAAAAAAAAAAAAAAAAAAAAAATTATACAAATTCTACACTAGTGGGTTATATAAATTTTGTTTGTTTCAGATTAAGTCGAATATATGTATATTCTTATTCTGAACTTATTCATACTAAAATTCTTATATCGAAAATGAAATGAAATATAGATTAAGATGAAAGAGCACTGATCAATATATCTATTGTCAATTACTTGTGAACTAGAAGTTCTGAAAGTTTAATATAATATTGTATCTTAAACACTCACTCATTCAAGCAGAACCTAAATTGATTCAACACAAACAAGTATGTATGATTTCATCGATTAAACGTAAAATTTGTACCACCATGCAACCTGATATGAAATTAATCATATTATGAGAATCTATGAGATGAATTTAAAGTGATTCAAGAACAAACTTAGCTTATAAACAAGCTCTATTGTTCTTCCTTTAAGAACTTCTTCCTTTAGTTCTTATTCTTATGATCATACACAACTTGATGATCTTACATATATATATAGTTTAGAACTTCTTTTTCCTAAACCTATTGGAAATAGACAATTTCTTTTTTTCTATTTGAGATTCCTAATTCCTTTAAGGATCTCTTCTTCTAGAATCTTCTTGGAGGTTATCCAACAGAATTGTTATAAAAGACACTAAGCTCAAGATGGCTGGTTCGAAACATGGACAACTGATTTGAGATGAAGAAATATATAAACATAACAATTTATCTCCAAATTAAACAAACGGACAGTTTTCTTTTTAAAACACTGTGGAAATTCGAGAAAATGTTATTAAAATGCGTCTCTTATCAGGAAAGTGTATTTGTTCATGTTCATATTCATCTTATACCAACTAACAATAATAAATGTCTAAAACTTTAAGCAATATTATTTATATGGAACTATGAGTATAAAATTAAATGTAGTAGTTTTGATAAATAATTTTAATAGTTTATAAATTTTGTTTTAATGGTCTTGTTAACTTTACTACATCAAACCCTACCTAAACTTAAAAATATGTTGGACTTTTCGGACATTTTTGGGCAAATTCAGTCAGATTTTACAATTTCCTACCCAAAAATCCTATGGCAATTATTTAAAAATTAGTTAATTAGTTAATAAGCTTGTCAAATCGACAGAGAAAAAACAAAAAAAAAAAACAGAAAAAGGTTCGATAGTGCCGCAAAATAACTCTTTTACACTATCTTTATTTTTTGTCCCTTTTTCACTTGATTAGAACAAAATAATGTATATATTACATGAATTTTCAACAATATTTCTGATTTGTTTTTTTTCTATAATTAATGTATTATATTAACACAGAAAAGGAATTTGGTCCATCAAAAAAGTGAGTAGATTCGTATGCAAATTTCACTAGCAAAATCACGAGGTAAACAAGCACATCATCAATGACCACACAACAGTGAAATTTTCACAATGAATGGTTTTCTTAGGGCAAAAATTGACATCTAATAATATTGTAGCTCATATTGAGAATAAATAATATTTGTTAGAAAGGCTATAGACTTTCTAATAGTGGGTCGAACCTACAAAATCTAGCTAGTGACATACAAACAATGACAGCTCTGTTTGTCTTCAATCGTATACTTGGAATTTTTATATTCTACTATATGGCTTGTATCAATCTAACGCATCTAAAATTATATAAACAATACAAATCTTATTTTATACACATATCAAAAAATTATACAATGATTAAAAATATTAATAGGTAATAGTTTGGGCATTATAAATACTGTAAGTGGTATTTTATATCATAAATGATACATGCCCCCTATATCTTCGTTAAGTCATTTTTATAAATATATGAATCCCAACAGTCTATATAAAACGATGAATTCAGTTTAAATCGGATTAACTATGTAAGTTATAAACTCGGATTATATAGACACTATAAATCAACTCATATTTTATATATATAAGTTATGTTCGTTTGCTCATTTGACATATTGTTTATTTAAATAATATATCTGAATGAATCATTTTCATTTAAATGATGTAATTCGGTTTAGCCAAATAGCTTTTAAAAAATTTGTCTAAATTTTAAAAATATATTCAAATGGTCCATACGGATAATGCTCATTTTTATCACTTATTATAAACATCAATTCTTATCTTCATCAAGTTGAACCTGCTAAATGGAGAAACGAACATACCCATAATCTTTACGTAACTCATTTGAGATTCTTAACATTATGTACATACTTCCACTAGTTAACACCATCGACATTGTTTTCAATAACATTCTATCACCAAATCTAGAAACATATTTGACGATACGTATCATGGTTGTAGTTTTCCGTAATGTGTATATATATAATGGCGGGTCCCTAGTTGTGAGATAATATGGACTTAAAATCCATTCTCTCTTTGCAAGAAAACGATCCCATGGATATGCATGTATGTGTGTAGTGTATATAAAAAATGAGAAATGCGTGTGTACGGAACTGTACCAACGAGGTGGTGATCGAAATATATTGGCCCCTCGTGAGCCCAAAGGTGAAGAACGATGGATACGTTCTGGAGTTAAACCTTCTACGTTGACCCCATAAGTTTTACGAAACTGAACTTGAAAACCTCAACTTTCATTTTCTTTTTACAGCTCATTTTTAATCATTATAATTTATAAAGGTAGGTGAATCAACCACGAACCACATACATCTTTGACGTAGCAAACACAAAAACAAAGAATACATCCTAATGAAGTGTTTATCCTACCCTACGTCTGTCTTACAATATTAACAATGATTTTAAAACAAGAAATGTAAATATCATTAAAAAGAGATGTCTAGGTTTTCAAATTAATTGATTAACAAAATGCTTAACCTATCTAATTGTGACATAAAATCAGATTTCAGTTAGTGGTTTGACAACTTCAGCAGTAAAGCTCGTGGTGTCGAAAATACAACGATAATCGACTTGAAACCATGAGTTGAAGAAACCAAATAATATTCTTCTTTCGTTTGGTGAAAAAAATTAATATAGTGATTCATTTGCAAATTCAAGTATACTGTATATGGGAAGACAAACATAGCAAAATTGAGATAGTTGTGTGATCACTACATGAATTCTAATGTACATATATATCTTCTTCTTTTTTGAAAAATATACATATATATCTTTCAATTCTTAATACAATTCTTAATATGCACTGTTGAAAATAGCTTGTTCAAAACTCAGCACATGTGGAATACTATATGTGATTAGGTTATAAAATCAAAACCACTTCTTAAGTGGTGATTAACCTTATGATATAAAAGAAAAAAAAAGTGAATTGGGGTTTAGTTTTGATGAGCACAGAAAATAGGGGTGGAAATTGGAAGAAAGAAAAAACTTTGTTGATGTCGGTTATAAAGTACCGTTACGGTATACACAACACAGCTGTGAGCCACTGAACTGACCCGTCACAGCGAAACGGCGACGTTTTTTGTCCCTAATCTCATACTTTCCTAGACAATTCTCGAAACCAACTCCTGATACATTCAAAAATTATAATTAATAAATTTGTATATGAGAATCCTTGGTCTCTGTCTATACAGCAATGCAAACAAATATGATAATCCAAAATATAATATAATGAATCGAATATTCGGTTTTAATTATAAGAGTCAAAGTATTAATATTACTTGCTAACAAAGGAATACAATGAGGGTATGTGTGTTGTTTGTATAGAAAATTACAAATTGGAAGTGGAGTGTATGATCTATCTTACATCAGAAATCACTATCTTTTGTTCCACATTTTGGGTTAATATTTAGACCATACGGGTTTGAGAGAGTCGGAGATCCCACCATGCAAGAGAATGGAACTATCATCACACAAATACAAAAAATAATATCTTCAACTTGTAGGATGGACCAGAAGCTAGGGTTGTGTTTAGTATTGTGTTTTGAGCTGTCTAGTACTAGAATTAGTTCTAAGAATATGTTTCGGGGGTTCATAAAGATTACAACATTGCGCACAATATTCAAATCGGACGTCGAATGATGCGTA
Organism: Draba incana; assembly: GCA_963576765.1. Taxonomy (NCBI): domain Eukaryota; kingdom Viridiplantae; phylum Streptophyta; class Magnoliopsida; order Brassicales; family Brassicaceae; genus Draba; species Draba incana. The sequence continues at coordinate 886,262 of OY755210.1, forward strand.
TTGATGTTTTCACATAGTTTTTAGCGGGAAGAATACTTTGAACGATATGAACGCTGCGAATAGAGTTTTTAGAACATTTTTTATTCTACTACGTTGGCATTCGATGCTTTTTTTCCCCTAAACAATTGGCATTCGATGTTTCTTGAGTGAATGATGCCAATTATGTTCATAACCTTTTGTTATAGACCGTTTAAATAAATAAAAAATCAATGTTGACGTGATTAATGGAAGGGCTAATTTGCTCAATAGCAAACAAAAAAATTAATAATTAGAAAACTAGCAAAAAGTAATATAGATGGCACAATTTATCCATTAAAATTAGGTTAATTGGTTAGGTTTTGAATTATATTTTTTTTTTGTGTTATTCGTCACAATTTCCCTTAATGGAATTTCTTTGTTTAATGGGTTAATTTGTTGTCTAACCATAAAAAAAAATTATAATGAAAAAAATAACAAAAAAACTCTAATTCTAGTGGTGAGGGTGTTGACACATTAGAGGGTTTTGGCTATAATTTTAGTTATAATTTTTTTATGGTTATACACCCAATTTTCTCTTGTTTAATTCTTGGTATGTTTTTTTTCGACACTTTGTTCATGGAATGTTAAATAGTGATATTATAAATAAAAAACAAATGGAAAAATAGATAAGCACTAGCACTTAGAAATAGTGGATGAACGAAATGTGTCACGGTGCCACGCGCCTAACGAGTTCCACTATCGACAATTGGGTTTTTTAGTGACCGTTTAATTTATTTCTAATTACATTGATTAATTTCTGTCTTTCTCGTCATACAATATTATCATATCATATGATATTGTTATCTCAAATTAAACTAGCATTCTGTAGTTTACTAATCGACTAACAATATCCACCTTTTGTTGTTGTTATATATATCTTAAATACAAATCAAGAAATAACAAGAGTTTTTCTTTAACGTTGAAATGCATGTACAACTTTTCTTTAGGGTCGAAATACAATTTTTAATGTTATAAGTAAACCGTATAAATAAAATTCCTAAAATGTTGAGAATTTCGATATCAACCACATGAAAGAAAAAAAAAATTGTTAAAAGTTTTATTGGCTTTCAACTCAAAACCAATTGGCAAAACCAATTGGCAATGAGTAGAGAAACACACACAATCCTCTTATATATCGTTTAAGGTCTATCACTATTTTCAATGTGGGACAATATTATTTACAAATTTCTTTGTTATAAGAAAAAAACTATATGAAAAAAAGAAGAAAACTAAACATACATAACTTATTTTGATGAGTATATAACAACAATATTATGGCTCTTATCAGTGTAATGATATTGGGTTTATATTATTTCATAGTTTTCTTTTAAAACTGAAAACATTTCATAATTAAATTTTGAATCAGCCAAGAGTAATAATGATTTTAGCCGTTGAGAGACGTTCTCTTATATGTCAATGTCAGAACAATTGGCTCGAGAAAAAAAAATTAGCTAGAGTTTTTTTTGGTTGTAAATAACATTTTTTTTAATCTTCGTTGTAACGGCTCCATTTTTATCAGATAACGGTCTTAATTAAGCTCTTAATTCAACCCCCAACGGTCGGAAATGTTATAAATAATTTTCGACCGTTATAATTTTCCTGCTTATAAATAGAAGTCATGTTTCTTCAATTTCGAATATCACACCAAAACTCCCCACTCTACTCAACATTTTTGCCTTTGTTTTGTTTTATTTTTTGTTTAAGTCTACTCAACATTATATACAGGTATGAATGATCCATCTTTCACCTTTTAGACGTTGATTCCTCTTGATCAGTTGTTCTTGTTCCTCTTGATCAGTTTGCAAGTTTACATTTGTGTTAGTTTATTTTTGCTTTTGGTAAACGTTGTTTTTTATTAAAATATTTATATTTGTTCTGGTGCATCGAGCGAAGATCTATATTAGCTTCAAGCTTGCATCTTCTCATTACGCTCCGTACAGTTAATTTTCACATCAGTGTGCTATTGGAACAGATTCTCTTTTGGTTCTCGTTTCCATTTGCTTCTTTGTGATAAACAATTTTGCAACACTTTGATTTTTCAGTTTCAAAAGAAAATGTTTGTGTAGAAACTTTAATTTTCCTAAAAAATGATGAATTTTCTGATACTCTTTATTTGGAACAGATTGTTCTGTATCTGTGTTTTTTTTTTAATTAGAGAACTCTTGTTATGGGAAAGAAAAAGTATGTTTTTAAAGGTATTTTTAATTAGAGAACTCTTGTTCTGATAAAGTTTCTTTTGTACATGTTTAAGTTAGGTTGGAGGTGTGTATATGAATTTCTGATATTAATCTGTTATTTTATGGTTTGGAGATGAACTATTATTGCTATCGATATTTAAATACTTTTGCTCTCCCATATTAGGTATGCATCGATAAATATTTTGAGAATATAAAACGGTTATCTTTAATGTTTGTTCAAAATTATTCTGCATGATAATACGGTAGGCAGATAATTTATATTCAAATAAATGAAATCATGTGGTTCGATATGTTATAATTTATGCACACTCGTGTACTCCTAAAACATAAGTTGGTATTTAGTTGCACCCCGCCGAATAAAAGTATAGTGCACTCCAAAATAATTCGTGTCCAAATATATAGTTTTAATTTATTTTTTGTATGCCTACTTTCTTTTTTTTCGTTTGAATGAGCCAATTGAACAGTTGACTTGTGAGAATGTTGGTTTTTTTTCTTTAAGTAGAATAGTGTTAAACAATTTATAATATTTGTGATATTGTTTGTATAGCTCGTTAGATCTTCAAATTTTACATTTTTGTTAACATTTACCGAATATTGTATCAAGTAAATTCATTCACTACTTTGTATGATGAAATCATGTTATTTACATTCTGAAAAGGTAGAAATTAAGCCCAATTTTATACATGTCTCCTTTTTAAGGCCCATCATTAGTTTTAGTCACTCTATTTGTCATTTTTATAATTCAATCATGTCTTTGCCAATTCTACCTTTCAAGCAAAGAAAACAAAATGCATATAATATGTTTTCTTCCTTCGACCGAAAAATACATGTTGTTTTCGTGGCTCATTCCTAACTCATTCCAACGAGTTTGGAAAGATTATATTTTACTTTTTTTGCGAAGAGATTGTGACAATGCAGAAGCTTTAACTGCGAGCGTACGAGAGTTCAACTTCACAGCCGCGCAACGAGTCTACTGTCAAGAAAAAATAATCATAATCCTTCGACTCGAAAATTAAAGCCGAACTAAAACCTAAACACATTAAAATTTGTTTTAGTTTATACATGTGCCATATAACCATATAAGTATCTTTTCATTTTTTTTATTTTTTTTGGTCAACTATTAGTATCTTTTCATAATTTACATAATTGATCAAATGTCAGCCTAAGTACAACAAAATAAAGAACATTAAAAAACTCCTCAAACAAGAGGATAATTTTAAAGATCCATTTCATCTAATAAAATATGTCACATACTCACATAGGTTAAAATCGAAATTTAATTGCTGAAGTGAATAACCAAATATCAATGTAGTAAGCAATGCAGAATGATGCAGAAGTGACCAAACAAAAACAATGCCTTACCCAAAACAGGAATCAAACAATTAATGTTTTATATTATCTTTAATATTTATAGAAAAATGAACAATAAAAAATTCACGGAATCTTTTGAGTTGTACTTTTTTTTGTTTATTGCATCACCTAAAAATAAATATCAAACTAGAGCAAGTATCATTCTGAACATAGAGATTTCATTTCATTTTACAACAAAACGTCACATAATTTCAAATTAAAAAAATCAATTGCTGGAATGAACAGCAAAACTTCGTGTCGCATTTTCTATCAACCCCTTGCAAGAAAAATGTTTGTTATTTTCTTCTCTTTAACACTCTTGCAATATAGGGAAACAATATAGTACCAAACATTTATTATTTTGTTGTTATTTTCTTTTGGAATTTATAGAAAAATGAACAACAAAAATGTCATCACGGAATCTTTAAGTTATGTACCTTTATTTTTTTATTCATTGCATCACCTAAAAAAAGTGTCAACTATTAAATTCTTCAGTGGGGACCCACCTAGACAAAACCCACTAAAAAGATTACAGTACACGTCAGATTCCAACTTGTCAAAATCTCGTGTCCGTGATCTATCTAAAGTCGCAGATTCCACTCGTGGTCCTCAAACCAATCACGTCGCCCACATCTGCACCGTCCGATCTTCTCCCCAATATAGTTATTATTATTATTATTACAAAACAAAATATTTTGATTACAATAGAAAAAAACTCTCTTCGATCCAAAATCAAGTTTCCCGCTTCGGACCATCAGATACGGAGAAGTACGCCACGCATGATGTCATTACATCTACTTGGGTACAATTTCTGGGACACGTCAGCTAAGATGACGAGAGCCGTTGATGAAACGGGAGGAGGAAGGAGAAGGGACGGCTGAGATTCCTTGACGTGAAAGCTCAGCCAAAACGCTATCGGAGGATGGCGGTTTTAGCCCGAGCGGTAGTGGTAGCCACGGTTTGCTAAACGCTTCTTTAACCACTTGATCGATCATTTCTTCGTCCTGGTACGACCCAAATACAAAGAAACCCGAGCCTTAAAACATTAATTTTAACCCAATGTACAAATAAATATCCGGATATTCTTATCATTTAAAACGTTTTCAGCGATCAAGCGGAACACTGAGTGAAATTTTACACTACGGAGATTCTTTTTTTTGGTATAGACCTAAAACACTCGGCCACAAACACTTGGTTTAACCTATTTATTAGTTGGAAATTATTATTCCAAACGAAAAAAATAGAGAATTTGTTACACTTACCGGCAGAGTCACCGGCATTGTTTTGAAGTCGGTTTCAGCTCCGGTGGGATAATGATATCCGCCGCCGATAGTAATCTGTGACCAAAGGAAACAATTAAAACAAATCCGACTTACTTGATAATTAAATTTCAAGCATATCATATTGTGATAATGTTCACCGGAGGAGTATGAAATGTTCCGGTCACCGTCGGTCCAACCGGACAACCCCATGCATTACCGTTCACCTGAAACACAACCAAATAAAAATGTCACTATAATATGTAGCGATGAGTCATTGATATTTATGAACTAATAGAGAATGGATAGCTAAAATGTGTACTGATATAGTCGATAAATTAATTTAACGTTAAATTCGAAGTTGATGACATAGTGATAATTTGTTTTAACTCAATTCTTGAGTATTGACTAATAAAGAGAGTGAACAATGTTACCGTTGGATAAGGTGGTTTCCAATGCCACGGAGGTAGTTGACTGGAGGAATGTAGCGGCGGCGGCCACAAAGGCGGAATTGCCCCTGACGTAATACCAGGAACACCCCAAACGGGATAAGCCATTACGGGGCATTGTTGTTGCTGATAACCGTTATAACTCCGTTGTATTTGTCTATGGTTCTCTCTAGTTTGTATCCATCTATGGTTATGATTTTCCTTTGGAAGAGTATTCCTCCTATGCAACCGAAATTTCTGCTCAAAAACTCAAAACGATTCCGTAACATTTCACAAGAATTTGAATATCTTGCGAAACATTAAACCTTTTGGACTCAACTTACCTGAAGGTGACTAGCTACATTGTGTCGAGTTAAACCTTTTACTTTCATCAATTCAAGAATCCGTGAAGGTATCGCTTGATCTACTCCGAGTTGCTCGACAGCTTGCACAAACTTCTTGTGCAACTCTTGTGTCCAATCCACCTAAAGAAAATAACTCAATAATAATGATCAACGAGTGCTTGAATCGTTTAACACTAAAGAGCGTAACTAGAAGCCCGACATTACCTTTTTTCGACTAGTTTTGTTACTAGACAAATGTTTGATCTCGGATGATTTGTTAATAGGTTTGATGTCATCTTCTTTCTTATGACAATTAACTGAATTCGTCTTCTCGCTGTTTAGATCTCCGGTTTCACCTTCTTCTTTCTCGCTGTCTTCTTTCTCTTCTTTGACAACCACTTTGTCGTCATTGAATTCGCAGTTTGTAGTGTCGACTAATTTGGATTCACCGCTGTCTTGATCTTGATCCGTGTTCTCCTTCTCGTTCGGGGAGTTTACATTTTCCATCGAGCAATTTATGTTTTCTTCGCGATCCCCATCTAGTAACCGTGAAACTTGTTTTAATTGCGGGGTTGATGGCGCCGGATCTCTCTCATCGATTGTCATATCGGTATCGAGATGAAGCATCGAGACTACGGATTCTTTCACGGGCTTAAGTGATCCCGAAACACTACTTCCACCATCATTGAATGCCTAACAACAACAAAATGTAACTTTCTTAGATGATACTATTTTATTAAGGAAGCGAAGCAACGAAAAACTAACTGAACCTTATGAACGACGTGCTGCCAAATATTTTTTAGTTTCTCCGATGAGAGCGGTTTTTGAAGGAACTCAACTGCACCGAGCTGGAAAACACTTGTCAATTCTCATCACACAACAAACATCTTTTTGTTACATCTAAACAAATGTAAATCACGGTCACTTACCGCTATGCATTTCATCGTAGTTGTGATGCAATGATCGGTCGAAATCACTGTAAAGACAAAGACAAATCCACATTTTAACAGTTTTTTTTTTGTCGTATAAGTAAAGATTAGTGGAAACTTAAAAGGTTCACATACTTATAGTAGGAAGAAGGTCTTTGGCAGCTTCAAGAAACTTGAAACTCTCATTCTCAGCGTTCGTATTCACCTCGACGATTGCAATGTGGTAGCTCTTCGGATTCTTGAAAACAGCAGAGAGAGCTTCGGATTCATCCGTAAATGTAGTAACTGCAAGCACGTTCAAGAACTCTAAATCCATAATCTAAACACTGAACAACATAGCTCTTGCAATAAAACTCCATAAATGTAATTATTGTAAATTACCAAAACTCCAAAACATAACTGCACAAGCTTTTACTACTTCTGTTTCAACTTTCAACCAATTTTAAAACGTTGCAGTTGACCACTATCCATTCTTACTACATAATTAATATTGTATGACTTTATTATATAAATTCACTAACAGACTATGAATAACCAAAAATGAAATCGTCACGGGACTTGTAAGAGCTAAAGTAACACTAAAATTAAACTAAGGTCTAACATACTTAGCAAACATGATTTATTTTTTATATACAAACATAACCATTAAATAACTTAAATAACTAAGGAAATGAAGGTTTAAGAGGAAAATTAGTGGTTTACCGATATAATCCATTGATTCGAGTTTTGATCGGGTCTCGGCGGCGGAGAAGCCATTGCCGTCGCAGTCACCACCGTCGAGGAGAAGAAGAAGAACCTTAAGTCCTTTTGGAAAATTTTCCCAATTTGATATATCATCAGTGGTAATGACCATAGCTGGCTTTGCATCGTTTTTGCGGCCAAAACCGCCGTTTTCTGCCGCCGTCACTGTCGTCGTCGCCGGTTAACTAAATAACTGTCTAGATTGTCGTCGGTTAACTAGATCACTGTCTAGATATAACTACAAAATGAGAAATGGAATAAGGTTTTTTTTTTTTTTGTAAAGGAATAAAACATAGAAAAGTAAACTATACAAAAGGTGAGTTGTATTATTGATGAGATAAGAATAATTCATGAGGAACTTGATTTCGTAATTTATAAAGAGTGGACCACCATGTCATGAAATCTAACAAAGTCTTTGAATCATTTGAGTGTGAATATATTAATAGTTTAATTGATTTTTTTGTTCTTACATCTTAATTAGACTTTAAATTGTGGCTTAGCTCATGCATGCAGTATGTAAAATTAATGATTTAATTAACTTAAACAAGGGCTAATGACACAACCAAAGGAGAGAAAAAAAAAAGCAAATCCCTAGAATTTGGGGAAAATTGAAAAGAAAATACCTAGAGAGAAAGAATCATGATCCAATCAAAAGTTGCACTTTCTACAAAACCAATTATTAAAAAAACTTGAATTGTTTTTTCCAGTTACCAGAAGAAGTAGAAGATCTCAAATCCAAAGTTTCCCAGAGAAAAGATTCTCAAATCACATGCAATGAACATATATGTAATTGATCAAAACAAAAAACAAAACTCTCACACTCCAGGAGTCAAACTAATGTGTAATTTCAATTTTTTTTAAGGTAACACAATACCTGAGAGTGATTCTTGCAGATCTGTTTAAACCCTTCTTCAAGCTCTCTCTATGTCTCTCTCACATTCAAAGTTAAAACTGTGGGTGGAAAAATGATGATTTTTAGAGAGAGAAAATGGATGAAGAGTTATAATAAGTTGGTGACTAGTGTTGTTATTGTCATTGGGTTATACATAAGATCACAGGGAATAAATAAAAAGCATCAGTAAGATAAAAGGTTAATTGAGTATTAAAAAAAAGATAAAGGTTAATGATTTTGTTGACTTTTAAATTAATATATATGTGTAACTTTGATTTCCTCTGACCAAAAAAGAAAGAAATTTAACTTCCCTTAATATATCATTTTATCCACAAATTTTACTTTCCTCACAATAGCATTATATATCCACATTCGCCTATTTTTATTTACAAAATAGGCATTTTGAGATATTATAACAAATTAACAAATTAAAATCTTACCCATTGGTATCCAATCAAAACTGTACAAGAAATCAAATAATAAACTGGAAACAACAAAATTAAACCAAGATGAGCAAAAAATTAATTATAAAATATTCACACCATAAATAAATTTAGCTCAGAAAAACAAATTAAACCAGAAAACATGAACCATGCAACATATTACAGACTCCCAAATGTTCGTTTGTTTTTGCATATATGTTCGTGTGTGTGAAGATATTATATTTTATTTATGGTGAAATATAATTGAAGCAATGTGTCTTAGAGTTGTTTAATATTATTTGATGGTATTCTATGTTTTTTGTCAACCAAAATAATCTTAATCGGAAACTAAAATTAATTCTCCAAGATCTACAAATATGGAGTTTTTATTTGTCATTACAAATATTTACGATGTCCAAACATAAATGAATTACAATGGAAAAATTCGAATTCTGTCTAAAAAGATAAAACTGATTTTTTGACCATTGAACCATCACTCTGCTTAAATTTCATATGAAAATAGTTGTTTATGTATAAGGTAGGAAAAATATTTTTGGAGAGGTTCCATCTTTCAATCTCCTTGCCTAACATTTATGATGACATGTGTGTGTAATTTTAAAGCAACAATTGAATTTAGTCAAACATCTTATTTTAAATACAACGCATTTCGTAGTGATATGTCCAAACGTTACTCACCATTTCAGATGGTTATGTTTTTACGAACGTCTACTGTTGAAGCGGACTCGTTGGCCAAGAATTCTTTGCGTACTTTGGAAGTTGTAGTCCCCATTATTTGATTGAATAAAGTTTTACAGTTTGACCCAAAGAAAAAAAAAGCCATTTCCTTAATATCTCTACTCTCACTTACACTAAACTTTAAATCCAACCCACACAAATACATTACTCATTTGATAGTGTTATTAACTCTTCTTCTCTTTTCTTCACTGTTTTACATATTTACGGATAAAACAAATAACATTGATTGTTAAAACTAGGCTTATATCAAATTATCAACCATCCAATAATGAATAAGCAGAAATATAGCAAAATTGTTTGAATTGAATAGAGTTTTCACAGATTAATAATAAATCACTAAAAATCTAGTTTTAATAGATTAACTATGATTTCTTTGTTAAAGTTATAACACGCTGAAAATATATAAACAAATGACTTCTTTGAAAATACAAAATCATATAAAATTTAAGATATGTTATGAATAATACAAAAAATATAATGAAATGTTTTATAAACGTGAAATTAGCATACCATTTATCGCTATACTATAATAGGAAAAAAATCGTTATCATATATGGTCATTTTTCCCAATCATTTGAATAATAATTGATTTCTCTAGTTCGTTCCACTGTAACTATAATTATACTTCTTTGAGCATAATTATTATTTTTTTTGTTTCCGAAAACATAATTGGTTTTTTATTTGAACTTTGATCTTATTTCTTTGTAAAAAACATAAAAATTGGTAATGAGCACTTCTTTTGGGATCAAAATTTTATAGCTTCACTATTTAACAAATTAGCAAAAATGATGTGATGACAAAACTGTAAATGAGTATTGTATCTTTCATGTGTGATTTAAACATGATATCATGAAACAGCATGTTAGTGAAGAAACTAACATTATATTTCTTTTTTTATGCTTATAACCCATGCTTTTTTTTTGGTAAAAATTTATAACCCATGTTATTTAAAAAACACAAGATAACTAAAATAATTTTGCCAGCTTTGGTGCGCATTTTTTCGACTGTGGTTATGTTTCTTTTTAGTGTTTATTAGACAGTGTTTTTCTATAATAATTATGATAAATCATTTATGCATATTTTGCTATGCGATTTTACCCAATTCTAAGAAGACACTAGCTTTGACACCAAATGAAAATTTTCAGTTCGGTATAGGAAAAAGTACCAAATCATGATCCGTTGTTGCCTAATCTATCCCGGAAACTCAATTCTACGGTTTTGACTATAACTTTTTACATCGTTGTGAATGTTTTTGGGTTTTGAAAATTGGGGAAGAGTTATGTAGTACTTTCCAATTCTATGATTTCCATAGATCGTGAAAATAAAACATGAAAATTGGTGAATAATTATATTATCAAATCTAATAACAGCTTTTAAAAAACATTTGAAATCTCTTAGATTTATATTCTTTATAAAAAGTTGAAAAACGCCCCTAAAATGATACATAACTAGTCGACGTTGTGTTGAACGAGCTTGTACATAACGGACCAATCGAGGTAAGTTGTAACCGACTATTTAATTGACCCAAAGTTAGAAAGAAAACAAAAACGTTTATATAAGTCTGTGATAAAACAAAAAGTAAGGAATACTGAATAGCACACAGTTATTCAAAGCCCACAGGTTCACCTCAAATTCCAAATGGTGGTATTTGTAACTTCAATCACAATTTCTTTTCTTTACAAATATGACAAACAAAAATTCTTATAAATTTTGTTTCGATACACATACTTAGATTAATCTTAACATACGGTTACAACAAACGTATTTCTAACTGAGAAAATAATTTCCGTTCAGGTTTTACTATCTTGGTTTTGTTTGTTTGAATTATGTTTTGGTATCTAGGATATAAATAAATTACAATTTTACAAAAAACTAAAAGAATTATCGTAAACAATAAACCAAAAAAACTTTAAAACATCATATATGTTAAAATGGAAGCTATATTAAAGACTTAATATATAAGCTGTATATCAAAGAAACCCTTTTAACAAAAAAAAAGTATATCAAAGAAAGAAAAAACGATGAGATTTGTATATATGTAGTCTTTCTGTTTCATATGAAACAGACAACTAACATTTGTCAAATTTTATCTTTGTAATAGTTATGTAATTGAATGAACTTCTGACTTTTTAGGTGTCCCAATGCTCTTTAGTCTATTGGCCTCTCTTCTTTTCGTATAAGCCACACATTTGTAATTTTACTTCAAAAGGTACGTTTGTATATATATCTCAGTGGGGAGGAAACTATTTTGATATCTCTTGCGTTATATTTGATGTAAAAAAGATGAAATAATTGTTTCTACTTTCTAACTTTACCATGATTAAAGAAAATTGTGGTGGTTAGTACTTGTTGAATCACTCAATTTTTATTAGTCCGACACAAGATAAACTGAAGATCGTGGTCGTGAAGAAGCTTTTTTCAGTTCACGTGTCTTGTAAACTAAAAAAGTTGGTTTAGATAATTAACGTATTTTAATAATATTATATTAATAATAGTTTGGCCAAAATGATATTTTGTGTGCCATATCGATATTCTTTTCCTACGTATCAAATATAGATTATACAATTTTCTCCGTTTTATTTTAATTATTGCTTTGAGTTTTTGCATCTATTTACGATATAATTACATATAATTTATATTATTATAAAATGGTTTCTCAACTAAAATTAACTATTTTAAAAATATATAAAATTTGATTGATAACAAAAAACGTTATACAACTTTTGATGGTAGGAAACAAGATGATAGTAAAGTAAAACGAAACTGTATAAATAAAGAATGTTTTAGTATAAAATTAAAAATAATGGTACCATCTTTCGTAACACCTATTTTTGTTACCATTTTACTATTATTTACACAAAATATGGTACACATTATCGTCATCAATCAGAGTTATTATATAAGGTACTTTGAAGATCTAAAAATGTCCTTTTGTAAAACAAAAATGGAATTCTAAAGCGACTATCGATACGAGTTTGATAGATTAGGTTTAGGAAGATAAGCCAATATGTTTCTTTGTCTTGGAAGGACAAGTCAATTAAATTGTGTATCAAGATTCAAGATATACACGTTTTCTTTTTATGAAAAAAGTTATAGTCCAAAACCATCATATATATCTTGAAATGGCAGAGTATAGAACTTGTGATTAATAATTGAATGGAAAAAAAAAATTTCCTTTATATCATCACTTTGACGAAAATTATTGTTGGAAGCTGGTGGTATTGACGAAACTGGACTCTGTGTTGTTTGTTACTTTTTGTTGGTCTTTTTGATTCCATGATTCTTTCTAGGGAAATTAGGCCTACTAACCAACAAAAAAATTATATTTCAAAAACTAACCAAAAGCTTTATATGTGGCATCATCCTAGCCATTTAATCTAGGGTTTTTAGTTAGTTTTTGATATATAATTTTTTTGTTTGTTATTTAACAAATTAACCCTTTTTTCTATCCATTGATATATCTTTTGTTTTTTTCTCTTCTAATTTTTCAAAAAGATATTCCTTACAACAATTTGTACTTTTTGGTAGCCAAAAAAGTTCGAGACGAATTTCACAGCTTGTAGTCTCTTTGGATCACTAAATTAATATAAGCGATTAGTGTTGCGGATTGAATAGTTTTGTTTAAATTACATGTATTTCATAAATAAGTTGTGTTTTTAGAGATCTAAAGTTTAGATCAAAATCTATAATATTCTTAAACCAAAAACAAAGAACGGATTCTAACACTCTAAATTCGAAATATAGGCCATGTCGATCACATAGTTCAACTAGTAAAACTATTGGTTCTAGGTGATTCGTCTAACTACACCAATGTTAAGATTTTCTTTCAATGTGATAATATATATTAATCTATGATGTGTTTGGTGCGTATTATGATGAGAGTCATGAGACAAAAGGTGACCCATGACAACTATTAGCTTGTTCCAGAACAGTTGTATCCATTATTCCATTTACGTACAACATCTAGAAATAACTTTTCGCCTACAATAATGGTCATTGAACTATTATTGATAAAAAAAATAACCATTTTAAATCATTTAGAAGTTTTCATTTTTAAGTAATAGCTTTTATTTATAAAACAAACTATTATTGTAAGAAAATATAATGTTACTGGATCGCACCATAACAAGTTAACAACGAATTCTTCAACTGTCTGTTTCTTTCTTTCCATTCAACAACAAAAATTAAAACTAATGAACAAAAATAAAACATAAATGCACATATTCTTCTTGATCATAATCTATATTGTATTTCCACCTTTTTATTTCATGGAAATTCTGATTCCTTTCCTTCTTGATAAGAATTTTCCAGATGTTGTAAAATAGAGCTTCAAAAATCTTCACCTGATCAAATACAAAATAAAAATAAAAAATTGCTTTGTGATAATATCGCAACTGCATCACTATCCGCATTGTATTTTTAAAAATGATTTAATTTATATCTCAATCATACGATAAATTATAATCATGAATTATCTAAAACACAAATTTGTAGGTTTACCAGAAGTTTAACACAATACAACTTTTGTGGGTTTAATTGATCTTAACAAAACCTTATGGTTAAGTCAAGTAATAATGTAAACTTACAGGGACTTTAAAATCAAATACCTGAGTTTTGTTTACTCTTCTTCACTGTTATTATCAGAAGACGACGAAGAAGAAGAAGTCGCCGGACTGTTTCCATCGTCGCCGGCGACCCAATACTGTTTAACGGCGTAGAGAATTTTCTCCGGCACAAGTGGACCATCTTCATGATCCATCAATTTAGTATCCCATCTCATTCCATTAGCGATCTTCCTTACATCATTTAAAACATCAACCTCGTCCCGGAATATCACAATCCCTTCTGGTCTTAAAATCCGATCCGTTTCAAGTAGAATATCCTCAATTTTGCAGCTGACAAATGAAATTAGCACAAAACCCATGTAAGCCAAATAGAAAAACAGAACAACTCATCACTTTAAGTCATGTCATTTCTCAGAAAGTTGCTAACTTTAGGGCTAAATTAAGGGTTTGTGCTAATTATCAAATAGTTCAAAGCAATTAAGGATTGTTAATACTCACAATACTCAATTTTGCAGCTGACAAATGAAATTAACACAAAACCCATGTAAGCCAAATAGAGAAACAGAACAATTCATCACTAAAGTTATGTCATTTCTCAGAAAGTTGCTAACTTTAGGGCTAAATTATGGGTTTGTGATAATCATCAGATAGTTAAAAGCTTTAGGGTTAATTAAGGATTGTTAATACTCGCAATACTCAATTTTGCAGCTGCATTTTGAAATTAGCACAGAACCCATGTAAGCAAAGTAGAGAAACAGAACATTTCATCACTATTTATGTCTGAAAATTCTCTGCAAGTTTGTAACTTTAGACCTAAATTAAGGGTCAATGCTAATTAACAGAAAGTTTGTAACTTTAGGATTGAATTCAGGGTTGCTAATAATTCTCAGAAAGTTTGTAACTTTAGGGTTGAATTAAGGGTTTGTGCTAAATCTCATAAAGTTTGTAGCTTTAAGGTTGAATTAAGGATTGCTAAATTGTTATAAAGTTTGTAGCTTTAAAGTTAAATTAGGGTTTTGTGATCATTACCTGTGTTGATACAAGCTAAAGACACCACTAGCGTGAATGAAATCATATGTTCTTGGATAAGTTGAAAAACCTTCACACCTGCAAGATTTGAAAATGAAAAGATAATTGAAAATTTGCTTATTTTATGATTGTTATGATTAATGGTGTTAAAGAGAATTTTATACCAGTCATGGTAGATACCAATGAGACCTCTCTCATAGACAACACTCAATGTGTTCTTGTTAATGGTTGGAATCACATTCATAACCCAAGATTTAGGCGATTCAAGCGCAGCAGCGAATCCACCAAGACCGGCATTCATATCCATTATGTTACGGTATCTAGTAGAACCGATCAGTCTGTTGATTCTCTTGTACGCGGTTACTCGCTTCTTCCATAGTTTTACGTCTTCTTGGTACGATTCTGCGTCGACGCCGTTAATCAAACCTTTAGAGATACTAGGAGGAACTGCAAATAGTCTCTCAGGGAACTTCTTTAGCTTTCCTCCCGCGACTTCTTCTTCGTTTGATACTTTAGGGTACGGTGTTACGCAAGTTTCCATCTCCTTGTACCAAACATCATCAGTGTCTTTTCTCTTGCAGGTATCGACTGATAATGTCGATCTATCGCAAGATTTGTCGTTTATCTTCTTCCTAAAAATCGCAATGTCGCCTTTCTCGTACTTCTTCTCCCAGCATAAAGACTCTGCGATTTCCTCTATTCTCTTTTGCTCGGCGTTGAGTTCTGCTTTTGTTCGGTTCCACGTCTTGTAATACGTCTTCCAGTTTATCGGAGGTCCTGATAAGACCCAGAAACCGCCTGGTCTCAAGACTCTATCAACTTCCATTAAGTACTTTCCCTCTGTCCAAGAAATCAAGAAAACAACATTATGAGTATAAATTCGGATAGAAATGTGAACTTTGTGCGTATTTCGAAAGATTATATTTACCGTTTGCAGTCCACGGAATCAAGCATCGAGAGCATTGAGCCATATCGAAAGCTCGTGGAGGATACGGAAGCAGAATTGATCCAAGAACCGCGATAATCGCTGGAACACCTCTCTCGAGCGCGAATTGCACTTGCGCTTCGTGGTTGTCTCGTGGCGCAAATGACATTGTCAGTACATTCCTCTTAAGCATATAAGCACCCCAACTCGCAACCTAACGATTTCAAAACAATCAGAAACGCGATAAAAAGTTGTAAAAATGTTTTTTTTTTGTTTGAATAAATTTAACATTCAGTTCGACTTACGCCACATCCAGTATCCAAAGCGGTTCTAACAGAACCGTCTTTGATCGGAATAACGGAAGCGAGCTCTTCGATATACGCATCAGCGCCTTGAGGAAACATAGTACCACCACCGGGGAATTTAAACACATTCCCTTGAAACTGAACCCAATTCTGTCCCGCTTTTTCGACGGTCAAGCTCTTGAACGGAGCATTAGCGTAATGAACGTAGTCACGGCTTTTAGGCCAAGCGAACGGAGTCATATAACCTTTAGGAGCTGGTACAAGACACCGAAGTTTCTCATTATCGAGCGGACAATGTCTCTCTCTATAAATCATATTCTCTCTCGGAAACTTCATCGCCCGGTCTTGCTCCTGACAAGGCGTGTAATCTTTGAACTTGACATCGCACGGTTTGAAAGAAACCGGTTTCGATTCGGATAATCTTTCGGGGATTTTAACCGTATTGTGATGAGGTTCGAAATCGAGATCGGTTACAATATCAGTACATTGAGCCTGTTTTGTAATCTCCATAGCAATACTATCTCCTTTACCAAAACCACTCTTTTGCCATGCTCCAAGTAAGTAAAAGAAACAACATAAACCAATCACAATGATTAGTGATATTGAACTTCTTGATCTGTTGTTACTCCCTGGTGGATGATTCTTAGAACCCATTTGAAATAAAAATCTCCTGAAATATAAATTGAATCCTTCAGTAAACTAAAAACACACTACTTTGAGCTAAAAAACAAGATCTAGCTATACTTCAAACTTAGCCATGTCCAATAAAAACAGAGACTGATCTAGGGTTTTAAAGATTGTAACTTTAGGACTGAAATCGAAAACCCAGAACGGATCTTGAGTGTTAGAGCAAGAAAATGAATTTACAGTAGAGAGAAATATGAAACCTGGTCGATGTAGGTATAGAGAGACTAAATCTCTGTTCTTTGTTTCAGATCTCTGTTTTTTTTTTTCTTGAGCTCTTTGAGTGATGAGCTTGCAGGACAAAAAGTAGAAAGCTTTGAGACAGAGAGAGAGAGAGAGAGAGAGAGAAAGAAGAAGAAGCCACTTATTAAGATTTTTCTTCAGTGATTAAGATTTGAGTTAACTTGATAAAGGCGCGTTTGAATTTATTCAATTTGATAATAGTTTCTTAAAAAGATTGAATTAAATGTGTATAGTTTCTCAGCAAGATCTTGACAAATATTATTATTAGAATTGTCATAGATTTAGAACACACTCTCTCTTTTAAAAAGATTGAATTAAGGGTCTAATGTCATTTTTAAATTATTAAAACACACTCTCTCTCTTTCTTTTACTCAACTTTATACCTTCTCTTTCATCTTTTTACTCAACTTTTATTAATTTTATATTTAAACACTCTCTTTTTCTTTTAAACATACTCTCCAAAAGATCCAATATTAGATCCCTCTCTCTCCAAAATATCTAATTTTATCCACAAAAACACTCTCTTTCTTCTTTTTACTCAAATTTTAATATTTTTATATTATAAAAACACCTTTTTAGACCCTCCGGTGTCACCATTGTTCTTGCCCTAATGTGCACATGTTCTCAACTCCTTTTGTGTGCGTTTATATATTAAATAATAATTACTTCATATATTAGGATTTTGATAGTTGATTTGCAATATCAAGCACCATTATTGAAATTTGAAACTTTGAATATACACAAAAACTATTTTGTATATATAAAAAATAGCAAAATCATAGGTTCGAAGATTGCATATATATTTTTTTAAGGATTAATTATTGAAATTAGTAATCTATAATTTTGAAGAGTATGAATGGAAGAGTCTTGTCGTCCCAAGTGGTCATTTTCAGACAGTTGACAGATTTTTCCACACTTCCGATCTCCTACTGACACTCACATTTGTCGGTTAAACTCTAACCGGTCACCGTCAGATAACCGACTTAAATCGGTCACAAATAAATAACAATTGCATTATTTAAAGATATGAATTCTTCAATCAATCGCTCTAATTCTATAAAAGTCCTCTGAAAAATCAAAAAAAAAATCTCCGAGTTAATAAATGATGGTGCTCTCTAGAAATCACTTAAACCGATAATTAATCTTATCACCGGTTAAAGTATGAATCACCCAAAATGCCAAAGAGTTAATGGGTCCTTCTCTTTTGATATTGCTATGACGAGATTATGGGCCTCTAAGGCCCATTATGTACTTAAGAATTTGACAATCAAACTTGTGTTCACTCCAAATGGATTATAAAACTCTGTGCAAGGGAAAAATAAATATATTTATATATGAAGAACATACTAATCAACAACTCTCAAGAGCCAAGACAATGTGAAGACATGTTCTGATAATAATAGATAGAGAGATCTCATACAAAACTGTAACAGAAACAATGTAAAGATTTGAGAGATAGGTTGGCTTAAGCGTTGTAAGTGTTCTTTGCGCCTCTGTCGAGCTTCATCGCATCCTCCTGAAAAAAAAACAAAGCCAAACAAAATGAGAGATGAAAAAAAAAACTTATGAATTTGAATCAAGTGTAGCTACTCTTATTCTTCTTCTTCTTACATGGGTGATGAAACCAATGTTGTTGTTGTAATCAAGAATCTCCTTCCATTGCTTCCCAATGCTCACCTACAACAACATTAAGGTATTTCAGCAAATGTCTTTTTCCGCAGAGAGACAAAAAATCGATGGGACTTGGACGAGATATTCTTTTTACCTGAGCAGCTTCGTTCGAAGCGTTCTTAGTCCAGATTGATATCCTTTCTTGGTGAGAATAAAATGCAAGTATTTTTTTAACTTGGTACGGAAGTTGTTTATCTTCTCGTATCAAACGTTGAGGCAGTTGAACAATTTAAGCGAAAAATGTAAAGGTAGCAGCGATAAAGAAAGACATAATAGAGCAAAAATATATTTAATAATGTGATTGACAAAAATGATATTTTTGAAAAGTGTCATATCAAAAATGACATATCTTGAATTTCTCTTGACAAAACATATCTTGAATTTCTTTTTAAGTCTTTTATTATCCTTAAAATTAATAAAAAATTATTAAAACACACACTCTCTCTTCTTTTTACTCAACTTTATATCTTTTTTTTCATCTTTTTACTCAACTTTTATTAATTTTATATTTAAGCACTCTCTTTTACTTTTAAAGATACTCTCCAAAAGATCCAATATTAGATCTCTCTCTCCCTTTTACTCAACTTTTATTAATTTTATATTTAAACACACTCTCTTTCTTCCTTTTACTCAAATTTTATATTTCAATATACCCCACAAAAACACTATGTTTCTTCCTTTTACTCAAATTTTAATAATTTTATAAACACTTTAGACCACTTGGGGTCTGCATTAAGGATGCTCTAAGATAACGTTGCGTAAATTTGCTAACTAATAGGTAATGTTGCTCATAAGGGAATATTAAAAGGAAATTTGCGTAAATTAGGTAACCGCATGCATCCAAAGAAATCACGTATTGAAAACTTAATCACAACTTCTCACTCTGATCACCTCATCTTCATCCATCCAACTTTGTAAGAATATAAAAGCAATGAAAGAGAAGACACGAATACATTAAATGTTTAGAGATCCTCAAACTCAGGGCTAAGGTCGGGATATATGGAGAGCAAAGGGCCATCTCCGATAGTTCCATTTGCGCTTGTGGTACTCTTTGGATGGATCCTCTACGGCTCGTACCTTGTCTCACTATTAGAGGATATTATATTACCAATCTTACAAACCGGAACATTCATTGTAGGAATCCTTCTCTTACTTCTCCTCTTGCTTCTCCATCTCTTCTCTTCTTCTTGGATCTCTCCATGGATCCCTTCTATTCTCATCGTACCATCTCCTGCCTCCGCGACTTCCACTGACTCGGAAACCTTTGGCCTTGGATCCTTTCTTTTCCTTTCACTTTTTTTCATCTTCTTCTGGTTGTTTCAATCACTCTAGCAAATTATAATATTATATCATACTTGTACATGTAAATATGTTGTTAAACAAAGAACGGATCTTGAGTGTTAGAGCAAGAAAATGAATTTACAGTGGAGAGAAATATGAAACCTGGTCGATGTAGTGTACAGAGAGAGAGAGACTAAATCTCTGTTCTTTGTTTCAGATCTCTGGTTTTTTTCTTGAGCTCTTTGAGTGATGAGCTTGCAGGATAAAAAGTAGAAAGCTTTGAGACAGAGAGAGAGAGAGAAGAAGCCACTTATTAAGATTTTCTTCAGTAATTATGATTTGAGTTAACTTGATAAAGGCGCGTTTGATTTTATTCAATTTGATAATAGTTTCTTAAAAAGATTGAATTAAATGTGTATAGTTTCTCAGCAAGATCTCGACAAATATTATTATTAGAATTGTCATAGATTTAGATCTGTAATGTGCACATGCATCCCATATGTACTGTGCGTTTGTATATTAAGAGCTTGATTGGTAAACCCGCTACCACCTGCAAACGCAGCGTTTGTGGGCGGTAGCAGTTCCTAGCGTTTGACAACAATCATGGAAAACGTTTTCTACCGCTCTGTACCGCTCCAAATCGCTCAAAACCAATAGCAGCTTCCCTCGAGCGTTTGCGGTTGCGGCCGGTTGCGGGTGAATTTATTTTTTATTAGAAAATAAAATTAAATCCACTTAAAAATCAGAAAATATATAATAAATTTTTAAAAAATCAAAATTTGAAAATTATAATTATGAAATATATAAATAATTTGACTTTTTTAAACTATTATAATACTATATTTATAAAATTTTCACACCAAAATTCTCTTAATAAATTACGATCACAAATTTATATAAATCTAACAAACTAAAATTTTAAAATATAACATTAGTCTACAAAAGAAACAATTTTCTCCAGTAAATTTATAACTTTCATCCAAAATAATAATAATAAATAATAATAATAATAATAATAATAATAATAAACAACTTAAGTATCATATACATGATTTTCTAGTATTTAAATTTATTGAATTAATAGTTTTTATATTCTATTATAATAATATAATTTTTGATATATTTTATAATTATTTAATGTGTTGATATTGTTAATTTATTATTTAACTGCTATTGCACCCGCTGCCAACCAGTCGTATATATCCCGCAAACGCAACAATTTTTAACCACTGCACCAGTCGTTCAAACCGCTCAAAAACGCTTAAAACCGCAACCGCCCGCTTCCGCAAACTCCCGCAACCGCAACCGCAACTGCAACCGTTGTGACTACACCAGTCAGGCTCTAAATAAATAGTAATTACTTTATACATTAGGATTTTGATAGTTGATTTGCAATATCAAGCACCATTATTGAAATTTGAAACAAATACTTTGAATATACATAAAAACTATTTTTGTATATATAAAAATCAAAATCATAGGTTCGAAGATTGCATTTTTTTAAAAAGGATTAATTATTGAAATATGTAATCTATAATTTTGAAGAGTATGAATGGAAGTCTTGTCGTCCCAAGTGGTCATTTTCAGACAGTTGGCAGATTTTTCCACACTTCCGATCTCCTACCGACACTCACATTTGTTAAACTAACCGGTCACCGTACGGTTATCTGACGAGATTATGGGCCTCCAAGGCCCATTATGTACTTAGAATTAATGGGTCCTTCTCTTTCGATGTTACTATGACGAGATTATGGGCCTCTAAGGCCCATTATGTACTTAGAATTTGACAATCAAACTTGTGTTCACTCCAAATGGATTATCAAACTCTGTGCAAGGGAAAAATAAATATTTATACTAATCAACAACTCTCAAGAGCCAAGACAATGTGAAGACATGTTCTGATAATAATAGATAGAGAGATCTCATACAAAACTGTAACATAAACAATGTAAAGATTTGAGAGATAGGTTGGCTTAAGCGTTGTAAGTGTTCTTTGCGCCTCTGTCGAGCTTCATCGCATCCTCCTGAAAAAAAACAAAGCCAAACAAAATGAGAGATGAAAATAAAAACTTATGAATTTGAATCAAGTGTAGCTACTATTCTTATTCTTCTTCTTCTTACATGGGTGATGAAACCAATGTTGTTGTTGTAATCAAGAATCTCCTTCCATTGCTTCCCAATGCTCACCTACAACAACATTAAGGTATTTCAGCAAATGTCTTTTTCCGCAGAGAGACAAAAAATCGATGGGACTTGGACGAGATATTCTTTTTACCTGAGCAGCTTCGTTCGAAGCGTTCTTAGTCCAGATTGATATCCTTTCTTGGGTTTTTCTAATGTTAACAACAGCTCCGCATATTTCATCACCATGATCAAACTGTTCTCCAATCAACGCAAGCAACTAAAAACAAAACCACGTAAAAAAGAAACCGGTTAAGACCTCAAATTTAGAGATGGTGAAGCAAGAATTATGAGTCTAAAGTAAAAGAAACCGTACTGTGTAGAGCCAGCACTTATCAGACTTATCAGACTTATCTTTAGGGAAAGTCATAGTCCATTTGCCTCCGTTTGCACAAATAGGATCTTCCCACTTAGGTTCGATATTGTGTTTGAAACAGTAGAAATCAGCTCCGTGTGCTAACTTGCTCGGATGCCTCATGTTATTGTACAAACTACAATAGCAAAGTAACACAATAAGAAGTCGCTCGAACGAAATACAAACCTATTAAGACTCACAACCAAAAACAACACAAGAAAACAAACACTTAACAATAACAAAAGCATCCCAAATTCATAATCTGTAATCTAAGGCCCCTCTCTAATCATTTGGTCATACAATAGATTAATTTGGTTCAATGTTTTGTACTTGTGAAGCGAACAAAATGTGAAAATTTCAAGAACTGTGGATTCTAGATTAAACAAAAGATCTCTTAGCTATTTAGCATAAACCCCAATATAACATTTAGCAGTTCTTCATAAATAGATATAAACAGTAGTGACTTAATGAAATCTAATCCCACAAACACAGAACATGAATTTTCTTCTACAAATCTACACAAATCCAATCTAAAAACCCAGATGCAGAATCAACAAGGGTTACACTCTGGTTCAATGCTTAGCTCTTGTGATGCAAACAAGTGAACAAAATCTGAAATTTACTTAAACCCTAATATATAACCTATAGAGACAGATTCAAACAACCAACAACGAATTCTTCATAATCATATAAGAACAATGACTTCAGAAACCCAGAACATGAATGATCTTATCGAAAACGGAATCTACGCAAAAAAAACCCAGAAGCAGAATCATTGAAATGAACCGAGATTATTGTAGAAACCCTAACCTCCAGAATTCTTCAACAGTAGAGAAAGTGAACACAGATCTTAACGAGCTTCCCCAAATGGTTTGCTTAGATTTCACAGAAGGATTATCAAACCAGAAAGTCCATGAATGCTCCAATGGATGCGATTCAGGAACGGCGGATTTGCTCGATTCGTCTCCGTCTCCGACGATCTCTCCTTCCTCGGTATCATCACCTTCCTCATGGTATCGATCAATCGGATTCTCAGGGTTTGATTCTTCCGTAACAATAGGTTTAGGATTTTCTTCTACCGCCATTGTTGTTGCTTCGTCTTCCTAAAACTGCCTCTTTCTCTTGCGTTTCTCGTTTCTCGTTTCTCGTTTCTCGTTTCTCGAAACTTTCTACTTGTTCTTAGTAGGGTTAACTATGAAATGGCACCGTTTTTGTTTTACAGTCTTTATGGGCTTTAAATGGGCCTTAGATATTTTGATCCAAATATCCATATTACATAAAACCTTTTTTACTTACACTGTTTGTTTTTGCTTTTTTTCTTTTCTTTTGTTAGAATCTGATTACATGCAGTAAAAGAGCAATGTTTTAATCCGGTTTTGGATTTGGTTTAGCACCTGAAGTTTTAGTTTATGAATAGTATAGCTGCAGCCTCCACTGCCACTGTAGAAAGTTTGGTACAATAATGGTTTTCGTTGAGGTTCGATTATTTAATTAAATACATTCTCATTCTTTTTAATCCTTGGTTGTAAATGTAACCGTTAAATAGTCCATTCATTGATTTTTTTTTTACTGAACCTAAAACATAAGTTTTTCTGGATTGTGAAATTTATTTCGTTGCAATGTATATTTTTATACTTTTTATTTTTAAATATGTAACTCAATACATATATGTTTTCGTTTTAAACAGAGAGATCCGAGACTTATGTGTCTTACTCGAAAGGACATACCAAATTTTACCTTGGATTATGGTTCAAAGGTAATTAATCTTCTAATGTGATTTTTTTTTTCTTTACTTAAAATATTATCATAGTTCATGACCGAATGTTCCTAGCTTAATGCTTTATGTTTTCTTCTAGTGTAACCGCTATCTTAGATGAAATACATCCAGAAAAAAAAATAAACAACAGTGGGATTCTAATTATATATAATTATACGTGTGTTTAAATTCCATGCATATATATATATATAAAATCTTGCTTCTAGACGAAGGGACAAGCGCGTTGGATGCTGAATCCGAACGCATTGTTCAAGACGCACTCATGAACCTTATGTCGAATCGGACTACCGTCGTGGTGGCTCACCGTTTGACCACAATAAGAACCGCCGACGCAATCGCCGTCGTCCACCAAGGAAAAATAGTCGAAAAAGGTACCGTGCACGAAAAGTAAACCTATTTTTGAAATGATACCTTGTGTTAAAAGTAACTTATTTTTTCAGGGACTCATGATGAGATGATTCAAGATCCTAACGGAGCTTATTCGCAGCTCGTTCGTCTTCAAGAAGGATCAAAGAAAGAAGCTAATGAATCAGAGATATCCGAAACGAGTTTAGACATTGATAGATCAGGAAGTCATAGGTTCTCATCGGCGATGAGAAGATCGGTTAGCCGGAATTCATCAAGCCGGAATCAACCGCTCCCGGTATGATTAAACTCGCAGCGAGTGATGAAAAAGAATCTCGACTGCTTGATGAATTCCGGCTAACCGATCTTCTCATCGCCGATGATAACCTATGACTTCCCGACCTATCGATGTCTAAATTCGTTTCAGGTATCTCTGATTCGTTAGCTCCTTTCTTTGATCCTTCTTGAAGATGAACGAGCTGCGAATAAGATGATTGAATCATTTCATCATTGAAAGCCAAACCTGAGACGCTAAAAGCTTGTTGAAGTCTTCTTGTTCTTTCTCGACATGTTTCCGAGCATCACCATATATAGCAGCAGCCTTGGCAAGACAACTTGGTACCTGACATATTAACAATTATCAAACCCCGCACAAATGTGTGATAATCGGAAAAAGGTAACACAAACAAAACATGTACTCACAAAAGAACACTTAAATACAAATCAAAATGCTTTAATCCTCCACACAAAGAACATGAAATTGGTAAATAAATATATAGATCAAACACTTAAATCTCTGGAAATGGAAAAACCCACCAAAAAGTTTCCAAATTTTCCCCTTATTAACAGATCATCACCTTCCTCATGGTATCGATCAATCGGATTCTCAATTGAAGAATTAGGGTTTGATTCTTCCGTAACAATAGGTTCAGGATTTTCTTCTACCGCCATTGTTGTTGCTTCGTCTTCCTAAAACTGCCTCTTTCTCTCGCGTTTCTCGTTTCTCGAAACTTTGTACTTGTTCTTTGTAGGGTTAACTATGAAACGGCACCGTTAGTGTTGCAGTCTTCATGCATTTAATATTTCTTTTTCGGAATTGAAATGGGCCTTAAATATTGGATCCTTTCTGGCTCCAAATATCCATATTGGATAAATGGGCTACATAAAATTTTTTTTACTTACTTTTTTTTTTTTTTCGTCTAGAAATTCCATTGATCAAATGTTAGTACATAGGCCATTTTACAATATAAGGCAGAGAATTAACTCGAGCAGCTTTTGCCAATTGATCTGATCGGACATTGGCTGTGCGGGATATATATTTGAAACTAAAATTACATAGCCTGGCTATATGAGATATATCATGAAGTTGAGTACCAAATATACGACACTTATCGTTCTGCCTTTGTGATGACATCTCTTGGTGCAAACAAGCATAAACCTTCTGAAAATCTCCACAAAAAATGACATCACTATAGCCAAGCTTATATAATTCGCTAACCGCCATTCGCAAAGCCTCTACCTCCGCATGACCTGAAGAAACCGTAGGAGAGAAGGACCCTGAACCACTCAAAATCTCTTGTAAATCCTGATTATATAGAGTCCATCCAATACCAATACCAATAGGTGAGTACTTTGAACTCCAGGACGCATCCACTAAACAACTATACTGATTTTGATTGAGGTTCATGGTCTGTGGCATATTATGTTGTCCGTTCTGTTGATCCAGAGTATGTGTGAGATCCCTTCTAACCTCAGTCTCATTATTTAACTCTGAAGCTTCCTTCCAAACCTGATAGTCATGAATTGCTCTTGTTATGATAGAAGGAATCGCCCATCTCTTGTTCTGGAATATGATCTCATTCCTATTTTTCCATATTCGCCAACCGAGAAAATGAAACAAGGGGATGTGTTCTCTTGATTGTTGGCTTAACTCCATGAAGTCTGCATAATTTTCATGAAGAGCATTTGAAAGCAGAACATCAGCATTTGGAGTTGGTAAAGGGGCCATTTCCCAGATTTCTCTACTCAATCTGCATTGAAACAGCATATGGTTTACAGATTCTTCATGATCTCCACAAACCGAACACTCCTTATCTTGAATAACTTGTTTCTGCTTCAGCTTAACCGCAACAGGTAATGCATCATGCATAACTCTCCACCAGAAATGATGGATCTTAGGAGGAAGCTGCAATTTCCACAATGATTTAAAAGAGGAGACTTGGATTTGTGAGTTCTGACCTTGTTTAGCTCTGAGGAAATTATAGCCTGATTTTATTGTATATCCTCCATGAGGTGTATGCAGCCAAAGTGCTGTATCCTCTGCTCCTGTTACTGAGGGTCTAATTTGCTGCACTAAAGCCACATCCTCAGCATCCATTAACCTTCCAAGCTTAATCATATCCCAGTTCATAGTCCCTTCTACAAACAAATCCTTTACTTTGAGATCCATATTCCTGTTGGTTTCAACTGGTTCCGGTATAGGGCGTATATCTGTAGGTAGCCACTCATCTCTCCATACATTCACTGTCTCTCCATTACCAATATTCCATCTAATTCCCTGCTTTAACAACCTGTTGCCATGAAGAATGCTACGCCAAGCATAACTTGAAGCCCATTTCTGATGAGCCTCTAGCAATGTTGTTTTTGGGAAGTATTTAGCTTTATATACTCGAGCTAGTAAAGATTTAGGATGTGTAAGAATCCTCCAGCTCTGTTTAGCAAGGAGAGCAGTATTGAAATCATTGAAATCTCTAATTCCCAAACCTCCCAAGCATTTTGGATCTGTGATCTTTTTCCAAGAGATCCAATTAATTCTATTATGATCTTTCCCTGAGGACCAAAAGAACTTCCTTGTAACAGCCATAAGTCTTTCTATCAACTTTTTTGGAAGCATGAAGCAAGACATGCAATATGTTGGTAAGGCTGTTAAGACTGCCTTAATCAAGACTTCTTTTCCTGCAGGTGACAACAACTTAGAGTACCAATTTTCAACTTTTTGAGCCATTCTCTGAACAAGTTAGGAGAAAGTATCTACTTTTCTTCGACCTACAATCTCTGGGAGTCCAAGATATCTACCAAAACCTCCAATCTTATGAATGATAACTGAATCAATGAGTTGTTGTTTTAGATTCAGATCAATACCTCTGGAGAACATAATGGCTGATTTATTAAAGTTTACTTCCTGCCCTGAAGCATCCTGATAGGCCCTTAGAATTGTCTTGAGATAGCTACATTCTCCTAAAGAGGCCTTGCAGAAAAGAAGGGAATCATCAGCAAAAAGCAAATGCGTAATGACTGGCCCTTGCTTACTCACCTGATAACCAGTAATGTGGCCTTTATCTTTTGCATCTGTTAGTAAAAAGGATAAAGCTTCAGTGCATAACAGATACAAATAAGGTGAAGAGGATCACCTTGTCTTAAACCTCTGGAAGGAATTATTTTATCTGTTGGAGATCCATTAATAAGAACTGAGTATGTGACAGTAGTGATGCACTTCATAATCCACTTGCACCATTTTTCTGAGAAACCCATTTGGTGCATTAAGATCTCTAAGGACCATTCAACCTTGTCAAACGCTTTGCTGATATCCAATTTCAACGCAAGATGATGATCTTTTATCTTCCTAGTCTTTAAAGAGTGTGCGAGCTGGAATTTCACAAAATAGAATTTGTGAAGATTCTTATGAAAATAGAGCTTCTTTAGGGTTTCAAACACGAAGACAGATTTCGAATTAGGGTTCTTATTAATCAAGATCAGAGCTTTTACAAAGATTTTTTCGGATCCCTCACAAGTGAGGGGGTACATGTTTATTTATAGAGAAAATAAGTCGGTTCGGATGAACAGTGATGGGCCGTTAATGGGCCTCTGTCTTCTGGGCTTGACTATTGGGCCGTTTCGGCGAATACGACGTCGTTTTAGGCTTATTGATTCTTCTAGGGGGGATCCGACCCCTACAGTTAGCCCCCCAGTTCAACAGTTTTATAAATAAAAATGTTGAAGTAAGGGTGTCCAAATGAAAAATCGATTTCCGTTTAGACGGTTTACGTGTTGATGATGATGTCGAGCCCAGATGATCCGATTGCATCGAATTCAGCGAGTCGCTCTTGAAGTCGTGAAGTGACGAGATGAGCTAATCCAAAACCTGCGAGTCGTTTGAAGACACGAGGCGACTCGAACGTTTTGATCGCGAGAAGGTGAAGTGATTTTAGCGAGCTGATTAAATCGCGAACTGATCTGGTGAGATGAAGTCGCGAGCTGATTTTGAGAAAGTCGCGAGCTGATCGAGTGCGATGTTATGAGCGAGTTGATTTTGAACTTGTGAAGTTGCGAGCTGGTCGAGACCGAAATCCGCGAGCTGCTTGGAGATTTTTTCACAAATCCGCGAGTTGTTTGGTATGCGCGAGGCGATGAGATGAGCTTGTCACAGATCTGCGAGGTGCTCGAGGACGCGAGGCGATTGTGCTTGTAACTCGCGAGTTCTTTGAAGGTGAGAGGTGACGAGGTGGTCATGTGACAAAGTTGCGAGCTGATTAGGATCAAAATCCGCGAGTCGTTATGAAGATGAGAGGCGACGAGGCAAAAATATCCCAAATTTGCATTGCTAGAAGACGCGAAGTGGCGAGATGAAAGCATATAAGTGTGTGAATGAGCCTCGGTAAAAACCTTGGCCAGAAAACCCGGTGGGAAAACAGACCTAGGGGAAAAGAGCACAAGTCGCACACTCGTTCGAATTGCCGCTGTCGCTGAGTCCCCGATTTTAGCTTCGCGCGTTCTCCGAGTTATTAGGTGTAATGAAGCTGCGAGGTCGCGAGTTGATTTCATGAAGGTGAAGTCGCGAGTCGATTTCGTGAAGATGAAGTCGCGAGTCGATTTCACGAAGATGAAGTCGCGAGTTGATTTCTCGAAGATGAAGTCGCGAGTTGATTTCATGAAGATGAAGTCGCGAGTTGATTTCTCGAAGATGAAGTCGCGAGTCGATTTCGTGAAGATGAAGTCGCGAGTCGATTTCACGAAGATGAAGTCGCGAGTTGATTTCTCGAAGATGAAGTCGCGAGTTGATTTCATGAAGATGAAGTCGCGAGTTGATTTCTCGAAGATGAAGTCGCGAGTTGATTTCATGAATACCCTGATCTAACTAGGTTACGAGAGTGCGACTCCATCAAACTCGTAAATACTGCGAGGTCATGATAAGCGCTGAGAATCGAAGCCTTGAGAAAGTGAAGTTCCGAAGTCGCGGATTAGATCAAAGGTGAACTCGCGAGGTCGCGTTTTGAGATAACACGAAGTTGCGGAAGTCGATTTGGTTCTCTTCGAAATCGCAATCCTTGAGCCCAGATTCTTGGCCCAAATTAAAATAAAGCCCACCTCAAAACTCGAACCGTCAAAAATGTCTTTATAAGGAGCGATGCTCCTCAGAAACTTCTCATAGTTCTCATTTCTCCGAAAACAGGTTTGCTCTCTCCCCTTTTTCTCTCGTTTTTCTTTCAAGTATTGATAAGGATTTTGCTGTCCCATCACTTCGCCTCCGCCGTGTTTTTCATCGCCGCCGCAGTGTTCTTCAGAATAAATATGAAAATCTCTAATTTTTGATCCAAAGAAAAAATGTCGTCGACAAGTTCTTTTGAGTCTGCGAGATCTGCCAAGCTCCCCGAGAGGGAAAGATTCATTTGGGAGTATTTTGCTAACAGCGAGTCGATCGTCGATGCGAGCTCAAGTTGTGGTCGGTTGAGTGGTAACGAGGAAGCGAGCTCTTCCGGTCGCGAGGAGACGAGTCCTTCTGGCTGCGACGATGCGAGCTCGTCTTGTCGAGAGGGTCGAGCTCGAGGTAATTCTCCCCTTGAAGACTTATTTACGTATCATACTCCTGTCTTAAGGCGAAGTCGCGAGAAGGGAGAGACTGTCTTATCTAGGCGAGCTCCGCTTGTAGATACTCATGAGGGAGTTGGGACCTCGCGTCCCTCGCAAAATATCGAGACTTCTGCTGTCAACGAAGGAAGGCTAGTCATCGAAGTTCCATATCTTCGTGACGAGTCGCTCGGTTCTGTCGAGCCGTCTTGTCAAGTGGAGATCGAGGAATGCAATTGGTCATACAATTCTCTCATAGAAAAAGAGAGATTGGAGCCTTGGATTGGATCCGGAGCGGCCGAAGTCGTCAGAAAGAAGACGAAGAAGTCGAGGCGAAAGCAACGCCCCCCTCCAGGCTCTTCGTGGTACGACGAGGAGTCCCTGGACATCCTTCGCGCAGAATGCAGATTCTCCGACGCGGTCGAGATGATCGCGCCATCTGTCGGGCAGCGAGAAGACAATCCACTTGACGGTACATTCACTGCGTATGAATGCTGGTTTAGGGATTGTTTTCTTACATTCCCCATTCCAGCGTTGATCCTGCGGTATATGCGAGTTCATAAAATCGCGCTTGTGCAGATCAACACAAGGGGAGTTTGCCAATTGGTGGGGCTTCTGACTCGAGCTGCCAAATGTCGCGAGCCCATCAGAGTTCATCATCTTCGTAACTTTCAGGATTTCTGCATGCATGCCGACTCCAGCGGCAAGAGGTTGTATAATCTGGCGAGTCGACCTCTGTACAAGATTTTGGACGACTTCCCGAACAAAGACCATAGTTGGCGAAAACACTTTTTCTTCGTGTCGATGTCAAATGCATCTGTCGAAGAAACGGCTGGGGAACACTTGGTAGATCCAGCGGTGGCGAAGTGGGGAACACTTGGTAGATTTTCTTGATGTGTATAGCGCGAACTACGCGAATTGCCTCTTTATGCTTTGCCTTAACTTTCTGCTTTATTGTATTTGCAGTTTCAAGACCGTTTTATACTCTTATTCCTGGAATTGACGATCTTTGCGACAAGCTAAAAGCTCAGAAGTGTTACTGGGTCCGCCACTTCAATCTTCAGAGAGTAATTCGAGCTCGCGAGTTCGCTATAAACGACGAAGAAGACCAAGTCTGCCAGAGCGAGTCCGACGATCTCGAAACAATGCCACCAAAGGCTACTTTCCGCGATATCGCTAAGCAAAAAGCCGCGAAGGCTAAGAAAAAGGTCGATCCGAAGGCCCCTCTTTCTGGTGTCAAAACGTCCGAGCGGAGCGTCGACATGGAGAGTACCCATGTCGCTAAGAGCGACGAAGCGGCTGCTATAGCTGCGAGTGGTACATTGGATGTTACTACTTCACAACCAATTACCATTACGGACGACCCCGTCGAGCCAGAGGGACAACGGACTCGCAAAAGAAAACATTCTGCCTCTGAGAAAGGCAAAGGTAAAGCTGGCGATAAGAAGTCTCGCCGCGAGCTGGGATCTGGAAAGTCTTCCGAGCTCTACGACGATCCCTTAGCCGCAGTTGCTTTAATGGCTAAGGTTACATACCCGGGAGATAACATACCGATCCCGAAAATGCTAGTAAAGAGCGAGCTCTACAAGGAGTTTGCGTCTCGCCAGGCTAAGTAAATTCACATATTCTTTCTTTTCTGTCTCGCTTCGTTTCTCATACTTTCGACTTCTTTGTAGGCTATCGCACATTACAATAGGCTGATCATATCATATGATCAAGAGGCGAGGTCTAGGCAGGCCTTTATCGACGAGGCCAGGAGGAAGGAAGAAGCCGAGAAGAAGCAGGTCGCGGCTCAAGTCTGCCCAACGGCCCTTCTTAGCGTCGAGTCGAGTCTTTAATCCGTGTATAAGTGTCTTGTTTGACGACTCTGCCTGGCCGTTGCCTTGTGGGCAGCGAGGTGTCGACTTGCTGACTCGGATTTTCCACTTGTCGCTGAAAATTTCGAAGCGCTTGGAAATAAACTGCGAGCCGTTGTCGGTTACTATTTCATAGGGAACGCCGTGTCGACAAATGATGTTTTTCTAGATAAAGTTTTCGACGTGCTTGTCCTTGATCGATCTGAATGCTTCCGCTTCAATCCACTTGGAAAAATAATCCGTTAAGAACAAAAGATATCGCTTTTTCCGAGACGGATTGAGCGGACCGACGATGTCCATCGCCCATCTCATGAATGGATACGGCGAGGTGACCGAGCTCAAAAACTCTGTAGGTTGATGGTTGAAAGGACCATGGCGTTGACATTTCTCGCACTTCGCTGCGAACAATTCGCAGTCTTTTATCATGGTTGGCCAAAAATATCCATGTCTTTTAATTCGGATGGCGAGTGAGCAACCTCCAGAATGGTTTCCGCAAGACCCGCCGTGAACTTCGTGCATTATCTTGCGAGCTGCTTCCCCCTCGACACAGATGAGGAGTGGTCCGGACAGTCGCCATTTGAATACTTCTCCGTGAAATAAAACGTAGCGAGATAACTACGCCTTTAGCTTGCGAGCCGCCCATTTGTCTACTGGCATTTTGCCGTCTGCGATATTCGCGAACGTCTGCCATCCACTTGGTGTTGCAACCGTAGACTGTGGTCTCGTCGTCAATGGAAACATCGACGACGTCATGCACTGGTGGTGGTTCCTCGCAACAATGGTAAACGTCTTCTGGGGATTCATCAAGTTGTTCGGGGAGAAGGCCACGGTTAAAAGCTGTATTGTTCGGGTCGAGCTCGGTTCTTTTCGCCATCACATCCGTCGTTTCATCTGCGTCGACTGCATCGGATATGATCGAGATCCATTGGCTCTGGTTCGGTTTGGTCGAAGTCTATTAGATCCGTCATGGGGTGAGTAGGCGAGTCGCCGTTTAGATTTTTTCTTCGCTTTGCGGCTTGAGATCTTGTCAGCACGTTGACTTCGTTTGCGACTGCGATACTTGGCTCTTCGATGAACTCAACTTTGACGATTCTTTGAAGATCTTTATCTGGTTGTGCCGACGAGCCGAGTGATGCGAGGGCGTCCGCTTGCGAGTTCTCTGCCCTCGGAATTCTTGTTAAGGTAAAAAATTCAAATTCCGCTGCTAATGTTTTGACGAGGGCGAGGTACGCTTCCATTCTGCCGTCCTTTGTCGCGTATTCGCCATTGAACTGATTCACGACGAGTTGAGGGTCGCAAAAGGCTTCTATCTTTGTCATTTTAAGTGCTTTAGCCAATCGGAGACCCGCGAGTAAGGCCTCGTACTCTGCCTCATTGTTCGATGCTCTGAAGCCAAGGCGGAATGACTAATCCAGAGATTCTCCGTGTGGCGACGACAATCAAATGCCAACTCCTGACCCGTATTTAGATGACGAGCCGTCGACATGCAATTGCCAGACTTGGGATGATGAGCCTGTCACAAGTGTGTCATCGATTTCTGACAAGGCCGCCACCTCTGGTAGCTCGATTAGGAATCGGCCAACACTTGTGCCTTGATTGTCGTCCTGCTGCGATACTCGATATCGAACTCGCTTAATTCGATAGCCCACTTGGCGAGTCGCCCGGATTGAGTTGGGCTGTGGAGAACAACTCTTAGTGGGAAAGTACTGAGGATCACAATCGAGTGCGACTGGAAGTAAGGTCGAGGCTTGCGAGCCGACGTAATATTTGCGAGTGCAAGTTTCTCCGTTAGAGGATATCGCGTTTTTGCACCCGTTAGCGACTTGCTGACGTAGAAAACGGGCTTCTGCTCGGTGCTGTCTTCACGAATCAGAACTCCACTAACTGCCGACAAGGAGACCGCAATGTAAAGATAGAGCGGTTCGCCTTCGATGGGTTTCGTCAAGACAGGCGGAGTCGCAAGGTATTGCTTCAACTTTTGGAAGGCTTCTTCACACTTCTCTGTCCATTCGAAAGCTTGTCAAGCTGCTCCCTTTTTATTCTTGAGCATGTCATAAAAAGGCAAACATTTGTCTGTAGAACGCGAAACGAATCTGTTCAATGCTGCGACTCTTCCTGTTAATCGTTGGATTTCTCTTTTTGTTTTTGGCGAGACCATCTGGATGAGTGCGCGGATTTTTTTTGGATTCGCCTCGATCCCGCGACGGGTTACCATATAGCCGAGGAACTCGCCCGATGTTACGCCAAAGCGACACTTAGCCGGATTGAGCATCATGTTATACTTGTTTAACAGCGCGAAGCATTCTGCGAGGTGGCCGACGTGGTCTTTTTCCTCGAGCAACTTGACGAGCATATCGTCTATGTAGACTTCCATCGTCTTGCCGAGGAGGCCCTCGAACATTTTGTTGACGAGTCGTTGATAAGTGGCCCCGACGTTTTTAAGGCCAAAAGGCATGACCTTGTAGCAATAGATCCCGCGATCTGTAATGAAAGAAGTCTTTTCGCGATCGCCGGGGTGCATGAAGATTTGATTGTAGCCAGAGAAAGCATCCATAAACGATAACAGCTTGTTCCCAGACGTCGCCTTGACGAGGCGGTCGATATGAGGAAGAGGGAAAATGTCTTTTGGACATGCCTTGTTCAAATAGGTGAAATCTACACAGACTCGCCACTTGCCATTTTTCTTTTTTACGACGACTGGGTTAGCGAGCCAGTTCGGATATCTGACTTCAGAGATTAAGCCGGCTTGTAAGAGTTTGTCGACTTCGTCGTTTACTGCTTGAGCCCTATCAGGACCGAGTCGCCTTCGCTTCTGCTTTATAGGCTTGAAGGTTGAGTCTACGTTCAACTCATGACTGATGATGCCGATATCGATCCCGGGCATGTCTTCTGCGGCCCATGCGAATGTATCGACGTTCTCCCTAAGGAACTCGACGAGGTCGAGCCTGACGGCTTCATCCAGTGTCGCGCCTATTTACACGCATTTCTCTAGGGACTCGTCGTCTATGCAAACTGATATGACAGGTTCGCATGTCGGGCCCGCTATAGCAGATCCGAGATCTCTTTGACGGGCTCCCTGTCTGTCTTGATCTTTTTTTGCGGTTCGTTCGGAATCGGTACTGTCGCCTGACTCCTTAGTTTGTGCACGGTCATGAAGCAAGATCGTGATGCCGACTGACTCCCCCTGATTGTTTTGACTCCGCCTTTGGTTGGAAACTTAAGGCAGAGATGATATGTCGAGGCGACGACACGCATCAAATTAAGCCACGGGGTTCCCATTATCACGTTGTAAATTGCCGGGTTGTCCGATACCGCGAACTCCACTATTTTTGTTACTCCTTCCGCACATACAGGAAGTTTAATCGTGCCGAGTGTTATTGTCGTCTCGCCATTGAAACCGGTCAACGGCTTAGGATGGGATTCGACTTGATCGAGGTCGATTTCCATACGCTTAAGGGCGTCAGTGAAAATGATGTCGACTGTGCTACCAGTATCGATCAAGACGCGACCCGTGTCCTATCCTGCGACGGAGAGTCGGACGACAAGCGGGTCGTCATGAGGTTTGTCAATGTCATCGATCTCATTCTCTTCGAACTGGATGACATCATTAGGGAATTTGGACGGTATGGGTTTGTTTGCCCCAACCTAGGCCCGTCTTTGATAAGCTTTGATAGACGAGACGGTATTCGAGCAATAGCGCGAGCTACCCATGATCATGTTACAGACTTTTTGCTTCGAGCTGCTCTGGCCCCCGTTATCGTTTCGCCTGTCTCGTTTGTTGTTACCTTTGTTAACTTCCCCGATCGGGTTGGTTCCTTCTCTTGCATCGTCGAATTGCTCGAGCTGAAAGTCGTTAACATTTTTGTTTCCTCCGAGTTCTCCGCCGGCTAGCTTTTCTGCGAGTCGTATTCCGAGCACTCTGCAGTTAGCCGTCGAATGTCCTTCCATTTTATGCAATTCGCAATATGCGGATTCGTCGTATTGCAAGTTCCTCGTCCATGTGTTGCCATTACTACGGCCCGGAGTGAAGCTTCCGCGGCCTGGGGTGCCGTTTCCGCGGCCTCGCCCTCTTCCTCGACCGTAGCCAGGCGAGTCCACCTGATAGTTATGGGCACCCTTAAAACCTCCCTCGTGCTGCATAAAGTTGCCTGGCTTCTTCTTTGTTGTAGCTGGGGCTTCTCGCGGATTGGGAATTTTGGCCTTTCCGTACTTCTGGCCCAGAACTCTGGTTTCATCTTTGCTTTTTGCGAAACCGTTGGCGCGATGAAGCGCATCTTGAATAGACGAGGGCTCATTGATCGTCATCTCCTTTCGGAAATCCGAGTCATACCACAGTGCCTTTCGAAGCGCGCTCAGTGCGGACTGGTCGTCAATCCCCTTTACCTGAGTAAGCATCACCTTTAAACGTTTGATGAAAACTCCCAAGGGTTCGCTAGCCGCTTGCGAAATGGTGTAAAGATCTGCCTCGGACGTCCTACGCTTGATTAAGATTGCGTACTGCTTTAGAAATTCTTCGGAGAGCTGTGCGAAGCTGTCGATCGAATTCTTCTTCATTCCCGTGAACCAATAGAGGGCTGCCCCCTTGAGATGTTCCACGAAGAGGAGGCAGCAACCAACGTCGATCTCGTCGAACCGGAAATTAGCTCGCCCCATAGCGATTGAGAAAGCCCTGATGTGCTCCGTGGGGTCGCCCTTTCCATCATAGGTAGGAAGTTTGAGCTTCCCCGGATCCGATAGACGCGCCTTCGTTATTCGCTCGGTGAAAGGAGTGGTGCGAGCTTCTTCAAGAACACGGTCGATCTCTGGCGCCTTGCTGGTTGCGCGATGGACTTGCGATCGCATATCTTTGAGATCGCGAGCTGTCTGCTTCATGATGGCTTTGAGTTCGTCCATCTCCCTTTGCTGCGAAGCGATAGCTCCGCGATTGGTCGGGGCTTCAGCCTGATCCATCCATCGCATGTTTTCTGCATTTTCGCCCTCATCCCGACTTTGGATTCGACTGGTCGGCCGACTGGGTCGAGCGTCTGTGATTGCAACCATACCGCATGTTGGATCTGCGACGAGGACGGCCCCATCTCTGAGAGGCGTTGGCGTATGATCTTCGCGAGCCCCGCGAGCTGAAGGCGAGGCCGCTGTAGAGAAGTCAAGAGCGATCGGGGTGACACGACGTGCGACATCCTGAGGTAGACTTTGAGGCTGAAGAGTTGTCGATAAGGCCTTGATTTCGGCGGTCAGGTTACTGTTGATAGTTTCCTGTTTCTGCGACTGCTTGAGAAATTGCTCGAGCATCGATTTGAGCTCGCTGAAAGCTTGCGGTGCTGCCGGGTCGATCGAGTTTGCACTGGCGGTTGCCAGGTTTTCTGTAAGGACAGATCTGCCTGCTCCCGACTCTAATGCGGACTGACTGTTTATGTTCGGTTGTCCACTCTCGGCGAGTTCCCTTGGATCTGAACCACCTTCTGTTGCTGGAGACTGCGGGTTTGTTATAGACATCTCGGCAAGTTTGTCTAAGTGTTTGTTTCATGTATGAAGCTAGTGTTGCGAGTAGCACCCTCCTTCTAGCGCCAAATTGTGCGAGCTGGAATTTCACACAATAGAATTTGTGAAGATTCTTATGAAAATAGAGCTTCTTTAGGGTTTCAAACACGAAGACAGATTTCGAATTAGGGTTCTTATTAATCAAGATCAGAGCTTTTACAAAGATTTTTTCGGATCCCTCACAAGTGAGGGGGTAAATGTTTATTTATAGAGAAAATAAGTCGGTTCGGATGAACAGTGATGGGCCGTTAATGGGCCTCTGTCTTCTGGGCTTGACTATTGGGCCGTTTCGGCGAATACGACGTCGTTTTAGGCTTATTGATTCTTCTAGGGGGGATCCGACCCCTACAAAGAGTGAAGCATTTCCTGAGCAATAAGAACATTATCCGTAATATATCTTCCAGGAATGAATGCTGATTGAAATTCTGAAATTATATTAGGCAATATGGATTTCAGCCTATCAACCAAAACTTTAGATAAAAGCTTGTAAGCGACATTACTTAAGCTAATGGGCCTGAAATCCTTGACATCTTGTGGGTTCTCGACTTTTGGAATAAGAAAAATATGAGTGTGGTTAAGCTCTGAATCTAACTCTGTAGTTTCAAAAAAAATGATGAATGTACCTTACTACAGAATCTTTAAGAGTAAGCCAATGATCTTTGTAAAATGCAACTGTAAGACCGTCAGGGCCTGGAGCCTTCTCAGGATCCATCTATTGTAGAGCTGAATATACCTCTCCCTCTGTCACTGGCTTAGTTAAGAACTGGTTCATGTCAGAGGTAACTTTAGGAGGAATAACATGTAAAAAAGAAGCAGCTTCTGCATCACTTGAAGAAGAGAAAATATTAGTAAAGTATTCCATAACAACCTTTTGAATATCCTCCTGCTTAAAACAGAGTTGCCCTTCATGGTTAGTGATGGAAATGATTCGGTTGAAAGCTCTTCTTTGTCTTGTTTTAGCATGAAAATACTTCGTGTTTTTATCTCCTGCTTGTAACCAAAGAGTTCTGCTCTTAATTCTCCAAAATTCCTCTTCTAATCTATAAGCACGAAGCAATTGAGTCTTAAGATCCTTGATCAAACTAAAATCAAGAGTTGCCATTTCATAAGCTTCTTGCAGCTCTTGCTTAAGACTCTTTATTTGCCTCTGGGAGTTACTCAAATTGTTAGATCTCCACTTAGATATTCCTTTTCAACATTTCTCTAAGGCTTTACTAAATAGATTAACAGGAGTATCCTTACATTGCTCTGACCAGATTTGCTGAACTCTTTCCTTGAAATCAGATTGTAATCTCCATCTTCTATCATATTTAAAAAGCTTTTTGCTTTTCCATTGTACTCCTTCTGTATGGAGGATAAGAGCTCTATGATCAGAGCAGTTCCATGGTAAGACCTGGACAAAAGCAGATGGGAAAAGATCAAGCCAATCACGGTAGCAACCACCCTATCAATTCGACTTCTAACTGTATGAGAACATCTATTTCCAACCCAAGTATAGCTTCCTCCGTATGTTTTTACATCATGTAATCCAGAAAGGGATAACATATTTCGAAAATGATATAAGGAATTCTCAGACCTATGAACTCCCCCTTCTTTGTCATAAGAATTATTTATATCATTAAAATCTCCCATAGCTACCCTTGGTATATGCTTATATCTACCACCCTCAACCTGAGATATCATCTCTTTCCATTGCAAATTCCTATTTTTAGTGATAGGATTGCCATAAACATAAGATAGACAGAATGTTTTGTCCCCATCATTTATATACATATCACTTTGGTATAACGATGGAACTGAAACCAACACAAGGTCTATGTTCATGTCCCAAAAAATTGCGAGACCTCCTGATAATCCGTTAGCAGGGACCACAAAAGAGTGTGCATATTTCAGCTCCTTACAAAGATTATTCACAACATTATATCCTTGTTTTGTTTCAACAAGGAGCATAACATCTGGGTTTGAAGAATACCTTACATCCTTGAGATATTGGACAGTCAAATCATTTCCAATGCCTCGACAATTGAAATGCATAATCTTCATACTGGATTGGAAACTCCAAAACTCCCTTATCACCACCGCAGATCAGAGAAATTAAAATCGATTTTGGATGATTTTGGATTCGATCGAGTCGAAAATTGAAATCGCCAGATTCCTCCTTAAGATGGGAAAGAAACAGCGAAGGTTTAATCCAGTCAAGCTGGAAAAATTGATCGATTCAGAGATCGAAAATGAAAGAATCTAAAACTCTCCTTCGTCGTAGCGGAGGTTCTAGACTTATTCTACGAAAAAAGGCTGTCTCTTGATATGAAGACAGGCGAAGCTTTTTTTTTTTTTTACTTACTTACTTTTTTGGTTTATAACTTATTTTTGTTTTTCTCCTTTTAAAATCTGATTACATGCAAGGCAAATTAGGCCTAATAACCAAACAAAAAACACTAACTAAAAAAAAAACTAATTAACCTGACGACAAAAAAAAAAAAAACTAATTAACCTAGATCTAATGGTTATTTTTTGGCCACATACACTACTTTTTGTTACTTTTTTGATTATTACTTTTCTGTTGGTTATCTAGCAAATTTACCCTTACATGCAATGGGAGAGTCACTCGGTCTAGCTGAATTAATTCATGGACGACGAAAAGACATAGCTAGAATTTTTACTTTTTATTAACTTACTTTTTTTTTGCCTTTCGAAATTCTATTACTTCATACAGTAAAACCTCTATAAATTAATAATGTTGGGACTTGAAAAATATATTAATTTAGAGATATATTAATTAATCGATAAATTAATAATTCTTAATTTATAAAGATATTTTTTTAGTTTCTAATCTTAACAAAATTATTTTATTTTGAAATGGAAATTTTCTCTAAAGTTCATATTCTAGTAAATAATATTTTACTTAAATTTTCAAAATGTTTTGTTGTTTACATATTTTATATCAAAGTTTCTTTTACTAAATGATATTTTCTCTTCTATGTACGAAATTTTAGTTATTTCAATATTCTTCTTAGGTAATTCACCAAAACAAATATTCTTCGTAGGTTTTTGATTAAGCATTCTTCATGTTTAATATTCTATCATTGTTTCAACACCATAATTTGCAAAGGCTTCCCAACTAAAATTTATTACGAAATCAATAATGACAGATTAGATGCCCATGAGTTATGTGAGTACAAAAGAGATCATATGTCATGCATCTGAAAAGATTTGCAAACGAAGTTTGAAGAAAATTTTAATCTAAAAATTAGTCAAGAGGTACAATCTCAAACACACTTGATAACAAAATAAATTGTTGATGCAATAAAAAAAATAGAGTTAAGCTTCAACGTAATTCCAACTTTAAGAAAAAAACTAACAATATTGGAATCATGTATTACTAAGTCGTCTTAGTTATATATATTATACCTATAATTTATAATTATTATAATTTATGATGTTGTTGGGACCATATTTTACATAGGATTTTCAAAAATAATTATTATCTTATTATCTTATCAAATTTTGCTAATTTTAATATTTGCCCGACTCGGGACCGGAAAATTTTATTAATTTATAGTGATTATTAATTTATCGAGTATTAATTTATAGAGGTTTTACGGTAGTTGATAGTGACGTATAACTAAGTGAATATGGTTCTATTCCAGTTTAACTGTCAGATTGTTTTTTGTGCGCATCACTAACAAGTATATAAATTTGAAGTTTACAAGAATAATCATAAAGTTATTCGCTGCGCCAGTTTGAGAGGCTAGACTTTATTTTTGTCACGCCATGTTCTTTGAGATTTTTTAAGAAATCAGATGATTTGATTCACTGCAAAAGAACATATTGCTTGACTTGTTATTTGCCGCAAAACCAAGAATCTCGAATGCAAAAAAAGGACCCATCGAGAACATCTATAACTTTTTACAACTCTATTTGGTATTATATACGTAACTAGAGAATATAATAGTTTTAGTTGTCAACCATTCTATAAATTAATTTCGATTATTCTCTGAAAATGCTTAGATTTGATAATATGAAGAGTAATTTGTTTTTGTTGAACTTGATTTCTTTACAAAAAAGTTAATAATCGTATATCCAATTCAATACTCCAATTAATTAATACGTACCAATCCAAATTATTGAAAGAAGTGACAACTTTTCTTTCTTTCACATAGGTAATTAGTTGTGACTCATGAGATAATGCTTAATGCGTCATGGTTTTCCTTCCATTCTATAAAAAGATTAGAGACAAGTTTCTTTTTAAAAATTTCATTTTATTTAAGAAAATCAAAGTTTAATTTTAATTTCGAAAAGCAACTCTAAATTCTTTTTAAAAATTTCATTTTCTTTTAAAAAATCAAAGTTTAATTTTAATTTCGAAAAGCAACTCTAAAATCATATATGTCCAAAGAAGTAAGAACAGTAAAAATTAAGCTCCATAATTGATGCATATTCTTTCTAAATGTATCCTTTGCTTTATCTTGTCTTAATCACTATACTTCTTTGGACTTTTTTTTGTCGTGATGAACTATATATACTTTTCAAACCACATTAACACTTCTTAACCACGTACATTAGCTAAATATATACCCTACTCGTACATTTGCAGAGGATTTGTATTAGTACCTTTTTGAATAAAGTGATACATTTATACTTAGATACATAAAATATAACACATACATCTTTTCCCAAACTAAATTTTTACCACAGAGTTTCGGATATAAAGATGTTTGATTCTCCACTACCAATATATATAACTAAACTAAAATCTAAAATGATTCAAGTTATTTCTAAACCAGTCAAGTATATTAATTAATATCAAACGGTTTAGTTTTATTAGAACAGAATAACATTATAGTATTAAATTGGTTTTGTTCTGAAGAAAATATTTATTTAATTCAGTCACACATATTTGGTGGAGCCGAACGAAATAAATTATGAAAAATTATCAAGGAATTCGAATTTCCGAATGGATGAATCTTTTTGGAATAAATTATATGTATATAAAGTTACTGGAAAGGTCGCTTAAAGACTGTATAGTATGTTTCTTGGAAAAAAAGGACTATATTATGTTCTTTTATCATTATATAATTTAACTTTCCTAGTGTATTATTATGACTAATCTACTAGGCTACACCCATGCAACTCAAATCCAAATTGAAGAACAATTAATATTCTTACTTGATTCAATGAATTGTTTTTTTTTTTAGTGGATTAATCCACAAATATCCAGTAAGGAAGCATTATCTTTTAGTATCTAAATTAGAAATTATGTATACGCAAGGTAAATCAATATTCAATAACAAGTAATTATTTTTTCCC
This sequence comes from Draba incana, assembly GCA_963576765.1. Taxonomy (NCBI): domain Eukaryota; kingdom Viridiplantae; phylum Streptophyta; class Magnoliopsida; order Brassicales; family Brassicaceae; genus Draba; species Draba incana. The sequence goes on from OY755210.1 coordinate 929,508, forward strand.
AAAACATAGTTATCTAAAGACAATGTTAATGACTAGAACAATATAATAAGAAGTGTAATATATATTATTTAAAATAGTAGATTAAAATAAATTTTATGATAAATGAGATCTTAAAAAACCTTAACAATATTTGAATCTGTTCACCACTTTTTTCTCCTCTCTCTTCGTTGTCTCACTTCTGTTAAGGTTTCTATTTTTTTTTTCCTCTCTGGATTATATATTATTTATAATTTCAGTTTCTTTTGGGTCAAAAACACGCATCAAATTTCGAAACCTCTTTCTATGCAGCAAACATAAAGCCTCCTCTCTCTCTCTCTCTCTTCTTCATTCCTCATAGATCCCGTGAAACTTTCTATTTTTCCTATAAATTGCTCGATTTTTTTAATTTCTTGGGAAAACATTATGAAGAAAGCAGAAGAAAAGAGAGAAGAAACATTAATGGAAGATAAATCTACGAAAAAGAAGAAGATTAGTGATGGTGAAAATCAGAAAGTGCCCTTTTACAAATTATTTACGTTCGCCGACAAAACCGACGTAGTTTTGATGACCGTCGGGACTATCGCCGCCGTAGCTAACGGCGTTACTCAGCCGTTAATGACTCTAATCTTTGGTCGGCTCATCAACTCTTTTGGAACGGCCGATCCAGATCATATGATTAGAGAAGTGTGGAAGGTACATAATTAGGGTTCTTGAATTTCTTTAGATTATTATCTTTTAATTAATTTTGGGGTCGATTAGATTCGAAAGAAGACATTCCTTGATTTTGGGATCGTGTAAATAATAATCTTGTTTTCAGTGGTTATCCAATAATAATCGTTAATATATAATTACGTAATTGAGTTATATTCGGTTTAATTAAAAGTTCTATATAGCTCCCAATTTTTTTAAGGATAATTTATAATTTTGACAAGACAAAACTATGATGTAACTCGAATAGTAGGAAACACCATTTTATTTCTGCTTTAAATCACATCGATTGATCTAAAATACACTCCATTCCTTTAACTGTTACATGTAAATTTGCATGATAAATAAAATTAATGGAGTATACTGTTAATAGTGTTATCTTTGTTTTTAAGGTATGACAAAGATACTGTAGCCTTTACTTTAAAGTTATAGGTTTAAAGCAACTTTGGTTCTGAGAATTTTTATTTGGTGTGCAAAGTATTAGATTTATATTATTAAACTAATTTAACAAACTTTTTACAGATTGCTGTATATTTCATTTACCTTGCAGTATACGCTTGTGTCGTCGCTTTCCTACGTAAGCTTTACTTACTACTATGTTTTTTTAACTTGCCCTAACTTGTGTTTCAACTTAACATTTTCTTCTACTATTCTTGAACAGAGGTTTCATGTTGGATGGTCACCGGAGAACGCCAATCCGCCACGATTCGCGGTTTGTACCTAAAAACGATATTAAGACAAGATATCGGCTATTTCGATACGGAAACAAACACCGGAGAAGTCATCGGAAGAATGTCTGGAGACACAATTCTGATTCAAGACGCCATGGGAGAAAAGGTTTTTCCATTTTTCATTTTCAATCACAGAAAAAAAAGAAGAGATTTCTTGTAACACAAGGTACTAAGATATTGTTGATATTGATGCTTAGGTTGGGAAATTTCTACAACTATTAGCAACATTCTTGGGAGGATTCGTAATTGCGTTTATCAAAGGATGGCTATTAGCGTTCGTTCTCCTCGGTTGCATCCCTCTGATCGTGATCGCGGGTGGAGCAATGTCTCTAATCATGTCGAAAATGGCTGGTCGTGGTCAAGTCGCTTACGCAGAAGCTGGAAACGTAGTTGAACAAACCGTAGGAGCGATTAGAACAGTAGTAGCATTTACGGGAGAGAAACAAGCAACGAAAAAGTACGAGACCAAACTCGAGATCGCTTATAAGACTATGGTTCAACAAGGTTTGATCTCTGGTCTAGGTCTTGGTACAATGCTAGCTGTGATCTTTTGTAGCTATGGTTTAGCGGTTTGGTATGGCGCGAAGCTGATAATCGAGAAAGGCTACAATGGCGGACAAGTCATTAACGTCATTTTTGCGGTCATGACTGGAGGAATGTGAGTTATAAACCCTAATTCCTCTGTTTGAATCATTGCATATGTTCTTACTTACTTCTCAAGCTAACGTACAACGTGTTGTCAGGTCGTTAGGGCAAACATCGCCGAGTTTGAATGCGTTCGCTGCAGGACAAGCCGCGGCTTACAAAATGTTTGAAACGATCAAGAGGAGTCCGAAGATTGATGCTTACGACATGAGTGGTTCTGTTCTTGAGGAGATTAAAGGAGACATTGAGCTTAAAGATGTTTACTTTAGGTATCCTGCAAGGCCTGATGTTCAAATCTTCGCCGGATTCTCGCTATTTGTACCAAACGGCACGACAACGGCTCTAGTGGGACAGAGCGGAAGCGGGAAATCAACGGTTATAAGCTTAATCGAGAGATTCTACGATCCAGAGTCAGGACAAGTGTTAATAGATGGCATTGATTTGAAGAAGCTTCAGCTCAAATGGATTCGAAGCAAAATCGGTTTGGTTAGCCAAGAACCGGTACTGTTTGCGACCACGATTAAGGAAAACATTGCTTACGGAAAAGAAAATGCGACTGACGAGGAGATTAGGACCGCGATTGAGCTTGCGAACGCTGCTAAATTCATTGACAAACTCCCACAGGTGCCTTCAACTTTAAATACATTAACTAGTATTAGAATAGTCCGGTTTGAGTTTAGTTTTTAAATGAGACTGTGTCGGTGTTTTTAGGGCTTGGACACGATGGTAGGAGAGCACGGGACGCAAATGTCCGGCGGACAGAAACAAAGGCTAGCGATCGCGAGGGCGATTTTGAAAAACCCTAAGATCTTGCTTCTAGACGAAGCGACAAGCGCGTTGGATGCTGAATCTGAACGCATTGTTCAAGACGCACTCATGAACCTTATGTCGAATCGGACTACCGTCGTGGTGGCTCACCGTTTGACCACAATAAGAACCGCCGACGCAATCGCCGTTGTCCACCAGGGAAAAATCGTTGAAAAAGGTACCGTGCGGTAAAAGTAACCTATTTTTGAAATGATACCTTGTGTTGAAAGTAACCTATTTTTATAGGGACTCATGATGAGATGATTCAAGATCCGAATGGAGCTTATTCGCAGCTCGTTCGTCTTCAAGAAGGATCAAAGAAAGGAGCTAACGAATCAGAGATACCTGAAACGAATTTAGACACCGATAGATCGGGAAGTCATAGGTTATCATCGGCGATGAGAAGATCGGTTAGCCGGAATTCATCAAGCAGTCGACATTCTTTTTCATCATTCGCTGCGAATTTAATCATACCGGGAGCGGTTAACGTTAACGAGCCCGACGGGGAACAAACCGTGAGACACAAGAAAGTGTCACTAAAACGGCTTGCTCGCCTCAACAAACCGGAAATTCCGGTTTTGTTGTTCGGTTCACTTGCGGCAATGATTCATGGAACGTTGTTTCCAATCTTCGGTTTGCTGCTTTCGAGTTCGATCAATATGTTTTACGAGCAACCGAAGAAATTAAAGAAAGATTCGCAGTTTTGGGCGTTGATTTACATCGCGCTCGGTTTAGCGAATTTCGCCATGATCCCGATTCAGAACTATTTGTTTGGTATCGCGGGTGGTAAGCTGATAAAACGCATCAGATTGATGTCATTTGATAAAGTGGTTCATCAAGAAATCAGTTGGTTCGACGACACAGCAAATTCTAGGTAAATCTAAAACCGTAAACCCTTTCCAATCGCCAAACGCGTTTTCGGTTTCACATTATAAACAATGTTTTGTTTCAGCGGTGCGATTGGAGCGAGGTTGTCAACTGATGCTACAACAGTTAGGAGTTTGGTGGGTGATGCGTTGGCATTAATTTTGCAAAATATAGCGACTGTAACCGCCGGTTTGATAATAGCGTTTTCGGCTAATTGGATGTTGGCGTTTATAGTATTCGGTCTCTCACCGTTTATAGTCTTACAAGGATACCTTCAGATGAAGTTTCTCACCGGTTTTAGCGCTGATGCTAAGGTTTTAGTGATAACATTTTTCCGTTCACTTCCGGTTTATTCGGTTTGTTTCGGTACTAAAACCGATTTTGATTTAATTTTGGTTTAGGTTATGTATGAACAAGCGAGTCAAGTGGCGAATGATGCAGTGAGCAGCATAAGAACGGTTGCATCTTTTTGCGCGGAGGACAAAGTGATGGATTTGTACCAACTGAAATGCGACGGACCGACGAAGAATGGTATCTGGACAGGTCTTGTTAGCGGTGGCGGTTTCGGTTTCTCTTTCTTAGCTCTCTATTGCGTCAATGCTGCATGTTTCATGAGTGGTGCGTGGCTAATTCAAATAGGTAAAGCCACATTTGGTGAAGTGTTCAAGGTAATAAGAGAAAACTCAAATTTCCCGGTTTAATCAAGATCCGGTTTATTTTGGTTTAGCAGAAATTGAGTAGTTGATTACTTTATACAGGTTTTCTTTGCATTGACGATAACTGCGATTGGAGTTTCTCAAACGAGTGCATTGGCACCTGATACAAACAAAGCTAAAGACTCAGCAGCTTCGATTTTCGATATTCTCGATAGTAAACCGGAGATCGATTCGAGCTCTGATGAAGGTACAACGTTACAAAACGTTCGTGGCGATATCGAATTCAGACATGTTAGTTTCCGGTACCCGATGCGACCTGATGTTCAGATTTTCAGAGATCTGTGCTTGACTATTCCTTCCGGAAAGGTAGCAAAAACAGAGTCCTCTGTTTTTAAAACCGGTTTAATCGAATTTACCGGTTAAAAATTGATTTTCGGTTTTTTTTTTCCAGACCGTTGCGCTTGTTGGAGAGAGCGGTAGCGGGAAATCAACGGTGATAAGTATGATTGAGAGGTTTTATAATCCAGATTCAGGCAAGATTTTGATTGATGAGGTTGAAATTCAAACATTTAAACTGAGTTGGTTAAGACAACAAATGGGTTTGGTTAGCCAAGAACCGATTTTGTTCAACGAGACGATTCGATCAAACATAGCTTATGGTAAAACCGGTGGAGCAACAGAGGACGAGATAATCGCAGCCGCACAAGCCGCAAACGCGCATAACTTCATCAGTTCGTTACCTCAAGGTTACGAAACGTCGGTTGGAGAACGCGGTGTTCAGCTATCGGGCGGTCAGAAACAGAGGATAGCCATTGCGCGGGCGATTTAAAAAGATCCAAAGATTTTGTTGCTCGATTAAGCGACTAGTGCGTTGGACGCGGAATCCGAGCGTGTGGTTCAGGATGCGCTTGATCGAGTTATGGTGAATCGAACGACCGTAGTTGTGCTTATGCTTCTCTTGTTGCTCTTTGATAGCAAACTGAAACTAAGATAGATTATGCTCAAATGAGCTTATTGAAGAAGAAACTAAAGAGAAAGGAAGAGGATTGAAGTTGTCACCAAGGTTACAATAATCATCAACATAAGGTCCTATTTATATGAAAGCATTTGTTGGAAACCCTTGACACATGTTAAGATATCAAACATAAGGTCCTATTTATATCAAGGCTTGTCAGAGATGGTGAAGAAACTCTCTGAGTTGGTGAACTAATAGTCTTTCTTTATTCAACATCTTCACACTCTTCACATGAGTGCTAATTAAAGAGCGTTTTCAGTTTTGCTTAACGGTTTTAACTGAAATTTTGAATTTACAATATTTGTTTCTTATTTTGAACTTGAAACTCATAATTTTGAGAGAAATAGATTAATACTACGGTATTTATTTTAATCTGCAATAAGAACACTTCAATAAGTACCAATAAAAGATCTTTTTGGGGTAAAAGCTATTTTGAATCAACAAATATGAACAAAAGTAGTAATTTTTTTGGGAAATGATAGAACAAATACAGAGTATTTCAGACACAAATGTAAGAAAATAATGAAATCTTTGAAGAAGAGAATCAGTAAACTTCAGAAGCAAAGTTGTTTGTTGGAAGTCTTTGTCGCTTTTCGATGTAAGCCGTCGGAAACCAACCAGCTTTGCCTTTGCATTCTCCTTCAGCCCAACCGGTTTCGCTCACCTGAGAATACGGAAAAAAAAAGAATCAGAACAGAGATTTATGTTTCATGATCTAGCCGCAAAGAATAGCTTTTTCGATCTTGATAATAATAATAATAATGTACGAACCTTACGGACAACGATGTAATCTCCTTTTTCCAAGTCTAATTCTTTCTCCGAAGCAGCGGGAAACGGATGAATCACCTGTCGAGAGAACATATATGTTGCTTATGAATATGAAGAGTCATTTTCTATTTTTGAGATACGCGAAAACTTACTTCAGCTAGAAAGTATGATGTTTTCTCTGAGCCGTTCTCTGTAGGAATCGCAGGAGGAGCGGATTCTTTGTGTTGTTTCTCGGTTACCATCTAAGAAACGCGATAAGGCTCAAACGTGTGAGTTTTTATAAAATGAAGATCAGATACGAAACCGATTAGTCCATTACTAACCTCGGCTTCAATGTCACTGAGAATTGCTGCTATTCGTAGATGATAATTCTTCTCTCCTTCGACCTTAAGTAGAATAAACGATACGTAAAAAAAAAAACAATAATCAACGTAGAAAAAGAAAAACCGATGATTATAGAAAGCGTACCATAGCCACAAGCCTCTGGAAAGTAAGTCTGTGTTGCTGAGATTCAACAGCAGCTAATGCAGCAGTTGCTTCTTTACCGAGAACCGCCATGTTTGCTTTGAGCTCTTGCATCTTTACTTCTGCTAATTGAAGCTTTGCCACATTCTCTGGAATCGGAGCTTCTTTTACACGTACTTGTCGTCTAGACACTTCCGTTGCCTGTTTTGCTTTAAACTCAGATTACAATATAACCAAACATCAAAATAGAACTGAGAGAGTTTCAAGAATATTACATATGTCTCTGCTTCTTGTCTCATGCGGCTATAACGTTGAGCTAGATGCCGAGCATCTTCAAGAGGAGAACCGGCAACCATAGCTCTAAGAGGATCCAGCACCTTAACGCATTCGAAAATTTGTTATTTTCTAGATTCAGTTCTTTGAACGATATACGAAGATTAAAACAGATCATTGAAAGCCAAACCTGAGACGCTAAAAGCTTGTTGAAGTCTTCTTGTTCTTTCTCGACGTGTTTTCGAGCATCACCGTATATAGCCGCAGCCTTGGCAAGAATATTCTCGTCGATGCTCTGACTGTTTTCGGTTCCATATCTACAGCAGTCCTCAGACAACTTGGTACCTGATATATAAACGATTATCAAACCCCGCACAAATGTGTGATAATCGGAATAGGTAACACAAACAAAACATGTACTCATAAAAAATACCTGCTTCAATGTGCCTGAGCCCGATGGTAGTAAACGCCTCAGCTGCTTTAACGATCTCTCTCTGGAACTCCTGAAAGTGACAATAACATATGTTTGTGGATATTGCCATTATACAATAAGTCAATTTTCTGAAGTAAGACAAGTCCATTTTCAGTATCACCTTTGCGGAACGAGTAGAACGGTAAAGTTTCTCGAGATGTTGATGCCTTTGCAATTCTAACTCATCAATCACCATTACATCTGAACTCTCATAGCCAGTCCCACTAAACTGCTTGATCACAGCCTAAAAATTCCAAATCACCAAGATTCCGTAAACAAACAACTCTATAATACAAATCAAAATGCTTTAATCCTCCTCCACACAAAGAACATGAAATTGGTCAATAAATACAAAGATCAAATACTTAAAAAAGTTTCCAAAATTTCCCCTTATTATCAGATTCTGATACAAATATACTAACAATTTTTAATGAATCACAAAGATACTGCTTGATCACAGTCTACAATTCCCAATTACCATACACACCAACACAAACATCACCAAAATTCTGTAACCAAACAACTCTATAATCCTAAATATACAAATCAAAATGCTTTAATCCTCAACACAAAGAACCATGAAATGGGTCAATAAATAGCAAGATTAAACACTAAAACCTTATAAAGTTTCCAGATTTTTCCCTAATTAGTAGATTCCGAGATTATTAAACCCAAAATTGGAGATTTTTCTGTAAAGTATAAACCTTTGAGGTACATATAGTTGAATAAGGGAATTACCAGTTGTTGTTTAGCGACTTGATCTCTGAGCTTACTCGCTTGTCTTCTAAACGCATCCATTGTTGTCACTTATCCTCTTGATCCAACCCACAAAAGAGGTAAGCTTTAGGGTTCTTGAGAGGAATTGAGAAATTCTCACTTCGATCAGACAAGCTTAGAAACTGACAACACAGATCAGATCTGATTCAGAGATTGTTGTGCTTCCTCGACTTTGATGTCACTGATCTCTCTGGTCCTCGGAGAAAATTACAGAGCACACACCTCAAGCCGGGTCGGGTCGGGTAAAATGCTTAAATTGAATTTAATTTAACATCTGAGATTGAACCGAACTGAACCGGTTCAGTCCGGTTAGACTGAGCGTTTCGCGATTGAAGATTTCGAAGTTTTTTTTTTTTTTTTTTTTTCCGAAAGTTAAATGCCAAATGTGCCTTCCCAAAGACCTTCACGTAACGATTATAGTGGAATAATTAATTAATCAAAATTCGTTTTCATAAACAGTAATTAAAGTATAGGTTTCAACGAAATATCTGACATGGCCACCTCACAACCACTTGTATTATGTCCCCACTCCACATAGCATTTTGTCCTAATAATAATAATATGAAAAGACAATCCATATTTATTTATTTCTTATTTAAGTTCGTTTCAAAACTTATTAATTCCTATGACACATCGCACATACCGACTTCTACAACTTTAGAGATGTATAACCATTTTTTTTGTTAAAACTATAAATTTATTTTAAACAGGTAAGAGAGATATAAACCTTGTTCTTATAACTAACTAATAAATTATGACTCTATTTATGTAAAAAATATAACCGTCTAATGAATTCTGTGATAAATATTACCTAAATTTGCAGTATTATATTGTATTTAACATCAAAAGATTGACACTAGTTAATTCATGATAATTATCAATTCACGACCATTAGGTGTCCATGTCTATTGTTACACATTTCTAAATAGTTGAATTTTTTATACCGACATTGCTGTAATGTAGAGAAGATATTTTCATATAGTTTTTTGGGAAAAATTTGTGTTTCAACATGTACTTCTAACACTATTAGGCTTCCTTTTATTTAAAGTGCTAAATGGCATGGCATCATTAGTTTGAAATTTTTGGTTTAAATGTTTAAAGAATTCAAAAAACTCTTTACCTCAACTAATTTATTTCGGGTTTTCTCAGAAAACTTTAAAAAAACACACACAAAAAAAAAACCTTTACTATAATGGATAATTTGTAGAATAACAAAGAAAAAAAATTAAAACTAAATAACTAACTAAAAGTGACTAATGTGGCAAATTAATGGCCATTAGATTTAGCTTATTTGGTTACAATTTTAATTATAATTTTTTTGGGGGTTATATTTGCTAATTTCCCTTACTATAATAACTCTATCCATTATGTTTAGTTGAATTTTTTTTTTTTTTTTTTTTTGAGAAAATGTTTAGTTGAACTTGAAATGGCTAAATCAGTAAAAACGGAACAAACGCGGAAAAATTGAAACAAAACACGGAAACAAAATAATTAAAATTAGTGATTTTGTACTAATCAAGGAAACCCCTTCACATTTGTATAAAACTTTCCCACTTCTACCATTTGATTTTTGAAACTTTAAGAGAGAGAGAAAAAAAAACACAAAAAGACTCCATTTTTATTAATTTACAGAGAGCAAGAGAAGAAACAAGACAACCATAGCTGTATAGATCCCCACAACAACAACAACAACAACAAAAACCCTAAATCATGCCTAAAGGTGCTAAAAAAAGAAAAGCTGCTAAGAAAAAGCAAGAAGAAGAAGAAGAAATCAATCTCAAATCCAACAACTTTGGTAAAATAAATTCACAGCTCATAAATATTTTGCTTTTTTCTTTGCCTCTCTGTATTCAATTATTCAATCCCACACACGTTTAAACGACCTTTCTTTGTTTCCTGGTTTATATATTAAGCTTCGTTTTGAATCTGAAGCTTTTGTTACTGTTAAGAAAGTTTGGATTTTTATTGTTGTGTTCATTGATCCAAACAAATGGGTATTATTTTTTTCACTTCCTTGTTACCAATCAGTGTGTTTTTGATTTGGGTTTTTACTGTTACAATTTTCTTAGGGATTTGGCTCATTTTAAGCATGTTCTGTTTGGTTTCTGTTTCAGGATAGTTTTGTTTTGTCAGATTTCATGATTTTGATTTGAAATCTTTTGATCATATACTGATTTTTGTTTGTCTCTGATGATTTGATTTGATTGATAGCTCTTTCTAATGGTTACTATTTGTTTGAGGTTTTGGTTCTTTGGATTGTAGAATTGACTTGAGTCAATGAATCACTAAATTTGGATTCTGTTACTATTAGTATCATTTTGGTTCTTTGGATTGTAGATTTTACTTGAATAGTCAGTGATAAGTCACTTTGTTAGTGAAATTGATTTGGATTTGTGTAACCGATGTGCTAGATTCGAAGAAAGAAGATAAGGAATCGGGATTGGATTCCGATGAGCGGATAGAGATTACTGATTCAAGTCATGATCATGACAAGAGCTCAAGCAGCAGAAGCAGTAGTAGTAGCAGCAGCAGCAGTAGCTCGGATGACGAATCTCGGGAAGTCAAGAAGAAAGACGACGATAAGAATTCGGTTTCTGAAGTTATTTCCGTAAGTTCTGTGCCGGAACAACCTGTTCCAATGGCTGGAGATGTTCCGTTTATGGATGCTACTGCTAATGATATTGTAGAGGGTATCGGTTTAATGGATTCAACTACACCTACTGATCCAAACTCTGGAGAAGTTGTTGAAATCGCGCATGTTGATGAGAGTTCTTTGCCTAAACCAAATGAGAGTAAACCGGAAGTTTCTCTTGCAACGGAGTCTGATGTTAAAGAAACCGACGGAAAAACATCGACTTTACCAGAATCCAGCGGTGTTACGGAAAGCAGTAATGAGTCTGAAGTTGTTATTTCTCATGAGGAAGAGGTATTTATTGTTTAACTCATTTGGTTCATCATTTTTGTTGTCGGTTGTGTTACCGAAAAGGACTAAACTCTCGGTGGTTTTCTGTCAGGCTCCCGTGCGACCAACACATGGAGTTGCGCAAAGAACCTCGTGGTTAAGTTGTTGTGGCTTGTTTGATGTCATGACTGGATCCAAGTAGATAAACTCAGGTTATAACTCCCAACTTCTTTAACTTTCTCTCTTAAAACATCGATGCATAATAGAGTTTATTAACAATCTCTATTGTTCGATTTTATTCAACCGCAGAAACTTGAGTCGCGTATAAATAAACTCAGAAGCTGCAGAAGTGTTAATTCAGCTAAAGATTTCTCGGTTTTCTCTTTTACATTACTTGTGATGATACACAATATGCAAAACATGTATGCAGTTTCTGCTCTTTGTGAAAGTTCTTACAGATTCCTTTTTTCATGTTCTTTCCTTTCGATATGTACGATTCCTTGTTTGTTGTTGTTTTTGTTCTCTCATGGTTCTATGAGACTGAGACTGTTCTTGGCGAATTTTATATGATTTATGTATAATTATTTCCTTATAGATGAGCAATATCTTTGTTTAGTAGCATTGCAGTTTCATTTCCAGGCTATTTGCTGCCAAACACACAAAAAAAAATAGTAATGAGTCCATTAAAAACACAATTTTCTATATAAAAAAAACTAACATTGTGGCAAGATCTAGATTCGAACTCAAAAAACAATTTTTTATAAAAAAATCTAACATTGTGGCGAGATCTAGATTTGAACTCGGGTTTACTCGGATAAGGGAATTGTGATTAAAACAACAACTCGTAAATGATGAATGAAATCTCTAGGTTGTACATGAGTGAGCTAAGGTAATGATGCTAAATTCAATAAACCTTGAATGTTGAATATCGTTTTGGTTTTAAAGTTGCTGATATCTTTGCTCTTTTCTTTTCAGTTTCAACTTAAAAGGATGATACCCAAGTGACGGTAATACAATACTTTACTAATGAATATAAGTACAGACACGGGCGGATCTATGAATTTTTTTTACTGGGTGCATAATTTTATATTAAAAATAATATTATATATCAAAGAAGAATTAAAAAAAATTTTAGAACTAGATTACATTATGTAAGAATATTTATATAAAATTTATTAATAATTAAATACAAAAAAAACCGTTTAAATGGAAACGTTTCCTTATAAAACGATCTAAGAAGTTCTTTAGATAAGCTAATTATGTCTATAATAATAAATTTGATTTGAGATCTTTGAATTTTGGAAACAAATTTAAATTTGGTAAGATTGTGGTTCTAAAAAGGAAAAAAAATACTTGGTGCACTTGCCCCCAACCTGCCTTATATACATCCGCCCCTGAGTAGAGAGTGGAAAAACCCGTGGCTACCGGTTATACAAACAGAGAATCCCACGAAGACTATTCCGATGGAGGTAATAAATCTAAACATCACCTCTTTTTTATTTTGAATTCATTTTGATACCTTTAAACATCTTGTTTTTTTTCCAGCCATGTTGTATAGCGATGGGGCAACTATAAAATGCCTAACGCATTCGCTTTAGAAGTGAGTGTAAAATATGTACAAAATAGATTTACACAAGTCCCACCAATTAAATTGTAGTAAAAAATCTCTGGTACTTTTCATGTTAGTCAAATTCTTTAGGTTTAATAGATGGATCTATTGATGTTGTTACATCAGGTTTATGATCCGATTTTCAAAAAAAAAAAAATGAAATTGCGTATATAATTGGAGGTAAAACTTCTAAAAAATGATTACAACAATGGAACATCATTATCATCTAGTCGACGAAGACTAAACACATTTCTAGTATCTCCGTCTTGATATTTGATTGAAACACTTTGAATTAATAAACTTGGTAAACTAATAAATTTTGGTGATCTTCCGTCGGACCGGTCCAAAATATAACACAATTCGATAAGATAAGATGAAAACAATTTTTTAAAATTCTTATGTAATATATGATCTTAATAATATAGAAATTATACCAAGATAGCTAAGGTATATATATATGATTTTAGTGTTGTTTGTTCTTTTTTTTCCAACCAAACTATTGTTTTTTTTTTTTTTTTTTTTTAAGAAACTGTAACCGCTTTATTTCACAATTGAGAGAATTACACACAAATGACTAAAGCCTCTCTCCAAGCTAGAGTCACTCCCACTTTGACCAACAAAACAGATAAGCAATGTGACCGACTGAGAGGCCTATTTATACACACATGACCTCTAATACAAATGAACGTAAAAGACTGGAAGTAATAAAGCTATACAATCTTATTCTTTAACTACTACTACTTCCTCTTCCTGAAGTAAGACCTCCAAGGTAGAGTCCTACCACTAGACTCTCTAGAATTCCAGATAAGGTTCTAAATGACTATAAGGAACCTATTTATAGAGTAAGGATATGTACAAACACCAATACTAAACTGCCACGTCATCATTCTGATGCTCTTCTTTACTCTTTTGCTCTTGATATAGTATCTATCATTAGATCAATTGAAAAGATCGAGTAAACCGTTTGCACTTCTACCATGGGCGGGGATTGTTTGCATCATGGAGCAGAAGCGGGTTGTTTGTTCTTTTCTTAAACCTATAGCTAAGGTATATTTATAATGTATTTATGGTGAAGCATTTATTTGTTTTTAATATGTTGTAACAGTCTTTGATTCTCTAATTAATTTAAGTTGGCGATAATTTTGTTTGCCAGATTCATGATTATGATTTAAACTGTTTATCATTTGCTTATTGTTCTGTTTTGCTCTGATTTAAATACCAGAATTTGGTATCTATTTAAAAACAAAAATCATTCACACAAGTCCACTAATCAAATTGTAAAGAATAAACCTCATAGTCCAAGAACACACACACACAACAAAAATTACAAAATCATGCTTATTTTCTCTACTCATGTAATGCTTCTACTTCAAACAGAGGCTTCCATATCTCAACCAAGTAAGAACCAATCATTGATCTCTGAAATCTATTATCAGCATTCACTCTCTTCATAACCTTGCTTCTTAGCAGCAAATCAAACCTCTCTGACTTCGAAAACGATTCATAATCCGCAGAAACCGATCTGTAAACACTTTGCTTCATCTCTGCCATCTTCAAATCTAACTTCATCAACACTTTTTCACAATCTTGAAACAAAGAATCCAAATCAGAAACCTCGAGTTTTTCGGTTTGGTTCTTTCTTAAACTCCAAACAGTCTTTCCCAAGACTTGAATCGCGTCTGCGCAAAGACGAATGTAATCCTCAAACCGAAAACTAGATTCAGGTAAGTCCACATTATAATGCTCCTTGTTCTCTTTCTTCCTCATTACTATATCAATCACTTCCTCGAGTTTTCGGATGATTACATTTGTACCTTTATCATCTTTATCGACTCCTAATCGCTTAAGACACAACCAGAATTCATCTGTTTCGTTAGCAAGAACATCGTTCGGTCTCAAAAACATATATTCCGCCATAAGATACGAAAACTCAACACCGAATCTAACAGCTTTCACTCGCCTTTTCCGCGTATTCTCATCTCTTTCTCTCAGTTTCTCCATCAAATACAACCGTCTCCGATACTCAAGAGAATCGCGTTTACTACTCAAGCTTGATTCTTGTACCTTCACCGGACTCTTCTTCTTCTTGATATCGATTTTCTTGGTTTCTTCAACTCCGGTTTCGGTTTCAGGCTCTCCATTAGTGATCCATGAAGAAATCTTTTTCTCTTCTTCATCTTTTTCTCTCAATCTTTCTCTTAACAGATTCTCAAGTAACCCACCAAACGCAAAATCGTCTTTAACCCGATCCAAGTAACTTCCATCTTCTTCAATCTTCTCTAACATTTCCTCAATAAACTCATCAATCTCACCACAATCTTCTTCTTCTTCATCTCCAAGCATAGCTGATAACATCTCATCAAAATCTTTACCATTGTCAGATTCTAAAACCTCATCTCCAAGAAACTTTTCTTCTACGCAATTACAATCTCTAGACACAAATCCATCATTTGATTGATCCTGAGACTCTATTTCAGATTTCAGAATCTTTAGTTCTTGATTGAGATTATCGATCACATCAGAACGAGTTAGGGTTTGTGGTACCGTAGGAGTGAAGTCAATTGTTGTCTTCTTCTTCTGTTGCAGAATCGTTGGACTCAGATTCCTCTGTTTCTGTAATATCGCTGGATTCTGTTCAATATCAGAGAGAATACTCGAAAATATTGAAGATTCAGTAATCATCCTCTTCGTCCTATTCTCTGTTTCACTTTCTTTTGTTTCTTTGATCGAATCTCTTGTCTCCTTCATCTTCTGGTTTCAGAAACAACAAAAACTTTTAGAGAGAGAGAGAGTAGAGAGAAGAGAGAGAGAAAGCTTTTCAATATGACTAAAGGACTCTTTTATACGACAAGCCAACGTTTTTTCAGATTGATAAAATAATATATAACCTTTCTCTCAGAGGCTTGAGCAAAAGTGTTCTTCCTGATGGATTTCGAGACCCTTTTGGAAGCCGCTTGAGTTCCAACTCTTCTCTAAGTAACTTTGCACGAAAGGAACCTGAATCGTTTCAACGTTACGTAATGTAACTTTTATATACCCATAAGATTCGCTTTCCATCATTCGAACAAGAAATCCTAAAGAACATTGCTTCAGCTACAAGGTAAGATAGGTCTACTCCTAATTTGATCGCTTCTTGCTTCCTTCCTTTGAGAGACTAGCTCGTAAATATAGATATCGATAACTTCCAAATGGTAATCGAAAACTTACATAAGTTTTAACCATAAACAGAACAACCTAGCCTCTCTGTTCATACCAGAGGCATCCACACCTACTTCACCTTCAGAATTCACATTTCTGTTCCATTACAAGATTTCAGGGACACGATATAAAACGGATAAGAGGAAATTAACACCAACAAAAAGGCAGATTATGACGGATATTCTTAGTCTATGAAGTGAGAATGTGGGCGATGGTGAGTCCACACACAACACCAGGTACATAGCCTATTGCAGCTGCAGTCCAGCTCAATCCTTGCTCTTTCTCTTCTTCATCTTGCTCTTGCTCTGTTGCTTCTTCTTCTCCTCCTCCACCACATGTGTTTTCAAGAGGAGCACCGCATAGCCCGGGATTCTCTGAGAATGACGAACTATTCTGGCTTTGAATCTGAGTGCTTTGTGGTATTGGACCTTCGAGCATGTTGTAAGAGAAGTTCATCCGCTCTAGAAACGTAAGTTTCCCGAGCTGTGGTGGGATTTCACCGGATAACCTGTTTTGAGATAGATCCAATGATTGGAGATTGGTCAAGTTCCCCAGGGATTGTGGAATACGGCCTGTGAAAGCGTTGTATGACATGTTGAGCACGATGAGTTCTTTAAGTAAACCAATGGATTCAGGGATTTCTCCTTCGAATCTGTTTCTGGAGACATCAATGGTTTTGTACATTGTGAAAACACGCCCAGCTAGCTCCATCTTTAATCCTTTGTTCGTTAGAACCACGGAGTTACGATACAATTGCCAATATCTATTTGCATCTATAAAAAAAATCGTACTATCTTCAACGTTTACGACCGATGACACCGCATTCCAACCAACAAAGTAATCTGATGGCAAGACCCCACTGAAGCGATTTTCCGAAATGTCAAATATTCGTAGTTTGTGGAAACTGAAAGAATCTCGAGGAGAAGATATTGGCCCATGGAACTTGTTAGAACGAAGGACAAGAACCTGTAGATTGGGCAACAATCTCAACCCGAGTGGAAACGTGTCATTGATTCTGTTGCCTTCCACGTTAAAAAATTCGAGATAAGTGCAGTTGATCAGAGACTTGGGAAGTTCTCCCGATAACTGGTTGTGACCAACATCAAGTGACATCAATCCACGACTGATAGGAAGAACACCAGAGAGGCTGTTATTTTGAAGATGCAAGACCGCAAGAGTAGTATTGAAGTTCTCAAAACACCGAGGAATAGAACCACTGAAGTTGTTGTTGGATAAATCAAGTTCCTCAAGATGAAACAGTTCACAAATTCTCCCAGGAATCTCTCCTGAAAACCGATTATCAGATCCTGAAAAGACCGTTGTAGAATTTGGCAACATAGTTAGTTCTCCACTGAAGAAATTCTCATAGATGATTACGATCTCCAACAGTGGCAGTCTTCCAAGCCACTCCGGTAATTGACCTTCAATTTGATTGCCAGAAATGTCTAAATTCCGTAACTGGGTTTGGTTTTCTAGAAACTTGGGAAACTCAGAAATATTGCAGGATGATAAAATCAAGGTGTCGAACATGGGAGAGGAGAAATGGAGAGTTGAACTGATGTGCAAATGAATTCCTGAAAGATCCAACACTTCAAGTGATACGAAATGTAAGAAGAGACTCAAATCAAAAATGTCCCTTCCTGTGTTCCAGAAAGAGAGGTCAAGATCCTCGAGCCCAACTAGTCTCGATATAGATCCTGGGATTGGTCCAGTGAAATTGTTTTCTCCAACGTATAAGTATCCAAGTTTAGATGGGGAAGAGAAATTCCCAATCTCAAGAGAACCGCTGAATTTGTTTCTTCTCAGGTGAAGGATAATCAACGAAGGGATCATGAAGAGAGAAGAGGGAATGGATCCAGAGAATGAATTTCCAGGCATATAAAAAGACTCCAATTTGGAGAGGCTACTCATGTTAGATGGGAGGGTGCCTTTGAGCTGGTTATAACCAAGGTCGATGAATTTGAGCGAGCTCAGTTTGAGCAGCACAAGTTGGAGATTTGGTCTTTCACTGGTGAAATCGTTATCAGAAAGATCAAGATGAGCGAGATAAGACAGATTTCCGAGTGAAGAAGGTATTTCCCCATGGAAATTGCATCCATGACACCCCATATCCGTTAAGTATTTGAGGCTGCCGATGGAATCTGGTAGAATACCCGAAAAATTGTTTCCGTCAAGACTTAGGATCTGAAGATGTTGTAGTTTGAACAGACTACTATTCGATCTCAAAAGACCGTTGAGAGAACTGTACGAGACGTCTAACTCAACGATCTTGCCGGTCTTAGGATCACAAGAGACACCATCCCAAGAACAGCAATCAGTGTTGTTCCTCCACTTCTCTGTCTTATTAACTTGATACCAATCACCGGAGGAATGAACATAGAACTCGTTCTTGAACTCCCAAAGAGCATTTCTCTGGTCTGGAAGACACAAGTGTTTAGAAGGAGAAGCAATAACAACAAGTACTGTGTTGGAAAGAGCAAATATTAAACACAAGCTCCATATTATCTTCATCTTCCTCTCGTCACTACAAGCATGTATCATACTTTCTTTTTACTTTGGATTCTTTTTTTATGTCTGTCTTTGAAACGAATTTGATCATTGGGATTGTCTCTTACATTTTGTGGAGGAAATTAAAGCTTGACTTAACAAGTCTCCAGTGAAGACAAGAAAGATGAGATATTTCCACAGAGTCAAGTCTCCTCTTAGAACAAGTGATTGATCTTCTACAAATATTCCCAACCGTGTTGCATGGGTTTAGTATTTGAAAGCAATTCATTATTTGTCATAGCTTAAACAAGATTTGACTGAGTCTCCATTACAGATTTCTTAGGGATGAAATGAAATGAATTTCTTAATTTTTGTTTCGCCTTATCATTCACGCTTAATAATCATGTTTAATGCTTGTAACGTGTTTGAGAAACTTTGATTTATGCATTTTCTTCTCTCTTGTTGGAGATGTATTGCTTTCTTGTTACTTTATTCTCTTAGTACAATTCAAACTTCGCGTAAAGCCATCTCCAACCTCACTCTAAATCCAACTCTAAAAGCATGTTTAAAGTAAATTTATCTTCAACCCCACTATAAATCCTACACCAAACTAGAGCAACCACTTTTTTTATTTATAAAAAAAGTCCTTTAACTTTTATTCATTATACTTTTACATCTAAAATATATTATTAAAATATATTTTAGTTATTGATTCTTTATTTTTGATTAAATGATTAATGGGTTTTTAGCAAAATTATAAAATAATAATCAAAACTTATACCAAAATAAAAATCTTTAACCAACACAATTAAAATGCAACAAAAATTTTCAAATGTGATAAAATTTATTAATAAAAAATAATAAAATTAAGATAAATAATATATAATTAATATTATAATTAATGACTTAATAATTTAAATCATCAACTTCTTCTTTTTTTATTGTGTAATGTTATTTAATTTCTATATTAAAACTTCAATTGAAATATTATTGTGATTTTAGTGAATTATTGCTATTTATAAAATAATTGGATTAATTATATAATAAGCCAACGACTAAATTGAAAAAGAATATATTTAGAATATTCTTTTAGAGTGAAAAATAGATTAATGGATTGGAAAAAACCCCTACTTTAAAATAGAATTACTCTATTTTAGAGTGAAAAATAGAGTTATGGGTTGGAGATGGTCTAACAAGTGAGAACAAACTTTTTTTTTCCGTTCTGTGACCTAAGAATTTGAAAGCCGTTAATGTTATCTAATTATTGGGCCTGAGCCCAATTATTTACTGATTTATGAGGCCCAATGTTAATTACAACTTAATTAAAAACATGTCCGAGATTTATTATCCGTAGAGAAATTTCATTTTTCTAATGTTTTTGAATTTCTACATCTTATTGTGCGTAATATGATTCTGCAGCTAAGTAATTAACGAGTCTTCCTAATTGCAGATAAAGTTAGCTATTTAAGTAAGAATAATTAAATCGTCCTGGTTATAATTAGTGGGCCTGAGCCCAATTATTTTACGAGACCCAATTTGTAATTACGGCTTGATCCCCTAAAACTAAAAGAGATGTTTCTCTATTGTCCGGTTCCTGGTGATTTCTCTCACCAAAATTCCTTTGTCTGATTCGATTTTCAAAATCTTGTTTTCTCAATTGTAAACTGGACTTGTCATTTTATGCTGTTACTCTCTTATCTCAATCTGTTTGCAAGTTTCATCTGTTTCGATTGCTGTTTTTGAGTATGCAATGTGTAAATCAAATCCATCTGATTCTTGTCTTTTAGATTAGGAAAAAAGCTCTATGGTTGTTTTCTCCTTTGAATAATGGTTAGAAGAATGAGTAGATTTTGCTCAACTTTGTCTCGAATCTCATTGTTATGATAGTTATGTACAAATATTATCAGATACACCACTCTTCTACTGTATCGAGTAGACGCAATGCAGCGGAAATGAAACCAAGTGGAGTAGTTTCTCTGTCAGGCATTTCGTCGAACACATTGTGTGCTACCACTAAACTCTTCTTCTTCATGTATTTGGTTTTCTATGTCAAATGATTTACACAACGCAAAGGACGAAACTTTTCTCGCACCCAGAAGACACAACATTCAAAATCATTGACCATTGTATATCAGAACTAAAAAAGCTTAAATATTGAGAAGTAATGCATCTGAAATAGTTGGATCTTAACTTAGTCTGTTTCATACTAAAACCAACACTCATGTTTAGTTCAATCCAAACAACAGTAAATCAAAATGGTCTTATAACAAAAAGGAAATGCAAAAAAGCAGAAACAGCTAAATATCTCAAGTAGCTTTTGTTTCTTCTTCTTCTTCACTCGTCTTCTCGGCTAACGAGCCTAGCAAGCTTGTTGGAAACAACAATGTCAAGCTGAGAAGCTCTCTCAACAATAGCCTTTCTCTTCTTGGTTGAGACGTTGTGAGCAATCTCTGCGCAGTAAGTCCTGTTGTGCATCATCAACAACTCGAGGTCATTCGTGTTGTGAACAACGAACTTCTTGAATCCATTGGGAAGATAGTGACGAGTCTTCTTGTCAGATCCGTAACCAACATTGGGCATCAAAGTAACACCTTTGAACTTTCTCCTGACCCTAGAGTCAATACCCTTTGGCCTCCTCCAGCTCTCCTGAATAATGCAAAGAATCACAGTGTAAATGCAAGAAAACCAAAAATCAGTACAATCATATAGAGACAGCTCAAGATTATACAAGTTTAATCAATATTCAGAGACTTAAGACTCAATGAAATGTTTGTGTAATACAAACAACAACTTGAATCAATAACTTAAACTGGAATTAAGCTATAAACAATTCTAGAATTCAATGAATAGTGTTCATTAGAGTACTCAAGTTACCAAAAAACCATCATTTTCCAACAAGAATCATCACAAGTAAGAGTTTAGAGAGACAAATCAACACTAAAACTACAATCAAACTAGAACTAATCCGAGATTCACTGAATAGTATTGATGAGAGTGCTTTAGCTAACCTAAAAGTATCATTTTTCAGTGAAAATCAATACAAATCACAACTCAAATTCACTGAATAGTGTTGATAAGAGAAATTATAACTCAAAATCATCATTTTTATGTAAAATCATCCGTTTCTAAGCTATGAACATTCAGAATAACCCAGATTTTGATATTCTAAAACCCTAGAAGAAAGTATAAGATTTATGAGAAATTTTGAGTGAGGGAAAAGTGTGGATTACCTTGACGGTGATTCTGCGATCGCTCTGGGGTCTGATGAATTTAGCGGTCCTCTTCTTGATGGGCTTCTTCGTAAGCAAAGGAATCGCCATTTTTGCTGGCTGCTTCGTTAAGATCTCTCTCAAAGGCGACGACTACTCCGTGAAACTGCAGCAAAAACCTAGAATGTCTTTTTATTGGGGTTACTTAGGGTTCTCACAAAATGGGCTTGATTTGTGGCCCAATAATATTATTTTATGGGCTTTAAAATTTTTCTTAAAACGCAATATATTTGTCAAGTAGAAAATTCAATCGGGTTTAGTATGGTTCGGTTCGGGTTTTGAAGTTTTTTTTATCGAATTAAATGAAAATTCTTGGATATTTTTTTTTGTTTAATTTTGGATAAATCTGGTTTGTTTGGTTTTTTGGTTCGGAATTTTTAAAAGCATTTTTTTTGTGAAATTTGTTCTAAATTGTGCCGATCGATTCGGATGAGTAACTAAACCAATACTGAAAATCTCGGTTCGTTCAAAAAAATTGGTTCGGTTCGGTTCTTGAGTGTGTAGTATGATCTATTATATTATTAGAGAGGTAACTATCCACCAGAATGAAAGTTGAGTTTTTATTACATTGTATTTTAATGTTGTCCTTACATTGTTTTAATTTTTAATGGATATATTCCACAATTTTTTTTTTGTGTTTAAAATTTTATGGATATCTATGTATATTTTTCGTAATTGATGATATCAAATCGTTTTTTTGTAGTTATCTATATTTCTCTATATATAGTTCTTATTTTTTAGTTTATCAAACTAATCGTCTCTTTGTTCTCCTTTTGTAAGTTTTCTGACTTAAAAAAAATAGTTTTTTTCATTCATGGTTTAGTTTATTTGTCAAACTAATTGATTTACAAATGTGGTATTTTAAATATATGAATTTGGGTTAACTATTACATAATTATGGTATAATTTTATGAAAAATTCTTAGGTTCACCCCCTAGTGGTGAATCCTCTCATTCAACCCCCTTTTTATTAGCCAATCAAAATTAAGTTGTGAGGACCACTAATCTATTTAAAAATATTATAAATACAAAAATTAATTTGTAATAGACCTGTAGTTTAAATTTTTTGGTTTTGGTTTGGGTTCACTATTCTCAAATTAGGGTATATTTTTATGGTATATACACAGTTTAGGGTATATACATAGGGTGATTTACAAACGTTTTGTACTTTAGATTTTTGAATTTGGGTTAACAATTACATTTGGGTTAACAATGTCATTAGGGTATAGTTTTACCGGGGGTGGGGGTTTAGGATTTTGTGTTGGGATTGCTGATTTTAAAATTTGTATACTTTAATTGTTTACATTTGGATTAATAATTATTTTTTTAGGGTATAGTTTTTAGTCTAATTGGGATGTATGGGTCTAATACGCTATATGTCTATACTGAACCCTACGAAATCCATAGCTGACTGCTACTTGATGTAGCATCTATAGTTTGAAGCGCGTGAAGGGTTATTAGGGAAAAGTTGGTGGTAAATTAGCACAGTAATATAGCCTTTCGGTAATCTTTGTAAGGAAAATTTTCTGTTATAATCTTTTTAAGTAGCTTCTTTCTTCTATTATTGTTTTACGTTTCTTTCTTTATTGATATATGACATCATTAGATATATATAATAATTGTGTTCTGATGTTTTGCTATGTTTCGTATCTTACAACTATAGTTAAGAATGTACACTTTCTGTACCGTATTTTTTTTTTTTGGTCGGACTTTCTTTCCCGTATTGTTATAGTGTTTTAGATTTTTTAGTATTTGTTTTTTAACTGGCGTATCTTTAAATTCTTTCGCATATAAATTAACTACTTTGATTTTAGTGTTTGAGATCTAGGGGTGGGCAAATTACCCGAACCCGAAGTCCGAACTCAAACCCGACCAAAAAAATCCTGTTCGGATCCGTTCTGGATATGATAAAATAACCGATTGGTTTTTATCTCTCAATTATGTTGGTTACGGTTCGGTTCGGATTTAAACCAAAATCCGAAATTAGATGCGAAGAAAATATATGCGTTTATTGTGACATTTCCTTAGCCTCATCCAAATCTTCACTTTAGGCAAATACAATCAGAGAGATTGAGAGAATTTTGGTGTGAGTAGAGTGAATATTCATCAAAATCATTCGAATTCCTTAATCGATCCAAAATTAGTTACCAAACCCTAAGCAAAAATCCCTAAATTCCCAATATATATAAAATGACATTATTATTTTCGGTTTATATCGGTTATAACCGATCTGAACCCAATCCGATCGAAGTTTGGATCATTATTGGATCACATATATAGTATTCAAAACCGATCTGAACCCGCTATCAAATAACCGATCCCGAACCGAATATTATAAAATATCTGAATGGTCTTCATGAGCCATTATCCGAAAATCCGAAAATCCGAAATAACCAAACCGAACCCAAATGGTCAACCGAACGCCCACCCCTATTGAGATCTTTTCTAATTTTTATTTTTTTTTACTGATCACATATTTTTCGTTGTAGGTTTTCTAAATCTGATTTTTTTGTTGTTTTTGTTCCGTCTAAATTAGATGGAATCTTCTTCTCAAAAAGTACGTATCCTCTTTCAATATCTTCTATTTTTGGGCAAGGAGATTATTTGTTTAGTACTATTTATACTTGCTCATTTGATTTTAGTGATCTACCAGATACATGATTATGTTTCTATTCTGTTTTTGTTTGAAGCATGATTTGTCCTTGGTCACCTCATGCTCTATGACGGCGGGTCTCTTGTGTTATCATTGTCTTTGGTGCTTTTGATCTAAAATTAAACTTTCATTTAGTTCCTTATGATAAATATTAGGTCTTTTCTTTTTTCTTTTTATCAAAAAAGTATTTAGTATTTAACAATTTATCTTTGCTTGCAATTGGCAAAATTTGGTCGTAAGTAAAAGATAGATAAGAAGAGCTTTGCTTAACTGGGTGAACTCGCATATATAATTTTTGATATTTGAGGCTTGATTCGATATAGAATTTGAAAATATTCTCTGCAACTATTAATGGAATTGTTTTTGTTATTATTTTTCCGGTCTCCAATTGTTCTCTGATGTTTGGATTATGGTGGTACTAATCTCGGTTTACTGTTATGCTCTAAGCACATGATACTTATTAAATTAGTAGATAAGGAGCAATAATATTTACCAAAATATCAAGAGAATTCTTTTTCTCTCTAATTATTTTTCGAGTGATGATTTTGTTACCAATATTTATTTGTAACTTACAAAAAGGAGAACAATGAAAACAACATCATGGTTCATATATGGTAAGTGAGAACCTCTAACTTAAATAATCTACAGCTCAGATAAAGAGTGAATAGAAGGGAACATTTTTCTAACTTCATTTATTTTATGTGATTTTAATGTTGTACTACCTTTTCTTTACATTATTCCATCAAACTTAGTTACACATTTATATTTTGTTATGTATGTGTTGTATAAATTCTTCAATTCTAAATCAAAGAAAAGAAATCCTCAATTTCAGGTGCTTACTGAAAAGTTAAAATTATTAAATCTTTTCTAATAATAAAATTTTTAGATACTAAAAGAGGTGGATAAGTAAGAAGAAACACGAAACTGTAGTAGGAGAAATTATCAAAATTCTAAACTCAAATGAAATAAAACGTGAAAGATCTGAAAATGATTTTTTTTTTGAACATCTGAATTTTGTTAATAACTTTGAAAGTTTACATAGTACATATAACAATTTGTGTTGCATACATTCCAACATAGAATTATAAATACAACAAAAAGTATTGAGAATGTACTACATGAACAAAGTGGACACCTGCAAAAAAAAAAAAACGCCTTTGATCAAAATCATGGAGTAAGTTTCTCATAGCTATGTCCCTTGGGGATGTATTACTAGCTCCACTAAGTAGCTTTGAATCATTTTCGAAAATTATCCGATGATAACCTCGAGACCAAGCGTTTTGCATAGTGTAAAGGAGACTAAAACTTTCGGCTTCGATAGCCGAGTTTGCTTTGGATAGAAAAGAAGAAGCAGCGCAAACGAAGTCACTGAGAGACTGATACACATAGTTTTAACCCTATAAAACTAAGCAGGAAATAGTGATGGGTGATATTATTAAAACTAAAGACAAGAAAGCAGATTGAAACGATGTAAATTCAGATGATTAAAAGCACTAAGCAATAGGGAATTCTCAGGAAATCACATTCATAAACCAGACAACTATTCAAATTCTAAATATGCATGCATCTTAAACTCAAACACTGATATAAATTGCTCCACTTTCGTGGTAACAATTACTTTCCCTAGAGATCCGAGTGCCTAAACTTTCTTTTGGTCACGGCTATCCTAGACAAGCATTACAGTTCAGGTTTGATCAGTTCACAATTAACTCTAATTCGCTTTCGAGACTAAAGAATAATTGCTCATCAACAGTAGTTCCAGTTATGCACAAGCTTTTGGAATGCGCATCAACCTAAGATCTAGTGATTAAATGGCCAGTTCAATCCTAGCATTATGCCTAACAGTGATGAAGATGGTAATTGATAAGCAACCTATTTGTGTCTGATTCAATCTGTGAAATCCATCAAAAAACCCTAAAACCTAACTAGAGATCTACTCAGACATGATAAACGAACAAGCAGAAATCATGGATGAGAAAAGCATAATATAAATAAGAAATCAATAAAGGGTTCAGAAATCTTCTCCAAAAGGTGATGAGATCTTCTCCCAATTACAACTTTGAATCTCTAAAAGTCTGAATAAAATTGATGAAAACGTGGATAAACGTGGATCTCTAAAACAATGAAACCCTATGGGTATTTATAAGATAAAACGGAAAAAGGAAATCTTCCTAAAAATCTGGCGTCTGGACCGGTCGGTCCACTTTTAAGTCGGCCAAAACTTCATGTCTTCAAAGTGCCTGGACCGGCCGGTACTTGGTATGGACCGGTCGATCCGATTTCCAGAGAGTCTCGGTCTTTCCATCACGTGCTTGGATCGAACGGTCGCCATTCAGGATCGGTCTTCAGGCGCCAGGTAAGGACCGGTCGGTCTCAGCACCATAAAATCCTGATTTTCGCTTATTTGCTCGAATCTTCTTTCTGAACGCATGTTGTTCCAAATCTTCACATATGGACCTAAATATCTTCTCAAAACAGCTCAAAAGACTTCGAAAGCTCATTAAGAACATGGTTAGGAAACTCCAAATTCACGTTATATCAACTCCCCCAGACTTAGATCTTTGCTTGTCCTCAAGTGAAGACAAACTAGAAACAAGTTCAAGGAAGCTATAAAAACCACACTAACCTTTGTGAGCTGAATGCAATCCTTTAGGACCCCACAGGTGTAATGCTAACAACCCTGAAAACTCATAAACAGATCAAAAACCAAGATGGTACTTCATGTACTTTGCCAAATACATAGCAATGTTACCATACTCAAGTTCCTATGTCTCAGCGACTCTATACCAGGGTCCAGAAATCTTACCAGAGGGAAATGTCCGTCGCATAAGGGTTAAGGTTTTGGGCTATTAAGTGGTGGTGTAAAGGTGTTTAGGCTAACCTCAGTCGCGGCCGAATGCAAGTCATGGCACAATAACCCAAGAGAACTAAATCCAAAGATGATGCGCAACCTTTCAAACTTAAGACTTTCTATTCTTTTTTTTTTTTTTTTTAGATGAAAACTTTCTGCTTATCTAAAGAACTAATGCTAAGAATAAGAAATAGAAATGTGCTCATAAATAGTGCATGTAAAAACTGAGGTTTTATTCTAACCCTTTCAGTACACTAAATTAAATTTTTTTTTTTTTTTTTTTTTTTGAAATGCTGGGGATTAGTTCTAACTTTTTTTCCTAAGCACAATAAAAAATAAAAAGGAAAAATAAATACAGAAATGAAAATACAAAAGTCCTAAGCAGAAAGTTTAATAATTTGTACCAGAAAGTCTTTAGAATGATTAGTTGGCCGGACTACGTCTCCGGAGTTTTTGCGCTTGAGTGCATGTCAATGTCTTGGACAGAATACATGAGGTTTGAAAGAAAGGTTAAGGTAGGGTGTGGTACCAGACTAAAAATGAGCCTGGCCATTAGGAGTCCTGAAGAGGGGATAGTGTTTGAAAAAGGATAGGACTCCTAACGTGATTGCTACTGCTTATGCGATTTCGAATTCCATGAGTTAAGAAAAACAGATTAGTATATTAGTATCAGCGTTAGCTTTCAAAGAGACGGGACCCTTCTGGTAACACTGATCCGCCTATGGTGTTTTTAATCTTCCCATTGCATTGGTTAGTCATTGTTAATCTAAAAACAGGATGTTAGCAAGCATCATGTGATCATAGAATTGCATGCATATCACAAAAGTGTAAATAAAACTGAAAATAAGAAAATAAACATAGTTAGTACGAATAGTACTTCCCCCCAGACTTACTTCACACCGACCCGGTGTGAAAATAAATCCAAAGGAAAGAACTATTAAAGAGAAAGAAAATAAGATGAAAATGAAAAATAAAAGAAAAGAAAAACTAACCTACCGGTGGGTTGCCTCCCACCAAGCGCTTTGTTTAATGTTGTTAGCTCGACGTCTGTGTCTTTCAAGGTGGATCAGGTGGATCCGCAGGAGTGTTCACGGCACCTTCTGTGATGGTGGTGTTAGGAAGATATGCTCGGGCACGTTCCTCTTTGACTTGATCAGCGATGTCTGGCTCCTTAATCGAGAAAGGCGGGTCATCGGTTACATGCTTTTCCAGCATCTTGTCCATTTCAAACGTCATCTCAGTGTCTCCCAGTTGGAGATCAATGCGTCCATGCTTTAGATCAATCTTTGCACCAGCTGTGCAAAGGAACGGTCTTCCCAGGATGAGAGGATCTCCTGGTTCTTCAGCCATGTCAAGCACCGCAAAATCTACAGGGACAAAGACATCACCTATTAACAGTTACACGTCCTCAAGAAAACCTATAGGTGGTTTAACAAAACAATCAGCAAATTTTAAAGAAATTTTAGGAAGCCTGAAATCTTTAAAACCCAATCGTTTTGCAGTGGAG
Organism: Draba incana; assembly: GCA_963576765.1. NCBI lineage: Eukaryota > Viridiplantae > Streptophyta > Magnoliopsida > Brassicales > Brassicaceae > Draba > Draba incana. Next base: position 958,146 of record OY755210.1, read on the forward strand.
TAAGGCATGACATTGACACTAGAGCCTGAGTCGCAGAGGGAACGAGGGAAAACTGTAGAGTCGATCTGGACTGAGAGTTCAAAGCGACCAGGATCTCCAAGCTTTTGCACTGTCTTGTTCTGGAATACAGCACTGCATTCCTTAGTTACCAGAGGGATCTTGACTGTCGAATTGTCAACCATTTCACCGCATTCTGCTTCTTCCAAATCCGTCTGAGATTTCTTAGGATAAACAGGGTAAGGTACCTTGGGAACATAAACGTGAATCGGTAAACTGTTCACCGGACCGACCGGTCTAATAGTGAGACCGATCGGTCCCATCTCTGCCGGATCATCGTTTCCCATTACAGAAATGGCATGACACTCCTTCCTTGGATTCTGCTCTCCTTTAGACGGAAGAGCTCCTTGCTGTCGTTTAACAGCTTCTGCCTACTGTGCCACTTGAGTGTCCATCATCTTTAGAAAAATGGTCACAGCTTCTAGTCGCCCATTGATGTCTGAAATGGCGCTGGAACTCTGTTGCTGATTAGCCAACATAAGCTGCATTATAGCTTTGAGCTCATCATTGGGATTGGAGGCTGGAGGTGGAGGAGCTTGTTGGTTCTGCTGGAATTGATTCTGATTGTAGTACCCTGAGCCTGAACCTTGTCCATACGGCCTCTGATAGCCAGCATTGTAACCTGCAAATCTTTGACCACCTACAAAGTTGACCTCATGAGTATCTCCTGAAACCAATGCAGCTGGCTCTGAATAGCAGACCGCACTTGAGGCGTTCCCAACCAAACTAATGCCTTGATGGCTACCTTGCATAAAGTCCCTGATCTTAGCAGCTATCAGCTCTGCTATGTCTACTGCAGACGGTGTCTCAACACTGCAGACCCTATTCGACCGATCATATTCAGAACATTGATCGCTAGAGCTCTGCGCCATATTCTCAATCAACTTGTACGCGCCTTCCATGTTCTGAGTCATAAAATTACCATTACTAGCTGAATTAAGACTTGTCCTGTAATCCCAGGTGACTTCATCGTAGAAAATCCTGAGCATCTGCTCATCAGTGAATCCATGGTGAGGGCACTCTCTACGGTACTCCTTAAACCTATCCCAGGCTTCAGCAAATGACTCTCCGCCCTTCTGCGAAAAGTTGGTGATTCTGCTTCTGAGCTGAGCTGTCTTGGTCTTAGTGTAGAAGTGATCCAAGAAAGTAGCTCTAGCTTCGTCCCAGCCGTTCAGAGAATGTGGAGGAAGCGACTTGAGCCACCTCAAAGCTTTGTCAGCGAGAGAGTGCTTGAACAGCTTACACTTGATGTAGTCAGAAGGTACCCCATTGGCCTTAGTCGTCTCACAAACCTCTTCAAAGCTCTCTATATGATCCATGGGGTTTTCAGAAGCCAACCCATGGAACACGTGTCTCTCTACCAGATTAATCAGCTGCGCCTTTATCTCGAAGTCATTCCTCTGAATCTCAGGGACACGAATGGCTGATCTGTTCTGGTAGTAGGCGTGGACATTGTCCCCTTCTCCAATCCCTCGCTGTGGCGGAAGATTCTGATCTGCTAGTGGCATCTGCTGTGCCATCATCCTAGCAAACTGCTGCTGCATTTGTTGCATCTATAGTTGCGCCTGTTGCGCGCTTGCAACAGTTGCTACACGGATCTGCTCTATCTGATCAAACAAAGCAGCCTGAAGACCCTCATTATCAGGCTGATCCACTACTTCCATAGCGGGCATGAGGTTCCTTTGAGCTCTGTTAGACCTTTCTGTTCTAGCTAGTTCTTCGCTAGTGAATGATATCAGAGGTTCAGTGCGATTACTTCTCCTCTGCATGCACCTGAAAACACAACCAAAGACAAAAACAAAAAGAAAAATAAATTAGTAAAATGCTTAGACTAAATTCGCAAATCAAATCTGATGGCAATACAATGGTCCCCGGCAACGACGCCAAAAACTTGATACACAGAGTTTTAACCCTATAAAATCTACTGCAAGTGCACAGCAAACGAAGTAGTGATTTAGGGATCGAATCCACAAGGACCAATGGCCTGCACAACAGATTATAAATTATTGAACTAAGCTAAGCAAGAAATAGTGATGGGTGATATTATTAAAACTAAAGACAAGAAAGCAGATTGAAACGATGTAAATTCAGATGATTAAAAGCGCTAAGCAATAGGGAATTCTCAGGAAATCACATTCATAAACCAGACAACTATTCAAATTCTAAATATGCATGCATCTTAAACTCAAACACTGATATAAATTGCTCCACTTTCGTGGTAACAATTACTTTCCCTAGAGATCCGAGTGCCTAAACTTTCTTTTGGTCACGGCTATCCTAGACAAGCATTACAGTTCAGGTTTGATCAGTTCACAATTAACTCTAATTCGCTTTCGAGACTAAAGAATAATTGCTCATCAACAGTAGTTCCAGTTATGCACAAGCTTTTGGAATGCGCATCAACCTAAGATCTAGTGATTAAATGGCCAGTTCAATCCTAGCATTATGCCTAACAGTGATGAAGATGGTAATTGATAAGCAACCTATTTGTGTCTGATTCAATCTGTGAAATCCATCAAAAAACCCTAAAACCTAACTAGAGATCTACTCAGACATGATAAACGAACAAGCAGAAATCATGGATGAGAAAAGCATAATATAAATAAGAAATCAATAAAGGGTTCAAAAATCTTCTCCAAAAGGTGATGAGATCTTCTCCCAATTACAACTCTGGATCTCTAAAAGTCTGAATAAAATTGATGAAAAATGTGGATAAACGTGGATCTCTGAAACAATGAAACCCTATGGGTATTTATAAGATAAAACGGAAAAAGGAAATCTTCCTAAAAATCTGGCGTCTGGACCGGTCGGTCTAGAGTTGGACCGGTCGGTCCACTTTTAAGTCGGCCAAAACTTCATGTCTTCAAAGTGCCTGGACCGGCCAGTACTTGGTATGGACCGGTCGATCCGATTTCCAGAGAGTCTCAGTCTTTCCATCACGTGCTTGGATCGAACGGTCGCCGTTCAGGATCGGTCTTCAGGCGCCAGGTAAGGACCGGTCGGTCCGGATGTCAAACCGGTCGGTCTCAGCACCATAAAATCCCGATTTTCGCTTATTTGCTCGAATCCTCTTTCTGAACGCATGTTGTTCCAAATTTTCACATATGGATCTAAATATCTTCTCAAAACAGCTCAAAAGACTCCGAAAACTCATTAAGAACATGGTTAGGAAACTCCAAATTCACGTTATATCAGAGACCAAACCATTATTATGCTCATTCTTCAATAATATACAAATGCTTCAGAAAACCGGCAGATATCTTATAGCGACGTCGCCGGACATAACTCTACCATTGAGAGACAAAGATGTTACTAAATGGAACCAATATCCAAGAAGATCAACTATTTGAAAGGATAACATCGATTCGTTCGAGCGAACCGTTGATATAATCTTCCCATAAATCTTCTCGTGACCGCCACCACTAAAAAAAAAAAACGACACAACATATAAACCGCCTTATAGGCATATTCATCATCGAATCGATTTCCAAAACCATCGAATAGAAGCCCAGATCCAATTGTTTTCCATTTGGCACCATTTTTTAAACCATTTAATATTTTACATTTATTTATGAGGGTTTATAGACCTTAGAAATGCATAATGAATTTAATCAAATCCATTGTTCTAAACCATTTGATATTTTATGTTAATATGTAGCTCTCATACTATCGTTTAGTATCCTTTCAAGTCTCCAAATTTAATCACATCGAATATTTTAAAACATGTAATATTTTATAGTCGTATATGAGGGTTTATGTTACCGTATTAAGATTTAGTTTCTCTCTAAATCTATATCTATAGTAAAACCGAGAGTTTTAAATTGTTGAATTTCTTTTCATTTGAGGGTTGAAGCTCACGACTAAAGTGTTTATTGTCCTTTAATATCAACAAATTTAGACAAATCAAGTGTTTCAAACCATTATGTATTTTAAGTTTTTATATGAGGGTTTACACTCCTATACTAGAGTTTAATATCCCTATAAATCCACAAATTTCTTACTCCCTCTATATCTTAATAGTTGGTGTTTAAGATAGTTGCACAACAACTAAAAAAACACAAAAAATGAGGCAATTTTTGTGAATGTTTAAAATTGAAAATTTATTTATTATTTCAATAACATCAACTCAACCAATTAATCAAAATACTACAGAATTTAGATAGACACAAAAGCTATAAAATATTAATCTTTTACCTAGAAAAATAAAAACATCAACTAATAAAATACAAAACTCCACTTGGGAGGGGTGATTTATGTCTTAAATGTGGTATTATCAATGGCTGACTCGGGGCACCGAGGAAATTATGGATCAAAAATCTGGAAGTCCAACGGTTTATCAAAAAAAATATATGTATATATAATACAAAATTAAATATTTAAAACATCAATTAATATGATACAAAATAATATAAAATGTTTAAAACTATGCAATATTTTATATTTGCTTGTGAGGATTTACACTCTCATATTAAAATTAGTGCTCCATTAAATCGAGAATTTAGTCAAATCCATCATTTTCTAGGTAAAAAGCCTAGTTGATATTTATGTTGGAAGTTTCCCCATGTCTTTGGTGTATATATGATGTAGAAGATAGAAATCGGTTAATAATGGTAATAAACTTCACATCTGTAAACCACTTGAATCTCTGACGCAACCTTCATTTTTTTCTACAATCCTTATCTGAAACCTTAAAACATTTCATTTGTCTAAAATCCCTATTCAAAGGTGTAGGTCCCACGAACACGATTTCTAGACTTGAAGATTGGCTAGAAATGTGGGGCTAAATGTAAAAATTTCTAGACTTGAAGGTCGAATGTATAAAAGAGTGAAGAATCGGAGGACGAAATAAAGAAAGAAGGTGCTACATATTAAGAGTTTTTTTTTTTGGTTTGCAGAAAAAATCATAGATCGCTTTTCTTTGGTTTTCCGTTTTCCAGAAAAATATTATAGATCACTAAGATAATCCACTATGGACTTACCGACCCTAACTCAGAACCGGATCTGACACTGTTGGGGCCCCAAACAAAAATAATATTCAAATTTTTATATATTTTAAGAAAAATCAAAAATAAAATTATGAACAAAAGTGATTGTGTTTTGGAAAATTTATTTTTGAAAAACTAGATAACCATGAAGAAGATTACATTTTTCTTTTAATTTTAGCATAAAGTTGTACACAACATTTAACACATAATAATTTGGAACCCACATAATATTTTTACAAAACTTTTGTACTAAATTTTCTTACTTTCTTTCTAATTTTTATATAAATGTAAATGTAGACATATCATTTTTTTTTTTTTGGCCCCTCATGAAGCGGGGGCTCATTCAAATGTTTCATATCAATGTGCTCAGATCCGGTTATGCTTATAATAGTAAGAGGATTTGTTGACGACAAAAATAAATAAATAAAGCGTTAGTTGAATTCTGTAACACTTGACTATATACAAAGAACAAAACCACCCAACAACATACCCAAATATGTACATAAATTTTACATATGTGAACTACTTTTAACCTCTCACGCATTCATTTGTTCACTTTAAACTTCGTTCACTTTAGTATTCCTTGGCCATCTAATTACATTAACCTATTACTTTGGTCGATCTTTTAATTTAAAAAATATGGTTATCAAAGGTCATATTATAAAGCGTTCTAGACAAAAAAAAAAAAAAAAAAAAATTAAGCGTTCACAATAAAAAAAACAAAACATCATAGATATACATTTTAAAGATGTATTATAATGCTTACTCATATTTATTTCGGTTATCACTGTATAAAACATACTCAATGACGGTCCAATATTTTCAGATGCCCCTAAGCAAATCTAAAAATAGTGTTCTTTTTATATGGTTTTAGTGATAAGTTAATTCTCTTATTTGAAAATACTTATATAATAACATATTTGTTTATGTTAATTCACTTATGTTTATCGTATGTTTTGCTTATATTTTTCATATGTTTTGCTTGTATTTTCAAATGATAACTTATATGAATAAGTTAATTCATTTCTCTCAATATAACTACTTACAACTGCAACTCGTGCGAGAAAAGCATATCAGAGAATGATCCTAAATAAAAAAAATTACTCACTGTTTAGGTTTCTAATTTTTTATTCTAAATTACAATTTTAATTAATGACGATATTAGTTTAAGAAAACAATTGATTAACATGTTTGTTTTAAAAAGACCCACAAACATTGAAAAAATAGCCTTAGACACATTATCATTACACAAAAGCTTGTAAGTATTGTTTTTAAAGTAACATAAGATGATAAGTTTCGTAAAAAGTAACTAAAAATAACTTTAAAAATTTTGGGACCCTAATCAATGGCTTCACTTGCTTGTGTTATGAGCCGGACATGAACAAACTAAACAATCGATGTCTCCGTTTTAATCTTGTAAAATAATTGTAACAAACAAAAGATAGAAATTCCTACATAAACTTTTAACTCCAATTTGGTTCGAATAGAACTATTGAAAGAAAAGAATGAAGAATTTGTAAAACTGTCAAAGTAAACTAACTAATGAATATAATTAGGTATATATTTTAATGGAGTTATTTTATTTTAAGACTGTTTATTATAAAATTTATTGGGTTTAGCATTTTTAAGGATTCATATATTTGAATTATATTTAAATGAATATTTAGTAGGGATCAATATTTGTTTTGGATTAGGATTAATTTAAAATATTTAGTATAAACTACATTATGTTTTAAAAATTTGTGTGGGTCAAGTGACCCCCCCTCCCGATGCTCTACCTCTGCCACTGCTTAGTACACACGAGATGGTTGACAAAAGGCAAAAAGAAAATTGAAGAAGACGATGATGACGATTTGGGTGTTCAGAGAATCGGGTAAGCCACAAGAAGTATTAGTAATTGTTGGTGCTTTCTAGTGAAGATAGTAATTGTTGGTGCTTTCTACTGAAGATGACCATTCATGGTTCACTAATATTTTTAATTTCTAGTGTTGAAATGTTTTCAAGACGTAATTGTTGTGAGAAGAAGTATCTTAAAATGTATAGTTAAACTCAGATTAATTAGACGGCGGCCCTCCCAATGGGTACGCAGCTTGCATCCCGTGGCCTCCCTTTGGCCCAGGGTTGTAAAAGATGCGGCTTACCTGAATCCATAGACCATGTCCTCTTCAATTGCATCTTTGCACAACGTGTATGGGACCTGGCCCAATCTGCATCAGGCCCTTTAGCCGGGTTCCATCTCTTGCTAGCTTCCTTTCAGAGGCTCCCAAGTTTAAGAATCTCCCACCAACAGGAGTTACAGAGACTGCACTATATGCTTGGATCCTCTGGTTCATTTGGAAAGAGCGAAACAATCTCTACTTTAACAATAATTCCCATACGGCGGAGGAAACGCTCACTAATTTCGGGTCTGGATTCACAATCAATGACTCCAGCCTTTCATGCCTCAGGTACACTCTGTTTTGTTGATGCAGCGTGGAACCCCTCTTCTAACATGGCTGGCATGGGATGGACCTTCTCGGCCTCGGACACACACCTCCATGAGGAGTCATTCCAGGCGGGTTACCTCCCCTCTGCTCTCATGGCAGAAGCTACAGCAGTGAAGAGAGCAATGATGCAGGCTAGAGAAAGGGGATATGATCACGTGCATCTCTATTCTGATTGTCAAATCCTAATGCGCCTACTATCGAATGGTGATGACTATAATGAGTTGTTCGGTTTACTCTCTGATATTCGTACCGTTGCAACTGAGTTTATTTCGATTTCTTTTGATTACATTCCTCGCTCAGAAAACAGTATTGCCGACTTGTTGGCTAAGAGAGCTTTAATGGCTCTTGAACACCCTGTTTCTTAAGTTTTAATAAAGGATACACTCTTCGACCAAAAAAAAAAAAAAAAAAGTTAGACGGTATTCGGGTTTTCTTGAATGGATAATTTTCTAAGAGATTAATAATATATACACATTTTAGTTTTAAATTATTAATGCATTGCTTTTTAACATTAAATACTTTTCAATACCCATTAACCAATAGTAATTCAAAATTTAAATACTTTTAATTTATAATTCTTGAAGTTTACTATTCATTAACATTAATTAACAAAAAATACATTTTAAAATCTAAAACATCAATGTTTGTGGGACAAAATGAAAATCCAAAAATTAGTGATAGTGATAATTTTTAGGGACAATTAGCAAAATAACCACCAAAATAATAATACTTCATAAACTAACCTAAATTGCATTATGTGGCAAAATAATAGCCAATAAAATTAGGGTATTTGATTACTTTTCTAATTATAATTTTTTTGTTGGTTATTCATGCTAATTCCCCTAATTTTTAGCAAAAAAAAAAATATTTAGTGATAATTAACATTAATTTTTTTTTTTAAGTTTCCTCTTTTTAATGTAGTAATAATTTGCAAACTGTTGTTGTTGTTTAGAAAGCTTCTAGTGCCCCTGTTTTTGATATGAGTGGAGAGGCGATTGGATAGCATCGTGCGCCATCTCTGTACCATGGACGCAGTGAAAGAGTTTCTCAATTCTCTCTAATGCTTGTGAATGTATTATCTTAATTATCTTGAATGTATAATTTTCTAAGAGATTGAAATGTGCTTAAGATAATGCACAAATATTTTATCGTTTAAAAAACAGAATGAAATTTCAAATATGGGTAGAAATATAAGAGATTTACACTCACGAAAAATTAAATGTTTATTATGTCAAAAAAATAAAATGAAATGTTTATTAGTTTTGGAGTTACTAAAATATTTAAATGTGAGTTGAATCTTTTGCCCACTTGGTCCTTTTTGACTCAATCATTCGTCTCTTCTTTCCTTCGTGTCTCTCTATCCATCCAATTAAGAAGATTTCCCTTTTTTAATCCAGAATATAAATTATTATTTATGTGCTTATATATAAATATACATACATATACAACATAGGGAGATAGAGAGTAAAAGGTTTTAGGGTACGCTTTTTTCAAAGTAACAAAACAGCCTTCTCAAAGTAAGCTTTTTTTCTTCTTCTCCAATGTCTTCCCTCTGCTAAAGTTTCGATTTTTATATTCCAAATTAGAAAAAGTTTGGATTTTTCATTAGAAATTGTTATTTCCACTCTCGTAAGAAATTAGTTTGTTTGGATTCTGCTAAAAAAAAAAAAAACCAATTGGTGAAGTACTAGAAAGTTGGTTTCTTCTTAATCTTCAAACAGTTGGATCATCAATCACTGTTAAAGCTTACTCTAGATTAATTAGGGATATTTTGTTCTATTTACCAAGTTTTGGTCTTGGTGGTAACATTCTATAGTGATGATAATGATGATGATGATGATGATGATGATGATGATGATGATTTATCCCAAATTAGATTTTGATTAGGTTTTAAACTCAGCAGAATCAAAAATCTTAGGGTTTATAGTGATTGACTTGAGACCCTTTTGAGGATTTGTTGAAATTGCTTCTTTTGCATCATCTGTTCTTTATAAAATTGTATCCAACTTGATAATGATTGATGAAAGTAGCAAAAAATCTAATTTCTTTGGTGCACTGCAATTTCTTGCTCATCTCTAATTTGATCAACTTTAACAATTGAATTCATCTTTTTGTGATAATTTACATTCATCAAGTTTGAAACTTGTGCAGAATTAATCGATATTTTCGCAATGAATATACCGAATGGAACCTTGTCAAGATCTGGCAATTTCGATGCTTCAAGTGATGCATCACTCTTTTCAAGCTCTCTGCCTCTTCTTCAACACCAAAACCGTATGTACCAAAAAACCGAATATCGAATATATCCGAAAACCGCGCTTAAATTGTTGCGTTACATTCTTATTTTTAAATGTTTTGCAGTCAAACCTAGTGAGAACTACCATCAGTCTACTAATGATTTTGCTTCTGGATTTAACCATTTCGATGATCCAATCGGAGAAATGCTTCCCGGTGATGAGGAAGAGCTTTTGGCTGGTCTAATGGATGATTTAAACTTAAGTTCCTTGCCTGCTACATTGGATGATTTGGATGATTATGATTTATTTGGTAGCGGAGGTGGTCTTGAATTAGAGACTGATCCAAGAACGGGTTTTACGGATTCGAATATTGACAACGGTTTGCCTCAAAACATTTTCCAAAATGGAGTTGGATCGATTGCTGGCGAACATCCTTATGGTGAACATCCTTCAAGAACTCTGTTTGTTCGGAATATTAATAGTAACGTTGAGGATTCAGAATTAAGATTTCTTTTCGAGGTAAATTACGGATTCAGATGTTTATTTCATGAAAGATTGGATCTTTATGTTTGTTTTTGTGGCAGCAATTCGGTGATATCCGAACTCTTTATACAGCGTGCAAGCACAGGGGATTTGTAATGATTTCTTATTACGATATCCGTGCTTCTCGAGCAGCTATGCGTGCGTTACAAAGCAAGCTTCTTAAACGGAGGAAACTCGACATACATTTCTCTATCCCCAAGGATAATCCGTCGGAGAAAGATGTTAATCAAGGAACTCTTGTGGTTTTCAACTTAGCTCCATCGGTTTCAAACAAAGACCTCGAAAACATATTTGGAGCTTACGGCGAGATAAAGGAGGTGATGCGTCTTTCCGTTGTTTTCTTTGAGGTTTTCGGTTTTCTCTGCATAATGGTTAACGTTTGTGTAAGTTATTTGTTCAGATAAGGGAAACACCAAATAAGAGGCATCACAAATTTGTTGAATTTTTTGACGTTAGATCTGCTGATGCAGCTCTCAAAGCTTTGAACAGGACCGACATTGCTGGAAAACGTATAAAGCTTGAACATAGTCGCCCTGGTGGTACCCGTCGAAAGTGAGTTAACCGATAGTAATTAAACAAAACTGAAACTGTGGACTAATCTTCTGTTTTGCTTCTTTTCAGCATGATGATTCAATTCAATCCTGAACTCGAGCAAGATGATTCGCCTTTAGGTACCTCTCCTATTGGGAACTACTGGTGTAACAGTCCTATTGATCATAATCCTCTAAGTAAGTCTCCAATATTTGGACACTTGACCAATGACCAAGGAAGAAGGGTTAGCCACTTGGATCATTTGTTGAGCAGTAGCTATAATAATGCAAGCCATATAGCTACTGCCTCGTTTGGATCAGCTTCGTCGTTTGGCTCTTTGAACTCGAACCTTGGTCACGTGGAAACATTATCCGGATCGGAATATCTGTGGGGAAGCCCTAGTTCAGTCTGGCGTATGAATCCGTTCTCTTCAAATAGGTACCCTTACTCGGCTCAAAACGGGTCCCTCCACCAGCACCATCATGTCGGATCTGCGCCATCTGGACTTTTCCCGAGATCCCCTGAAACTTCATCATTGGCTTTCCGAGGAGCAAGAAACATGCGAGAAACCGGCTCTCCAAGTTTCAGTATGTTATCTTCTCCAAGCCAGTTTAGGGGCAATGGCTCTTACCAATGGCCTGTTGCGAAAATGGCGTCCATGGACCGGTCTTTTGAGGATGGAAGTGGCCAAGTAGACAGCAAGCAACAGTTTCAGCTTGACTTGAGTAAGATTATGAGCGGCGAAGATTCACGGACAACGTTGATGATAAAAAATATCCCTAATAAGTAAGTATGAGTTCTTCTTTGATTTTGATATAGACCGGTCAGTTTACTATAGCGGAGGAATTGATCCTTTTCATTGTTCTCAGGTATACCGCGAAGATGCTGTTAGCTGCTATCGACGAGAAAAACAGAGGAACTTACGATTTCCTATATCTACCTATTGATTTCAAGGTAAAGACCACTTTACTTGTGTGATTGAATCTATTAAAAACTCTATTGAAAATTTCTTGTGTGCAGAATAAATGCAGTGTTGGCTATGCATTTATCAACATGGTGTCTCCTAAATTCATCATTGGATTGTACGAGGTAACAAACCCCGATTTTAGTCTTTATTAGTGTTGTTTCCGCGAGATTTGAATTTTTTTTTATGGATGTAGCTTATGCTTTTCTGATCTGTTTCCATAGGCTTTTAATGGGAAGAAATGGGACAAGTTTAACAGCGAGAAAGTTGCTTCCTTGGCATACGCACATATCCAAGGCAAAACCGCGCTTATCGCTCACTTCCAGAACTCAAGCTTATTAAACGAAGACAGAAGATGCCAACCTATCGTCTTTGATGGACCGGATTCTACTTATGCGGTAAATAATAATGCTTTTGCCAATGAAAGTACGCATCGGAGCTGACATTCAAGTGAAACACCTTAATCGCGTCTAGTTAAAACGTAAATATTTGGTTTCTAGAATGAGATGATGATGATAATGAACAGAAGCAGTTAAGTACTGCATAGCAGTTTTCGAATCTTCCGGTTTTTTATGATTGGGTTTTTCGGTTTACTTCAGAGTTGGAATTTTAATCAGGATTCTCTGATCTAGACATGTATATATATTGTTGGTTGTGTTTTGATCACTTTCTCCAAAAATGTGTACATATGGATAAGCTAAGTTACATTCTTATTGGTAACTAAATAATGAAAAACTTTGTTTTGATTTTCATACATTTGTTTTATTGAGTCTTGAAACTCAAAAACCAGCCTATGCTCCTCTGGTTTCAATACCTAACCTTGTTTTGACTTGAAGATCAACCTGAAAGAAACAATGTTCGTCTTCTCGAACATAACTCAGGCGACCATTCATCTGTTCCAACAGTTTCCGTGAAAGCTTAAGCCCTACCCCGTCAGGCGTGACCCATCCTTCTCGAGTCTCAAACATATCACTTAGCATCTCCGAAGGAAGTCCTTTCCCCGGATGTATCATCCTAACATCGAACAAGTCAGAAACATCGAAAAAAGTTTGCATTTTTTGCGTATGAATCGACATAAAGGTTGCATTTTTACCTGAACTGAAGATGGATATAGCGATCATTAACGATCGAAAGCTCCTGGACCGGTGAGATTTTGATTCCTACCCAACTATCGGGAAACGGAGCATGATTTACAATGTTACGCAGAAGATCAGCAAGAATGAGCTGAAGCTTTACTTTGTCACCATAGAGAGGAAGAGTTTTGATTTCCTCGGTGACTTCGACACGTAGTTGCGAGTTCCTTTCTCGTAACATACTCATCACTTGGCTAATAATTGTGTCCAATACGCTTCCGAGTCGAAACTCCTCTGTTTCCATTTGCAACTTTCTGGTAATAATAACAAACAAACTCAGTTTCAAAACTATTCAAATAAGAGATTTAAAATGCTTCTTACCCTTCCTCGATGCTTTTTAAGTCCATGCCTTCGATTATCGTAGCAATCTGCTTCTCGCAAGCGTCACCAGTCTCGAGAAACTGTCTTTGGTTCTCTGAAATCTCCGAAGATTCAAGAAGCTTATGCGCAAACCGAATACCGTTGAGAGGGTTCTTGATTTCTTGCCGTATGTAAGTTAACTCGTTAAGGCTTTGCGCGCATTCTTTAAGTTCGGGGCAGATCAAACCCGAGTCTTTATTAATAATCTGCAAGAAGAAGAAACATCTGATAACTTTCCCTTGAGTGTTCGTATTCGTGTTCGCCGTTAACGACGCTTCAATGTACTTTCCTTCTTTATTAAAGAACCCAACCAACAAACTCTCTGAAACATTCGCACCGGCGATTCCTTGGTACAGCGAGATCAAGAACTTCGTAAGTGAATCTTGGCTTTTCACTTTACAAAGAACACCGAAAACTTCACCGGGTAACATTTTACCGATAACTTCGTGTTTCGACCATCCGGTAAGCTTCTCCATAGCTGCATTCCATTCCGAACAACAAGCGTTCTCGTCCGAAGCGAATATCGGTGGAATCAACGGGTTTAGGCTTTGTACAATAGTCCTGTAATCTCCTTGCAATCTAATGAATTTATCCGTTATCGCTTTCTCGCTAGTGATATCTTGACCAACGAAGCAAACACCGATGATTTTCTCCGTATAATCCCGACTCGTACATGAGTTAACTAATACACACACATCAGAAGTCGACGACGACGACGAAGAAGAAGAATCGCTGTGACCGAACTTTCTTAGTTTTAGCATTACGTTCTTCTCCTCCTCGCCTCGTAAGGCTTTAGACAAAACATTTTCGACTATTCCACGCGATTCCTCATCAACAATCTCATTAATAAGAGATTTCCCCATCGCTTCACTCGCTAACAACCCCGTCATCTCCGCGGTTTTATTATTCCAACCGTTAATACAACCAGAAGCATCAACTCCGAAAATCGGCGCGGTTGCGGTTTCAATCACCCGAACCATTTCACAAACGAAAGACGTAAGCTCATTAGCGTCTCTCGACACAACGTTACCAGACATAGCATGCCTAGAGCTCGTAAACGACTCTCTCATTATAAGCCGTAAAGAATGAATCGCGTCAATCTCGAAAATCTCCCACGGTAAGCTTCTGCTTTTCGCAACTTCAAGAAACGCGCCAAAAGACGACCTCGGATGCATTCTCCCCGCTTCGTCTTTATCCTTCGGATGATGTTTCGCTCCTCCCCATTTGATCGCACTCGCGGTATTAGACCGGAACCAAATCAAGTAATCTTTCGAAGAAATCCCCGCTGCAGCCACACCGCAAACCGCGTCACCTAGCGAAATAGCACCGGGATAACCAGCATCAACCAAACTATCCGTAGTTAAACCCGTCGAATCATCGCCGTGATTCTCCACAAGCCAATTAACCAATTCTTTAACTTGCGACTCGTTAGGCGTAACACCAACCAACCAACACTTCCCTTTATAATATAAAGCCGCACCGTCGCATTTCACAAGGTCCATAATCCCCGGAGATTGCGTTACAATAGCGGAAACCGTGTCACGGAGAAGCATATCGCATAACAAAGTCTGCGTTTTCATCGCCTTCTTCTCGGCTAACTGAGACGCTAACTGAAGCTCCATTTGTAGCTGAAGCCCGAAGGCTTGCATAAGAAACTCGCAAGCGTAACGTAACGGGAACGGAACATATCGAGCCGAACAATGATGTCCGACTACTAAACCCCAAAGCTTACTCGAATCATTCGTTTTAACGACAATCGCGAGCGCAAGAGACGCGATTGATCCCATATTCGACATATACTGAGTGTGACAACCATGAGGAGCTCTAAGAGTAGAGTTAACCAAACAAAGAGGTCTCTTAAGCTCCTCACACTGAACAACTTTCACCGGAGTTGCGTTACAATCGCAAATCATTCGGACTCGGTTCTGTTTAAACAAGAACCGAGCCGCTTGCGGAATATCGGTTGCAGGGTAATGTAAACCTAAGTAAGGCTCTAAATCAGATCTCCTAATCTCAGAAACAACTTCACCATGATCATCTTCATGAAACTGGTAAACCATAACCCGGTCATAACCGGTTAACCTCTGAACATCTTCAACAACAGTGTCACACAAAGCACCAATATCTCCTCCGGGAAGTGACTGTAGCCTCGAAATCGCTCTAACCGCTAATTTCTGCGACTGAACCGCACCTGCAAGCGTTAAAGCCGCGTCGCCGGACTTAGCCGGTTCTAAATCGATTACAATTCCAGAATCGATTCGGTGAAGGATAGCGTAAAACGGTTTCTGGGTAGTTATGGAATGAACTAAAACAGGGTTTAGTAATGAAATCTCAGTAAAGGAAGAAGCTTTAGCTAAAGAAGAAGCAGAAGAAGGAGAAAAAAGCGTTCTTGCATCGATTCCAAGCAAGCCCTTGATTGATAAACCGAGAAGATCGGTACAGTTTTCACTGAAACCGACGATTTTGAAGGTGGGTTCTTCAACGGCGATTAAGCAACCGAAAGGTTGAACAAGACCACCTCTTTGGATGTTTGATAAGTAAGCTGTGATTTGGACATCAGGGACTGTGTTTGGAGGTGAAATGACGGATTTTGAGTAGTTGAAAGATTTGCCAGTGTGGATTGAGTGGTCGAAATCAGCAAAGAGAGCTGCATCAACTGAGTATTGAGCTGTGTTTGATTTTTGTGGCTTCATGTTACTTGCTGCTGAGGAAGAGCTCTCGAATCCCATTGTTGAGTGAGTTTTTTTTTTTTTTTTTTTTTGGGTATGAATGTTAAGAAGTGAGTGAGTATCATTTGTTGCAAGAAAAAAAGGTTTATTTATGGTGATATTTTGATTTTTTGGGAATCGTTTTTTTTTTTTTTCTTTGTACTTAGGATTCTTTGATTCACGTTTTGCTGTTTTCTTCTTTCAATGCTTGTTGCATTCTCTCCCACACGTACAGATTGTCATGTGACCACCAATTGCCTTTTTCTTTATTTAAAAAAGGAATTTTCTTTTGAATAAGTTCGGTTCATTTTCTTTGTTCTATATAATAACCACATTTTGTGGTCACTAAACCAGTTTATTTTGTCGGTGTGTGAAAAAATATGACTAAAAATCAGTGAGAAAATAACATGTATGACTTTTTAGTTATAACTTATAAAGAAAGCAGACAAAACAATAAAAGTTTAGACAAATTCTGAAAGAGTCATGTTCATTGGATTTTACATTACCTATAAAAGTAAGGTCATGATCAACCGATGTAGCACACACACTGCATGTATTCCTTACTTGTCAAGGTCAGTTCATGATACACCACATAATCCGGAGTGTGTCCCACACAGTACAATGCACTGACTTGGATGCAAATGGCAAGGCATCCCGGTTCTACAGTTCACATACTCCCAGGGCCGGTGATGGAGGGGAGCATGTGGAGCAAATGCCCGGGCCCATGGAATTTTTTTTTTTTTCTTTGTATTTTAGGGTCCAAATTTTTTAAAACTTTACAAAAAGTACCCAAATTTTTTAAAAACTTTAGGCAAAAAAGGCCCAAATTTCTTAAAACTTTGCAAAAAATAGCCAAATTTTTTTTATTTTGCACAGGGCCAACAATTTTAATGAGCCGCCCCTGATACTCCCCAACACCTTTTCAGAAGGCCTCCATAAGGTCTGAATCATTAGATGTACCGAGAACCACAGGTTTTAACTCGCGTCCCTCGGTTTCAATCTGGATCATACAACAGAAGTTAAACGAACTAAAACAAGTATAGCTCAAATGGTTTGAAATTATGTTCAACAGCAGAGAAGTCATGCATGTTTCTAAGAAATTGAGCAAGCAAGAAACGCATCTTCTAGGAACTAGTTAAATAGTATCTAAGAACTCTAGAGGAACTGAACTAGTTTTAAGACTCTGCAATCAAAGTATAAGAAATTCCAGAATCTGCAATCAAAGTATAGAGAGGTCACCAAAAAGGAGGAATTGTTACCGAATCTCTTGGCGATGATAGGACGGACATCGTTGGTATCAGCCAATCACTCTAAGAAGGAAAGCAATGAAATCAGACCATCATCAGTTGGATCATCATACCAACTTTTGATAGGAATCCCATTATTTATTTGCATTCTGTACACCTGAAACCATAACAATGAGGATTCATGTAATATTCAGACCCAAAACACTTAAATCCTTGGTATAGTATAGATCCCATCTGAAAGAATGCATGAATCTCGGTAAAATCGAAACTTCCCGTCTGGATCCAATATCTCTAGAAGCTGTCAGGCGTAGATGCTGTGGCTAGCCGTGAAGATGACAACATGAAACAGTTCAACCACTCTCTCCAAGAGCTTGTAAAAATTGTGGCCTTTATTTCACGTAAACAGCGTTCTCTTGCATATTAAACGAGACTCTGAACGAAAAATCTGTATCATTTCTGCAAGTCGTTTTCAGATAATTAGTAAGTGTGGAGAAATACACAACTTCACATCTATAGACACAAAACTAAAGCATTTTTATGACTATTGAGAAGATAACTCAAGAGGGACCATACCATCCAAAACAAGAACAAGGGTTACACATTCAGTTTAACGACATATATGCTGCAAAACAGAGTCAACTACAATCAGCTAGTTTCAAAGTTAGAGGCTAAAATACACAAAAGCATGTGAATTTGGCTAAATGGATACAAAATCAAGTAAATAAAACAGACCGTTCATAAATTGCAAACTCTAAATCCCACACTGAAGCTATAAAGATTGGTCATTTCTCCAAATATGTAATTAGATCCATGTAACCCAACAGAGAAATCAAATTATACTTCAAATCTTCACAAACCAAATCTTATTGGTGGGCGGTTTCTCAACCAATAAACACTCAACACCGTATGAAGTTTTCACCAGCATGGTTACTTGACACGTGCGAATCCTTAATTCGTTTTTAATTTTTTTTTAGTACAAAAGTTAGGTATAATGGGCTTTTGGCCCATATTAAGTAGGCCAGAATAACGTCCTTATCCAATATTCCATTATTCCAATCATTAAAAAATATTTCAAAAACACTCAGATTCTCTATCTCCACGCGTTTATAGTGCGCGTGTACTTCATTCCTTCTCTGAAACATCGAATCTAAAACAATTCAAAATCTGAATTAATTATTTTTTTAAGATACTTTAAATCGAATCTCAGACAACAACTGTTATAAAATATGTTAATACTATTAATTTCATCATTATCCAAAACATTAATAACTTGTCTTTAAAGGAAAAAAAAATATGTAAGTAATTAAATACCATTAACAAGAGAAAAGAAAAGTTACACACTAAACAAATATTTTAGCTACAAAATTACCAATTTTTTTCATTTCCATTAGATAACTTTTCCAAAATTTTGAATCTTTTACCTTTTTTTTATTTCCCCAAAACTATTAAAATCCCCAAAGAGAGAAGAAAGAAGCAAAAGAAAATAAAAAGAGGGTTTTTTTTTTTCACCAATACTCAAACAAGCCAAGAGCGATATTGAGAGAGAGAGAGAGAGAGAGAATCCTTTCTGGGTTCGTGGGTTCGTGGAATCGTGACTTTAAAAGCTCGAGAAAGTTTCCGATTTTCAGATCTGAAATCGGTTTTTTTTTTTTAATTCCGGCGAGAAATTAAAAAAATGGTGGGTCGTGGCGGCGGCGGTGGCGGTGGCGGTAAGGTTAGTAACGCAAACGCCGGTGGTATTCCGGCGAGTTCGAGAAAAGTTGTTCAGAGTTTGACAGAGATCGTGAACTGTTCCGATTTAGAGATCTATACGATGCTTGTTGAGTGCGATATGGATCCTGACGAAACTGTTAGTCGTCTTCTTTCTCAAGGTTCGGTTTTTGATTTTTGAGCTTCGAATTTGATTAATGGAAGTTGTAGAACCCATAAAAAAAATTCCCGAACTTTATAGGGTTTTTCTATCAAGTTTCTGAAGAATTTGGTTTTGTCTTGTTAAATCTTTGTGTAAGAGAATGTCAGAACTTTTTGTTTTTGTTTTTGCTTATGTTACTTGAAATGGTAATGTTTATACTTTATCCGATTTGATTGAATCTTAATTTTGTTACCTGTTTCTGGAAATAACTTTTGAATCAGATAATTTTTTTCTTACTTTTTTGATTACTGTTTCTCTGATTGTTCAGTTTCTTATAATGCTGCTTTTGGTTTTAATACTTTTTACAGATACTTTTCATGAAGTGAAGAGCAAACGAGACAAGAAGAAAGAGGTTTGTGTACATCACAAACTAGATTGTTTAATCATATTTTTGTTTTGGTTCTTACTTATTTTTTTCTGTTTGGTTAGACTAAAGACCCTGCGGACTCGTGGACGCGCACCAGCGTCCCACATCGTGGAGGTAGAAGAGATAACGACGGTTACAACACCGCTCGAGGTGGCGGAAACAGATATAACTCGAATGGTAATAAGATGCAATCTTGTTTGGTATCTTAAGAAATGTGTTAACTTGTTGCTGGATTTTGGTTCAGAGACGGGGAATGTTCAAGGTGTAGCTGCAAACAGACGAGAAAACGGAACACGTAATCATTGGGCTGGCTCTTCTACAGCATCTGGTGTCCTCGGACGCCAACCACCATCGAACAGGTTAGTCTCTTTACGTGATCTTGTTTTATTAAAATATGTCATTGTGTTGTGTTAGCTTAGAGTATCTCCTTTGTTTAACAGTGATCCTGTAAGTGCGGAAGTTAAGAAAGCACCAACGGTATCGAGTGATGCAGTTACTTCGTCTTCCCCCGCGTATCAATCCGCTTGGGTCAATGCCAACCCCGGGCAGAGAACTATGGCTGATATTGTGAAAATGGGTAGGCCTACCCATCATAAGAATGTGGCTGCGCCTCGTTCATCAGAGACTCAAAGTAAAGCTCCGTTGAAGGATGAATGGCCTTCAATTGAGAAGCAAGAAGCTTCTTCTTATCCACCATCCTCGGTCTTGAAACCGTCTGCTGAATCTAATACGTCCACTCAACATCTGAACGAGACTCATTTAGAAGACGACCACGCGGAAACAAAGACAAACCCAATTGGATCTTCTGTTGATGCACAACAGGTTCCGCCAGCTTCAGTATCCAGCAGACAATTGCCCGAAGATGATTCTAGAGACTCTTCTATATATGACGATGAAAACGACAAAGCGGAGAGACATTCTCATGGGGACAATGGAGGTGAGATAGCTGAAGACGTTCAGCAGCTTACTATAGATAATGAAGAAGACCATGAAGCATTACCGAAAGAAGACAAACCAGTAGTGATAATCCCGGGTCACCTGCAAGTCCATACCTCAGAATGCTCGCACCTGATGTTCGGTAGTTTTGGGTCCGGGATAGGAACTGGCCAAGCTAGTAACTTGGAGGAAGCACCAGAAGCAGAGGAATCATACAGACACCCCGACACGACTGATTACTGTGGAGAGGAAGAAGAGCAACTCAGGAATGCTGCTACTGATGAACAAACATATCAAATCGATTCAACTGCCCGGAATTACCATTCCGCCACAGATTCTGAGACGGAACAGGCTCTGTCTCATCATGAACCTCCTCAAGAAGATCATCCGTACAAATTTTCATCTTCTGCAGATTACGGATTTGAAAACAACCAACAGTTGAATCCTCCATCAGAAACAAATCCTCAAATGCAGAATCTCGATACCTTCCCCAACGTAATGGTAAAGAAACCACTATCCTCCCTTAAGTTCATCACACAATCGAAAGACCACTAATAATATTTTTTTTTTTCGTAATGTTCAGCAGCAAGGATATACAAATTCGTTACCCAACACTTTGCTACCTTCAGGCATGCAAGATGCAAGAGACCCTGATCTTCACTACTCGCCTTTCCCAACAAAATACAACAACACTACTACTCCATCTTCACTTAGCGGTCCATCAATCTCCATGGCCGAGGTAGTAAATTACCTTAAACCTATTTTGTGGTTTCCTCTAATACCATTTGCTTACACATTTTTCTTTTACAGGCACTAAGAGCTGCGAGTATTTCTCCTCAAAATGCAATGCCCGGTGCAGGACAACAACAACAACAACAACAACAACAAGCATTAGCAGCTCTTGCACAACAACTTGCCTTAAACCCATACTCTCATCAACCCGGAATGCAGTTAGGGCCTTATGGTAATTTGATAAGCTATCCATACATGCCACAGAGTTACAACCCATACATGCCTTCAGGTTTTCAGCAAGGGTTTCCCGCTGGTAACCATCAGTCTTTAGCTGCTATGCTTCCGCAATATAAAACTCAAGCAACCGCTCCTCCTGTTCCTCCTCCCTCTGCTTACGGGTTTGGCGGTGGCGCTGCCTCGAGTAACAACTACCCTTTGAATCCCACTAGTGCTGCAAACTCATACGAAGATGGCTTGAGCGCACAGTTTAAGGAAAGCAATCACTTGGCATCATCACTTCAGCAGCAGGTACACCATAAAATTCTTCTCATGTTACAATCTTGTTGGTTCTGTTCGGTTTTCTCGATTTAGTCATCTGGAGATCCTTATACCGGAGTAGAACTGAGTTTTTGTGTGGTCGGTTTGAATATTTTCTGGTTCGTTTCTTGGTTTGGTTTAGTTTCGGATACGTTTGGCTTGGTTTGGATTGAAAAATATTCGTTCAATTCGGTTTTTGGAATAACTAATCAAACCTTGTTGAAATTGTATCTTAAATATGTGTTTTAGTGAATTCTGGTTTATTGTTTGGTTGGGGTTGGTTTTGGCTAGTTAAGGCAAGGTTATTAGGTGGTTATCGGCTTTTAGACAAATTTCGCCTTGGTTTTCATTTTGGAACGGTGTTATTTCTGTTTTTGCAAATCTTAACCCGGTAGGTTCTTTCTTTTGCTTTGATTCGCAGAATGAAAACTCAGCAGCATGGCATCAAGGACAACAAGCCAATTCACGTGTGGTTCCAGGAAGCGGATATTACAGCTTCCCGGGTCATCAGAATCAACAGCCTCCCGGTTTCCGTCAAACGCAACAACTGCAGCAGCAGCAGCCGTCCCAACAGCAACAACAACAGCAGCATTATGGAGGTCATGGCTATGGTGGTCCTTACCATTCACAAGGTGGAATGTCATTAGAACATCTCCATCACCAACACCAACAACAACAAAACGCTCGCGACGCATCTAAACAGACTCAACAACAGTTATGGCCCAACAACAACAACTACTGATCAAAAACCAAATTCCTCCCTCTCTCCTCCATGCCTTGCTTTCTCTCAATCTTTAGCGCGAATGAGAAGCAATGCGACGGAGAATCCGAGTGAAAATGGCGATATTTGTGTGTGTTATGGGAAAGGTTTTGTGAGAGACCTTCAATGGCTGGCTTGTTTACTTGCTAACCTTCTTGTATTACTAAAAAACTCTTTGTTTGTTTATGTCTGTTTTTAGTTTTCTCTCTTTTCTCAACATTTTACTCTTTAACTCTTCAGTCTTGACATCTTATATTAGACTAAACTTGACATTAAATATCTTTATGTTGGTCCAAAAAAAAAAATCTTTGTCCAAACCGGTCCTGGACCGGCTTGCATCCTCGGTTAAGCTTGGGTTTGTCCCGGTTTTAGTCAGCAGTAATAGTCTCTCTTTTATTTGTCTTTGTACTTAAATTCAGTGCTAATGTTCAATTAACGTATGTAAAGTAGTAATGATACCAAATTGGGCCAGATTGTACAAACCGGTGCGGCCTGGTGTAGTTCGTGTGATTGTGCTCTATTTTACTATTTAAAAAATATAAAGTTATGTAGCAATAATTATGAATTTTGAGTTATTAGGCTATAAAGACAAAAGAAACTAATCATGTGTTGATGTTTGGTACTAGAGATTTTTAATTGGATGGTTAATACTTAATAAAGCTGTACTTATCTAAATTTGGGAAACCACGTCATGTGATGTGATATTCGTTGAGAATACGACACAACTTGCCGTTTTATCGTTTCTTTCCTGCATGAATCGAGATCGAGTCACGACCGAATTAAATAAGAATGAGACACCGTGCCGTTTTGTCAAACAGAGTTGACACTTTCTTCTTTTTTAATCCGTTCGAGGTGTTTGATAGTATTCCTTTTTACAACTTTTACCCGAACATTTTCAAATTAACAATCTCACCCAGCTTGATGCCTAAATACAAACAAAGACAGAAAAATAAAAAATTATCCATTGCACTAACCTAATAATTTCGATATGCTGTAAACTAATCGCATCTTATCCAATCTTTTTCCACTAAAATTTTAGTCTTCATAGGTTGGAGTTAAAATCAAAAATAGTTTAAGGTTTTAAACGCAATTTAGACTTAGTTAGGGAACATTTTTCAAATTGTTATAAGAAAACCAGTTCAAATACTGTATGGGAACTATCAGTCAACATGTGTATAATTTTCTGCACTTAGTCATCTGAATGATTAATATTCATGGTGATCATCTGTGAATATATTGTTAAAGATTACAACAAACAAAAAAGTACATATATACTACTACTAAATAAGATTCTCTATTTTTTTGCAATAATACACCTATATGTTATAAATCATAGTGGATTGTCATAACTAGTTCTGGTCCGTTTACGGCCCATTAACACTTAGTCTTTAGGCCGGTTTAATGAATCCTAGTTGAATTAGGATTTTCCTTTTATATACTTTCCTTTTCCCATTAGAAAAAAGAATTTTCCTTTTCTCTCTTGTAATAATCCTATATAAAGGATCTTATGATTAATGAATAAACACAATCTTCCCCATTCGTTCTCTTGATTCACAACACGTTATCAGCACGAGTTGCTCCCTAAACCCTAAAAACACAAAAAACGCGATTACTGTTCATCGTTACTATTCATCGTACTGTTCATCGCGTACTGTTCATCGCGCACTGTTCATCGACGATTACTGTTCATCCGGCGTTACTGTTCAAATCATAGTTCATACAGCCTTTAAGGTTACGGCGAACTAGAAGAAAGTTCATACAGCCTATCAACGGTTACGGCGAACTAGAAGACTCACGGAGGTTAAGGTAAACAATAAGAAACCCTAATCTAAAGAACCTAGATTCATGATAATCTTAGAAACCCTAATCTAAATCATGCTTGTTATTGTTATTGCTTGCTTGATTGTGTTTATTGATTCATGATTCGTAATCACTTGAAACCCTAACTTGAAACCCTAACCTAATTCAATTAAAATCCAAACCGATTGCATGATCTGTACCCGTGTCGATCGACACTAGTTTTATGTCGATCGACACGTAAACTTCTGCCTGAATTTGTTGTTTGAATTAAACTGTGTCGATCGACACAAATCACCCGTCGATCGACAGTAAACACTCTGTCCAAATTTGGTTGCATATTTATTTGAACTCGTTTGTTTGTTTGCTTGTTTGGATTGATTCGTTGATTGATAAACATGAAACTGAAACTGATTGCATCATATAGACATAACATGCTTGATTAAAATCCGGTCATATCATCATACGGTTTAGAATTTGAATACTAGGCTTGCATCATGAGCATATAAAAACATTATGTTAGGTTGTTAAACATAAAAATCTGGTTTCATAAGCATCATGCATCCGTACCCGTTTATATAAGCACCCATGACCTATTTTGGATCATATGCATAAACTTTAAAATCTTATAGTTCTTAGAGAATAGGATGAATGTTTTCAGATGTCGAAAATCAACAATTTGGATTATGCTGCCCTCAATCTCTCTGGAGACAATTACTTACAGTGGGCGTTGGATACTAAGATAAATCTAAAGTCTAAAGGACTTGGCGAATGTATCATTGAGGATAATAATGAGAATGAAAGGAATCGATACAGAACGATATCGATCATTCGTCATCATCTTGTTGAGGGTCTCAAGGATCAATACCTAACCATTGAGAACCCTTTGGACCTTTGGAAAGAATTAAAGATAAGATATGACCACCATAGAACGGTGTTGTTACCAAAGGCCAATTATGATTGGAGGAATCTCAGGTTCCAGGACTTCAAGTCCGTGGAAGAATATAACTCGGCTATGTTCAGAATAGTTTCTCAATTGAGACTATGTGGTGAGAAGGTAACTGAGAAAGACATGTTGGAAAAGACCTTCTCCACCTTTCACACTAATAACGTGTTGCTTCAACAGCAATACCGTGAAAGAGGTTTTGAGACATACTCAAAGCTTATAGCATGTCTATTACTAGCCGAGGAGAATAATACACTGCTAATGAGAAACAGTGAGATGAGACCTCCTGGATCAGCTCCACTTCCTGAAGCAAATGTGGCCACAGATGAAAAGAAAGAAATTAACCACGTCCAAAGTGATTATAGACATCGTGGTCGTGGACGTGGGGGTAGATGGCAAGGACGTGGCCGTGGCCATTTTAATCCATACGGCCGAGGTCAGGGCCGAGGCCACGGATTCCATAACGATCATTTTAACCGCGGGCGAGGACGAGGACGCGGATACCGAACTGACTATGATCGTAATAACCGTGGTATTACTTCTCAACCACGAGAATCAAACCCAAAATCAGTTTGCCATCGATGTGGAATGAGTAATCATTGGGCTAAGACATGTAGGACTCCCAAGCATCTGGTTGAACTCTATCAAGAGAGCCTTAAAGGGAAGAATCCAGAAACTCATATGATCCAGCATGATAATGAAGGAGATTTCGATCATGAGCAAGATGACTTGATGAATTTTGAAACCTCAGATATACTTAAGTGATTGATTTTGATTTTCTGTTTTGGTGTTTTGTGTTTTGCTTGTTTTACGTTTTACACTTTATACTTTGGTTTTGTGTTATTGCTTTCTATTAAACTTTATGGAATGAAAGAGTGTTATTTAAAAGTATCTATTGTTATCTCTTTTGAAGTATGAACGATATGGATGTGTTCATTGTGGATAGTGGATCAAGCCACTCGATATTAAGAGATAAGAGATACTTCATTGATCTTACACTTAAAAAGGCAAATGTAACCACAATTGCGGGTATAGCAAATTTAATTGAAGGCCACGGTCAAGCCCATATTTTATTACCTAAGGGCACGCATCTAGAAATTTCTAATGCGTTATATTCACCTAGTTCAAAGAGAAGTCTATTGAGCTTTAAAGACATTCGAATGAATGGTCTTCATGTTGAAACTAAGGACGAGAATAACAAAGAATTCCTTCAAATCTTTGAAACCGTCCATGGCTATAAGAAAGTCCTAGAGACTATACCTGCCATTTCTGTGGGCCTTTATTGTGCTAAGATCGGAATGATAAAAGCAAATGCTATGGTAAACAAAGAGTTTACTGAGAATTTCACTTTTTGGCATAACCGGCTTGGCCATCCCGGTGCTAACATGATGCGAAAGATATTAGCAAGTACTAATGGGCACACCTTGAAAGAAAGGAGAGTTATCCCAAAGAATCTCACGTGTGAAGCATGTTCACTAGGGAAACTCATTACTAGGCCATCACCAATCAAAGTAACTAAGGAAACGATAAATTTTCTGGAAAGAATTCAAGGAGACATATGCGGACCAATACACCCACCTTGTGGGACGTTTAGATATTTTATGGTCCTTATTGATGCATCCACGAGATGGTCACATGTCTGCCTATTATCAACTAGAAATGTGGCATTTGCAAGATTGCTTGCCCAGCTCATACGTTTAAGAGCACACTTTCCAGATTTTCCTTTAAAGACTATACGTCTTGACAATGCTGGTGAATTTACGTCCCAAGCGTTTAACGATTATTGTATGTCCATGGAGGTAAGTGTTGAATATTCTGTGGCACATGTACATACACAAAACGGTTTGGCTGAATCGTTTATTAAACGCATACAGTTGATTGCTAGACCGTTGCTAATGAGATCAAAACTCCCGGTCTCAGCTTGGGGACATGCAGTTTTACATGCAGCAGAGCTAATTCGTATCAGGCCATCTAGTGAACATAAATATTCCCCATCACAGTTAATAACGGGTCAAGAGCCAGACATATCCCATCTTAAAACATTTGGATGTTCCGTTTATGTGCCTATTGCACCACCACAGAGAACAAAGATGGGACCTCAAAGGAGGATGGGGATATATGTTGGATATGATTCTCCTACTATCATTAAGTACCTTGAGCCAACCACGGGTGATTTGTTTAAGGCCAGGTACGCAGATTGTCATTTTGACGAATCTGTCTATCCAACATTAGGAGGAGATAACAGACTGGTAAAGGAAATTATATGGAATCAAACGTCCTTAAAATGGCAAGATCCTCGGACTCAAGAATGTGAATTAGAAGTCCAAAAGATTATACATTTACAAAAGCTAGCTAATCAATTGCCAGATTCCTTTGCTGACCCGAAAAGAGTAACTAAGTCTTACATACCAGCTGTTAAAGCACCGATTAGAATTGATGTTCAAGAGGGACACAATCAAGTTGCTACATAATCTAAACCACACTCAAAACGTGGCCGGCCAATAGGTTCCAAAGATAAGAATCCTCGGAAAAGAAAGAAAGGTGCTGAAATCGTGGTTGAGGAATCTGATGGAACCCCAGACATAACTGAACCGATAGTTCCAAGCAATGAGACTCGGGACGCCGAGTTTCATGGTTCTGACGTTCCTGAAAATAATGAGATCTCAATGAATTATGTTATGTCTGGAATACAATGGAATAGAAAGTGTGTGGAAATCGATGATATATTTGCTTTTAAGGTAGCACTTGAACTTATGGAGGATCTAGAACCCACGTCGATATATGAGTGCACTCAGAGTGAAAATTGGACTAAATGGAAAGAAGCTATAAACGTGGAGTTGAATTCTTTAAGGAAAAGGGATGTCTTTGGTCCAATAATTCGGACACCCTATGAGATTAAACCAGTTGGACATAAATGGGTCTTTGTGAGGAAAAGAAATGAACATGGTGAAATCGTGAGATATAAAGCACGGCTTGTTGCACAAGGATTCTCACAGAGACCAGGAATAGATTATGAGGAGACATACTCCCCTGTGGTGGATGCTACAACTTTTAGATTTTTGATAAGTCTGGCTATAAGAGAAAAGTTAGATATGCGGTTAATGGACGTTGTAACTGCATACTTATATGGTCCACTGGATAATGAGATTTATATGAGATTACCAGAGGGTATTGAGCTCAAAGATAAGAAAGGTTCTCGAGAACAACACTGCATAAGGCTGAACAAATCCCTTTATGGACTGAAGCAAAGTGGGCGTATGTGGTACAATAGATTGAGTGAGTACTTAGTCAAAGAAGGCTATAAGAATGATCCCATCAGTCCATGTATTTTTATAAAAAAAGTTTGCAAACAAAGGGTTTGTTATCATAGCAGTTTACGTGGATGATTTGAACATCCTTGGAACCCCTGGTGAAATCGTCCAAACAGTTGAATGCCTCAAGAAAGAATTTGAGATGAAAGACCTAGGCAAAACTAAGTTCTGTTTGGGATTGCAACTTGAGTACATAAATGATGGAATCCTTGTGCATCAAATGGCATATACTGAAAAGGTACTCAAGCGTTTTAATATGGATCAATGTCACCCATTGTCCAGCCCAATGGTGGTGAGATCTCTTGATCTAGAAAAGGATCCGTTTGGTCCTAAGAGAGACTCTGAAGAAGTCCTTGGTCCCGAAGTGCCATATCTCAGTGCCATAGGAGCTTTAATGTATCTGGCAAGCCACACTAGGCCAGATATATGTTTTGCCGTGAATTTATTATCAAGATTTAGCTCATGTCCGACCCAAAGGCACTGGGATGGGATAAAACATATTCTTCGTTACCTACAAGGAACGAAAGACTTGGGTCTATTTTATACTAACCAATCTAAGGACGGTTTAGTTGGTTTTGCTGATGCAGGTTATCTTTCAGATCCTCATAATGCACGGTCCCAGACAGGTTATGTGTTTACTCATGGAGGAACTGCAATATCTTGGCGGTCAATGAAGCAGGCCATTGCAGCTACATCTTCTAATCATTCAGAGATATTGGCAATTCATGAGGCTTGTCGTGAGTGTGTTTGGTTAAGGCTGATGACCCAGCACATAAGAGTGGATTGTGGAATGGCCGAAGGTAAGCAGGAATCGACGGTCTTGTTCGAGGACAATGCAGCGTGTATAGCTCAACTTAAGGATGGATACATCAAAGGTGATAGGACGAAGCACATTCTGCCAAAATTCTTCTTCACATCCGATCTACAGAAAGATGGAGAAATTCAAGTGCAGCAAGTACGATCAAGTGAGAATTCAGCAGACCTATTCACCAAGTCACTTCCAACCTCAACGTTCAAGAAACTTACTTATCAGATTGGAATGCGTCGTTTGAAAGACTTGCAGTGAGGTTCAGAACAGGGGGAGTAATACGTGTTGTACTCTTTTTCCTTCACCACGGTTTTGTCCCAAAATGGGTTTTACTTGGTAAGGTTTTAATGAGGCAACATCCAAAGCGTATTACAAGCCCATTAGAGTTATGACATCCAAGGGGGAGTGTTATAAATCATAGTGGATTGTCATAACTAGTTCTGGTCCGTTTACGGCCCATTAACACTTAGTCTTTAGGCCGGTTTAATGAATCCTAGTTGAATTAGGATTTTCCTTTTATATACTTTCCTTTTCCCATTAGAAAAAAGAATTTTCCTTTTCTCTCTTGTAATAATCCTATATAAAGGATCTTATGATTAATGAATAAACACAATCTTCCCCATTCGTTCTCTTGATTCACAACACTATAGTCTTTATTAGTGTTCTAAAAAACATTCTAGTCAATCTGCATAAACAACATTTAGGTGCTAAATCCCTATAAAATTTTTTACCGTTTATATCGCTATACAGTATAACATCTATAACTTTATAATTAATAAATTAATTGTTTGTTAAATTAATAAAAAATTATTCGCTTAAAATAAAATTTTTATCCGATTAATTTTTCGATAAATTAATAAAATAGAATTTTTATTGTATAGTATTAAGAATAATTTAATAGTATTTATAAATTATAGTATTTTATTTAATATATTATAAAATGATGATATTAAATATAATCTAATTTTTTTTTTAGAAATCATGATATTTCATATAGTTTGTTATATATATACTATATTATAATTTTTTGTAAACGTTCACATCGTTTATAAAATCGTCTACGCTCCGATTAAACATTTTAGACACAAGACGTTGGATCTCCGCTCTGCTTAATTAGCGTTTAGGGCGTTTTTGAACATTGGGTTAATACTTAATACTTTATAGTTTCATCACATGTGTAAATGTTTCTAGTTTTTGTATCAATTAATTATCATATTTAATGTAATGAATATAAATAAATAACCTTAAAATGTAATAGCCACAAGAAATTGAAGTAAGCGCCATTTCTGCTTCTCACTTCAATCCATTGTGATAAAGTTTCTTCCTTTTCTTCTTCTCTCCACTCTTTACGCCTCACCAATTACCTTTCTTCCTCTCAATCTCGAATCGCCGAGTATATACCCCAAAAAAAAAAACGATTTTTCCGATAAATTTCCACTCTTTTCCGGCGAAAACAAAGATTCCGATGGCGAACAACGACGGAGACGGCGGTGATTATACAGACCCATTACTTCAATACATAATTAGCCCTAGAATAAAACGACCACCTCAGCTTCTGTGTCCATTACCGGAAGACGGCGAAGTCGCGATTCCGATTCCGATGACACCGTCGGAATTCAAAGACCGGTTAATCTTCGGACCGTTCTCTCGTTCTCCTCAAGACATACCCTCACCGTCTTCTTCTTCCTCCGCCGCCGCAACCACAAAAAATCCATTCTCCGATTCCTCAGCCCTAGATCCTCTCCTTCCGACACAACAACAACAACCAGATTCATGGTTTTCCGACCATCAATCTCACGGACACGCACTTCACCGGTCCAAAACCGCACCAGCAATGGCTGTAATCAACGATTTTCATCACCCAATTCCTCAAAACAACATTGAGACATCACGTTCTGTAGTAAGACAAGCTTTTGCTCTGCTTATTGTGTATCTCTCTTTAGGTGTGCTTATCTATTGGCTGAATCGTGACCATTACGTTGTGAATCAGACACATCCTGTAGTTGATGGATTATACTTTTGTATAGTTACTATGTGCACTATTGGTTATGGGGACATTACTCCAAATAGTGTAATTACTAAGATTTTCTCAATTATGTTTGTGTTAGTTGGGTTTGGTTTCATTGATATTTTACTTAGTGGGATGGTTTCTTATGTTCTTGATCTTCAAGAGAGTTATATGTTAGATTCCGCTAAGCGTAGAGACGAGCCGGATAAAGGGAGATCGTATATTATCGATGTTAAGAAAGGAAGAATGAGGATTAGGTTAAAAGTTGGTTTAGCTTTAGGTGTTGTGGTTTTATGTATTGGTGTTGGTGTTGGGATAATGCATTTCATCGAGAATATCGGGTGGTTGGATTCGTTTTATCTATCGGTTATGTCTGTTACGACTGTTGGATATGGAGATCGGGCTTTTAAGACGTTGCCTGGAAGGCTTTTCGCTGCGATATGGTTGCTTGTGTCTACGTTAGCCGTGGCTCGGGCTTTTTTGTATTTGGCTGAAGCCAGAGTCGATAAGAGGAATAGAGATCGGGCGAAGCAAGTTCTTTGTGAGTCTATGTCTGTCTCTCAGTTTTTCGCTGCAGATATCGATAACAATGGCTGTGTCAGGTATGAAACTCATTTTCCGATACACACTCTGGGTTTTTACAAGTCTTGAAACCGATTTTCAGATGTAACATCCAAAATTTGTTGCATTTTTGGGAGTCACCAAAAGTTTCCTCCATTTTGTTTGATTGGAAACAACAAGATTTCAAATCTATTCATTTATTAGTTTCTTGAAACTGTTAGATTCCTGAGGTTATGCGTGTCTTTCTGGAACCGAAGTAACCTTTATCGTACTTAGAGATCTTGTTATACGAAAAAGCTTTCGCATTTCTTCGTGCAAGAACATCTTTTATGTTCTTACGCTAGGTGAAGATATGTCATCTCTTCATTTTTTTTTGTTCGTTGTGATTATGATCTTACCGGCTTTATCTGTAGCGTTTATCTTGGTATGAAACTCATTTTCCTTTACGCATTCTGGTTTTTACGAGTTTTGCATTTTTGTGTTCAGGACATGTTTGAATTGGTAGCTCTAAATCTGAGATATGTCTTTTGGTTTTTGGTGTTTTTTGCAGTAAAGCAGAGTATGTGATCTACAAACTAAAGGAGATGGAGAAGATAACCGATAAGGACATAATACCGATATCGAAACAGTTTGATAAACTCGACAGATGCAGCAATGGAAAGATTACTCTTGTAGATCTCTTAGATAATGGCAGTGGCACTTAATATATCCTCTGCAACCTTTTTTTGGTTTTTAGCTTAGTTGGTTAGAGCAGGATTCACTTATTCATATCAATAAAAGTTATCCTCTCCTTTAAATCCAACATGATGAGGAGGAGGAGGAATTGTTGGTTTTCGTTAACCGGTTTGATGTTGTGCCTGTATTCATATATGTTATTTTTAAATAGAAAAAAATATATTTTAATTCTTTTTAAAAATTCAAACGCCCGTTTGGTAAACAAGGTGGTTGCAAACTTACATCTTTAAAAGCGGTATAAAAACCTTGTTTCCAACCATTTATTACATTTAACCATTTCGACCGCCGGTTTCAAACGTTCGTCTAATTGGAAACAAACGAACGATTGAACCGAAGTAACCTTAAACGTTCGTCAACAATCCTATCTTCCTTTGCTTTTATCTTTTTGAAAAAATCTTCTCTTTTCTTCCAATTTTTTTTTTGTAATAATGATGGAATCTTGCATGCAAAACTTGAAAGCTTCAAATAGAAAATGTTGATCCATCCTTCTTCTACTACTCGTAAGCAAGAAGCGGAGATTTTGATTCAAAATCTGCTCATGACGACTAAAGGTTTGATGTTTCTAACTTTTTCTTTTACCAATCATGTTCTTGTCATTGTAGCACAACCGTATTAAAAAGTATAGTTAGGATATATGAATGCTTAGTTTGGAAATTCGTAACAAGAAGAGATTATATGTACACTCATGTTGCTCTCTTTGACAAACTTGATGTTTGAGGAAATTAAAATAAGGAATTGCATAGTTAATTACTCTTTCTAAATACTTTTTTAGGTAAAATTATTTCTAAATACTTTGTAGCCTGTTTCTTATTTTGTTATACTGCAAATATTCGTTTGTGTTTGTAATCAAAAACAGAGTTGATTGATTGTACCATGTTATATCTGGTTTAATTCCAATATGTTATATTGTCCACTCAACTAAATCAACTTTCTTGTCATTTTTGCAGGGATTCGCATTTACCGTGAGGAATATGGCTTAAGACTATCAAGGCTTACAGTTAAGCATAAAATATTTTAGATTGTTGGATTAATCAAGAGATTTTAGTGCTAAATTGCATAATATAATTGTAAAAACCAACCGAACTTGGTATCCCGTCTTTTGATTATTCAATTGTCGGTTAGAAATATCATAAGTTCAACTTATTTTTTGCATTATAATGTGAATTTAGCACTTGAGTTTCTACTTAGTTCAACAGTAAAAATATACATGTTTTAGATTGTTGGATTAAACAAGATTTTTAATGTTAAATTGCATAATTGTGAAAACCAACCGAACTTGGTTTCCCGTCTTTTGATTATTCAATTGACCGTTAGAGGTATCACAAGTTCAACTTGTTTTTGCATTTTTTTTTGGTGGAAGTTCAACTTGTTTTTGCATTATAATGTGAATTTAGCACTTAAACTTCTAATTAATCCGACCATGAATGAAATTTTTCAATGTATTTATATACATGGATAATAGTATCCCGTCTTTTGATTGTTCTTTCTTAAATCTTTTCCGTCTTTCACCAATTTTATGTAATTTTAGATTGTTAATTTGTATTCAATTGTGATAACTTAATGTTTACTAAAACAAAATGTAAACTGAGTGTGTTTTAGTATTTTTGATTAATTTGACAAAATCGTCCTTAATAATTCACCACCAACCAGAATTTTGTTTTTTTAAACCGGTATGATGTTGTGCCAGATAGTTATGGCATCTGTTTACTTTTGGTAAGACAATATATATAGACGTTTCTCATCTTAATTCGAGTTCCTTTAATGACGACACATGTATGAAAGTTAGGATCCAATGTATGTAATTTTGATGGATACATGTTTGATCTAAACCTTTTTTTAGTCTGATGTTGAATAAAACAGTAACATTGTTCTTTGGTTTTCAGAACTAAGAACAATTTGAATAGGGTTTTGACTGTTAAATTATCAGCTTAAATTAATTATAAACGCATAGTAGCCAAATATCAAATTCCAG
Source organism: Draba incana (assembly GCA_963576765.1). Taxonomy (NCBI): domain Eukaryota; kingdom Viridiplantae; phylum Streptophyta; class Magnoliopsida; order Brassicales; family Brassicaceae; genus Draba; species Draba incana. The sequence continues at coordinate 992,779 of OY755210.1, forward strand.
TCTCAACATATAGAAGGTCCTAATATCAAATTAATGAAAATGATTTTTCTTATTTTAAACAATTCCACTCAAACATGATTTTGCTAGTCTGAAATTAAATTTAGTTATCAAATTTAACAACTCAAAGTTCAGAAAGAAGACGTGTGTGAAAAGAACAGAAGATACAAGAGATTCCTTTTTATGCGTACATAGTTTTTTCAAATATTAACATGGTAGTAATAATTTCACACACCTAACAATAAACCTGCTCCAACTATTTGTATATAATAAGTCAACAATTTCATTCTTTTTTAGCTTTCAAATTGTACTAATATTTAAAATAATAGTAACAATTATGTGTGCATTACTAGAAGTAGTATTTTTATAATATCTTTGTAAGTTAGGCACATATCCCAAAAATAGGTCAGACATTTCAACTGCAGACAGATACAGTTATATATATATATATATGTCTCTATATCTAATATATGTCTCTATATCTAATATTCTGTTTTCTTCATCTTGCAAGCTAAAAAAATCACATTAACTATGGCCCTAAATGGTGTAAGATTAATGGTTCTACTATGGGTATAACTATTCTACTGATACCATTCATTTAATGGTTCTACTGTTAGTATAATGGTTCTACTTTCAGTTTAATAGTTTCACCATTTTTTTTTGTCTCTAGAATGATTCTACCATTGGTATAATGATTCTATTGTTAGTATAATAGTTATACTGTCAGTTTAATGGTTCCACCATTTTTTTTTTGTCTCTAGAATGATTCTACCATTGGTATAATGATTATACTGATATCATTTAACTTTCATTTATTCTGCCAGATTCTGCCAAAAATTTAATTATTCTGCCAAAAATTTAATCATTTTACCGTTACCATTTAGAGCCTATATATAATTAAGAACTTTATAAGTGTGGGGTTATATTCAAATAAATCTTTATGGATTAATGGATATGACAACGCAAACGATTAGGCACCAATTACGGCGCTCAGTTTGTGCCTAAATGTATATTATAAATGTGTATTTACATATACATCTATCTACTTAGTATACATTTATGTGGATAGGTACGAAAAGCAAATACTATATTATTTGCAATAGAAGTTTGCATAATAGTTGTGTAATTTAGTTATGGTAGACGTTATTATATTAGTTGTGTAACCCGATATAATAACAGTTGCATTATTTTATAAAATAATTACTACTCTCATTTGATGTTTTGGATCAAATGAGAATCGTTTCGTTAATGCTTTTTTGGTTCATTAAGAATTATTCTCCTTCTTTTTTAATTTTGTCAAAAGATTACTAGATCGGTTTTTCCTTGAAAACGTTATTCATCATTCCGATTTTAGACCAGAAAGAGCTAGAAACAAGTCAAGAGTGAGAGAGCTAAAAACATGGTTTAATTTCACCTCAATATACACCTAATCATAAATCCTTTGACATATTTCAAATGTTACAAGTATGATATACTAAGTTTCAAAAAAAAAAAAGAGAGTAAGCTATACTATATATGAGTAATATATATTTTTTTTCCAGGAGTAATTAAGTATATCATATCTTACGTCGGCCCATCCAATAGCCATAACATAACATTATAATAATTATTATAGCGAATAAATTATTATAGCGAATATATCAAATCCTTTGTAATTTGTTACTATAAACTATTCGTAATCCAAAAACCTATGTAAGTAGGTGTGGACCGTGTGATGCAAAAATATTAAATTTTATACAAAACCGCGATGAGAAATGTGGAAACCATCACCATACCGTCAAATATACTGATTAAAATGAATGTTCATCCAAAATATATTGGTTTCTATCTTTACATATTTTAGTGATTGTTTGCTTCACGATCATTAGAAAAAATATTATGCGTTGACCATACTAAAGTTGATGTATGTCCCCTTCTTGTTTGTCATGTTTCCTCATATGTTTCTGATCAATTTCCACAAAATTGTTAAGATTCGTAACAATTTCCCCCCACAATTATCGCAAATAAAACCGTACGAGTATATAAAAATAAAAACTCCTGACTATATATAATAGTCTTGGTTTGATCAACATTAATTTTTTCTATATATATTTTATCATTTTAATGTTCCTTTACTTGCCACGAGAAAGTACTAATGTGTTAGAAAAAAATATAATGACGGGATGCTGATTTCATACACCCGTCACCATAAGTATCCAATATCCAGTCCCTACACATAATTATGTATTTAAGTTATTCAAACCCACATAAGTACCTAATTTTATTGATATACTTTTTATGCTCTACTTTACAAATTCAATTAGAGTTTTAATTGACATGTTTTCAAATTTTTATTGAGTTTTATTTGATGTTTTATGTTTGCTTGTATTTGTGATACTTGATTATTGGTTAAATTATTTCTATTTATTTTTAAATGAAAAAGGCAAAAACAGAAAAGAAATTACATTAAATTCATAAAACCATCCGTTTTTAGCTTATTACATCATGTAAACTAAAAATAAAATTGAAATTTTACATTTGTGTGTGCGTGTCAATTATTATATAATCTTCGTTTTAAAAAATAAAAATATTAAAGGTGCTATATAAAAACAGGGTAAAAATTAAAAATAATCGATATAATAGACAAAAAAATCAGATTTAAAAAAAAAATATATATATATATATACACAAAAATGTAGGGTCTATATAGTTGTTTCTTAACTAGGAATTTTAGAATCACCTAGTATGAATAAATTTAGTAAGGTTCGTGAAGCACTGAGGTGTAGAGGAAGAAGAGTGAGGAGGACAGTGTAGCACGTGCCGGGTCATGTGTCGGCTACGGTCAAATGCCGGTGCCAGTTTATACACGTGGCAGCCTAATACTTCCAAAAATTATTTATTTTAATTTTCTTTTGAATCTTTGACTGCCTCTTTCATTCGTTCTTCACACACCAAGCGACCGTTGACTGACCTGTTTCCGGTGTCCGGTAAACCATAGTCTTCGATGACTAAGACTCCTTCAATTACGTCTCCTATCTCCACGCGCTTGGTCGGAGCGCGTGTGTTTCACTAGTAAAACTTTTCATTTTTTACTTTATAGCCCCATTAAAAAGGTAGCACACCAAAAGAACCCCGAAATTTATGCATGTTTATCAAATGTGGAAAAATATAAAAGTTATTTTGGGAGATTTTAAATGAAGACGAATTCAAAGACTCGAACGATTATATATCTGTTACTGTCAAAGGGCTTGTAATTGGCAAAAAAAAAAATTGATTATTAAAATAAGTAATAAGTTCACCATTCATGCGCTAAACATACAGAAGCTAAGTATGTTTCCTCACTAGAAGCCACTTTTGCTGCTCTCTTTTTGTCAACTTAGCTTTTATATAAAGTTCTTATTGCGAAAAAACCAAAAAGTCATTCAAAAGGCGCAAAATGATATCACAAATAATACTATTAAGTTTACATTTATTGAATACATATATGTTATCTCTAACAACCCTATATATTAATTTTCTTATCTTTCACATTAGTATCTTTTGTTTATATATTAAAATGATCTAAAAGAAAGTAAAAATGTGTTGATATTGAAATAAAAGTGTTCAAAACATATAGATTTGCTTTATGGATTCACATACGTATATAATTGAATTATATCCCAATTATAGCTTTACTTAATTAACTTTTAAAACAAAAAATCAATTACTAGCAAAAAAGCATATTATTATTCCTCATTCACTTTCTCTCTCATCCTTTTTTGGAGTTTCAAAATGCATAAATACGAGAAGAGACGACGAAGACTCAATTAAAGTCCAACACCAACCTATAGAGAAAAACCTAATCCCCAAACCTAAAAAGTCTTTTTTTCTTCCTTCACTTATCGCTCTTCAATATTGTTCTTCACCATGACTAATGAAACCAAAGATCTCTACAACTACCAATACCCTTCATCATTCTCTTTGTACGAAATGATGAATCTTCCTAATAATAATTCTTTTGTAAACATTCCATCATCACACAATGGTTTTGATCCATCTTCTAATTACTCTTTCACTGATTGCCTCCAAAGTTCTCCAAGAGCTTATGAATCTATACTTCAGAAAACTTTTGGTCTTTCTCCTTCTTCCTCAGAGGTTTTCAATCAAGAACCAAACCGTGATGTTACTAATGACGTCATCAATGGTGGTGCAAGCACCGAGACTCCAACTAGGGTTTCTGCATCTTCTTCCTCTAGCGAAGCTGATCATCCCGGAGAAAATTCCGGCAAGAGTAGGAAGAAACGAGAGTTAGAGGTCGGAGATGGAGGTGAAGAAGATCAAAGTTCCAAAAAAGTGTAAGTCACAACTATACTATTTTTTTGTAATGAAATAATATTGTGCATCTATTGCCTAAAATTGCCAAGAATATATACACCTAATGTGGATGACTAAAATGACAAGAATATTCACCTTTTTCACATAATCCGGGATTAGTGTGAGAGTTTTGTTCGAGATCTTCCATTATTACTACTCCATGTTTTTGTTTGCAAATAGATCTGTCACATATATATAAAGATATGGAATATCAAATGATTCCCTCATTTTGGAATATAATCTAGTATGTGTGTACTAATGTATGATTTTTCAGTGGGAAAACGAAAAAGAACGAGAAGAAACAAAGAGAGCCACGAGTCTCGTTTATGACTAAAAGCGAAGTTGATCATCTTGAAGATGGGTATAGATGGAGAAAATACGGCCAAAAGGCTGTTAAAAATAGTCCTTATCCAAGGTAATTTAATTTTAATTTTTTTGCATTTGCGTTTATAGTTTTATTTTTAGTTTGACAAATGTAAAACTAAATTCTGTAACTAAAATCTCAAATGCAAACGTAAATATATAGGAGTTACTATAGATGTACAACACAAAGGTGCAATGTGAAGAAACGTGTGGAGAGATCGTTCCAAGATCCAACGGTTGTGATTACAACTTATGAAGGTCAACACAACCATCCAATTCCGACTAATCTCCGAGGAAGTTCCGCCGCTATGTTTTCCGGTGACTTCATGACTCCGAGAAACTTTGCACATGAGATGTTTCGTACCTCAGCTTATACTAGCGGTGGTGCTGCAGCTTTGGATCATGGATATGGACAAAGTGATTATGGAAGTGTGAATGCAAACCCTAATTCTCACCAGGAGTATCATCATGGTGGTGAATATGAGCTCTTGAGGGAGATATTTCCCTCCATTTTCTTCAAGCAAGAGCCTTGATCGATCATAGTTATAAGTACATTATATACATGCACTTCTTATAGTACTACAATATATATATATATATATATATAGAGAGAGAGAGAGTAAGAACTTCCATTATATATGTAACTTAAGATCTATTTTGTCTCTCTTATTTGCATGTACATATTGTTTTTTCCATGAGAGAATGAGACAAATGGGGTTGGATTATATTTGATCAGGATGTTTTATGTGTTAACATTAATCAAATAATTTTTCTAGAGTTAATTTTGTTGTTTAAATTGCAATTTATACTTTTAGTAGTTTTACTACACGATGTTATGTAATGTGAACTATTCCGTTATATATATGTAAGATAAGATGTATTTTGTCTCTTATTTGCATGTACATATTGGTTATTTTGTGTCTCTTGATTTGATATGTTAGATGTATTAACATTAGATATTTTCTCTTTTGATTTTTTTTTTTTTGGGTAAGATTGTAGTTCACGTTTTGACTAGTTTATTACTTGATGTTATGTTATGTTGACAGTGCCATCATATGTAGAAGCGAAAAAGACATAGTTCTAGGCTTCTAGCGACGATGGGTCTCTCTTACATGTAGTATATTCATATGCTTTTTTGGGAAATTTCACTATAAAATTCTCAAGCCCACAAGCGATGATGAAATTATATGATTAAATTTTTTAATATAAGCGTGTTAGATATAAAACAAAATTAATTTGTGGAGGAGGAATATCTATGTGTGTGAACAAGTGAAGAAAAAAACAAAACAAGTTGAGTTCTTGCTTGTGTCCTAAGAGAATGGACCCAAATAAAGATTTTGACTGCTTCTGCTTTCTATCTTATCCACACACATGGAAACGTAGACTGTGGACCAAAAACATATATATATATATATATATATATATATATATATTCCATAAACTCAAAAACATATATATATATTCCATAAACGAGTATTTTAATTTAAAACATGATAAAAAAAACTTTTAGAAAAGTCTTGATTAACTTGTAAATGTGTTTGTACAAGTGATATATAGCTAGCAACCAGATTATTCAATAAAACTAACGAACTTTTAACTAACCACGATACAATTTGATTGTTGATAAATTTTCTTTTCCTATATCCAACTATCAATCCAAATATAGCATATTCCTAAATGAAAAGAGTTATGGAAATAGCAGTTTATTGTACAAATCGAGAGAGAGAGGAGATTCTATAATGCTCAGAGAATATATGGATTCTCTATATAAATGTATTTTCTGACGAAAACAATACCAAGATTCTGCAAAAAACCTCCTATATATAAAATTACGTATGGATAAATTTACTTATAGTATATGGATAAATTATTTGGGAGCGCATTTATGTCATATACCAAAGTCACTGAATCTAGCTAAATGCATGCCTTTATATCTCAATTATATGATTCAGGAGAGCATCATAGATCATGTGGCTTCTGAATTATAACATGCGCACTCCGATGTAACTTCATTTTCCTGTTTGAAAAAGATATTTCAATTTTTAAAATTCAACTGATATGTCCAATCCCTAGTGTCTGTTCGTGATGATCAATTATATCATACAGTATTCGCTTCGTATAAAATCACTTCAAATACAGTAGTTTTGTTTTTATACATTTCTAATACTTTTTAACAATAGAGCCATAGAACTACCTTTGCATCTATTGTTTTTTTAATGAAATATTCAATTTATTGCTCAATGTAAAAAAAATGTTTATGTACAAATTAATGTTGCATGTAATTCTTCCGAAGTTAACTATGTACGCAAACATGTTTACGATTAAACATCATCAGCAAACATGATCAAAAATATAATAATTTTTTTATAAAAAAATAACAAATATAATAAATATAGAAACAAATTATTTATATATTCTACATTTTGACCAATTTTGCGGATGTTTTGAGTCTTTTGACTGAGAATGATTTGGCCTACGTACATATGTTATCAAGTCCAATCATATATCGAATCAAATGGAAAATCCGATTGACACATATCAACATTATATGAATTTTATTTAATATTTGCGACCCATATATTAAATTTTTTTTTTTTGGTTAAAGAAGTTCTGTAGTAAATTGTTGATGCAAACAAATCTCGTGATAATGATATCTTTATTCTTATTCGGGGTCGTTGTCAAATTCACCTAACAAAAACAAAAAGTAGAACGAGAAGCAAAGCTATACATAAAAAGATCTTCCGGGAGAATCAAGTAATTGCCAAACCCTCTACTCCCTAGACAGTTATAATCAAATGATAACATATTAGTATATATATATATATAAATAGAAAAGAGAAACTATATATATTTATAAGTCCAAAGAGTTCCCTACTAGGGAGTTTTTAATCTAAAAAGTATAAGAAAATAATTAAAATCACATTCTAGTAGTCGAATAACATGTTTCATGCATATCTCCAAGATGGATCCGATACAAAATTTAGCACCAAAATCATTTTGGGTGTACGTATAGATATAGTTTTTTTTTTTGTTGTTGTTTATATATTGGACTTGATAACATATGTACGTAGGCCAAATCATTCTCAGTCAAAAGACTCAAAACATCCGCAAAATTGGTCAAAACGTATAGATATAGTTTATAACAATTATTGGAGTGTACAAATTGCCTACAACCGATTGATTGTATTATCATCAAAATGAAAAATGCGGGAACATTATACATTTTTCAAGTTTTGTTTGCTGATACTAACAGTTTTTTTTTTCTTTTCGATTCATTGTTTCTTTAAATATGAAACCAACCAATGAATAATTCGTGACAACGTACTCACCCGCTCACAATTTTATATTAATTTCTTGGTCTAAAATCCCAAAAGAGAGTTTGCAATGACTATAAAAACTGAGCTACAAAAACAGAAAAATAAACACGAGATATGCCCCTTAATTCTATCCAACGTTGTTTACCACTTTGTTCATATATAACACCTTCGAATCCAATCCAGTTAAGCTAAATTATATGATTTTAGCAATTAGACATATTTTCAAAGTAATGACGACTAAAATATAAACTCCTTAGTCTAATTTGTTGCGCAAAAAAAGGAGGTAATTTTGTAAACCCAGTGCCGGTTCAAAATTTTTATGGATCTTAAGGCAATTTTTTTTTTTGGCTCATTAAATTTAACTTTTTTTGTAGATGTTTTTACAAACTAAAATTTTTTTAAAATACTTTTTTATAGATTCGGTTAAATAAACAAATAAATATATTATAAAAATATTATGAACCTTTGTTATTTTATTTATAACTAAATTTAATCTAAATTATTTGTAAATAAAATATTTTAAATTTTTGGGACATCGAATGGAGCCCGGAGCGAGCGCACCATCTATATACTGAGTGAGTCAGCTCTGAGTAAACCTATATATACCGTTTATATAAATAGACATGAATGCTTTTAAAATAGGATTGGTGTTATGAAAGATGTGATTAATTATTACTTCTACCCTAAGGATTCATCTCCCCTTGGTTGCTTAGTCTCCAAGCTTTTGATAGCTTTGCCTTCAAGCTTCAATAGCTTCCTCTCCAAGCTTTACAAGCTTTCTCCCCAAGTTTCATGAGCCTTCTCTTCCAAGTTTCTTCTACTATAAATAGACTAGCTTAATCCTTGTATGAGTATGACTTAGAGAGAGAGTGGTGCAAGGTTGTATAACTTGGGGAGTTGATATATCATGGTTTTTACCCTATTTAAGCCATGATATAAGTCCTATATCTAGAGTCTTTTGGTGTTTTCCAGTTGTTTTTAGAGTCTTTGCAGGTACTTAGATGTTTGAGGCATAAAATTTACTGGAAGTTTTGGAGCATTGCGGAATGGACGTCAAAGTGTCAAAGTTCGGATTCAGAAAACAGAGCTGGTGTCGATCGACACCCTGATCAGACGAGCCAAAAAGCCCAAATCGAAGATTTCCGTTTTTGCGAAAGAATTCCAGATGTTTACTTTTATGTCTATGACGGTTTATGTACCTTATATATACGTTTTAAGCCATTGTTTAGGCTTCATGCTTTATTCTATTGAATTCTTAGAGATATCTTTTAATAAAATCATGTTTTCTTCATTCGATATGTCTGAGTAATTCTCTGGTTAGGTTTAGGGATATTCGAAAGTGTTTGATGAATTACTAGATCTGATTTCTTGTTAGGATAATATCATTAGAATGTTCTTCATCTTGACTTGTGCTTATTGCTGATTTTAGCCTCGCGAAGTGAAATCTGATCTAGGGTTAATTAATAGAAACGACAGTTTGATTGATTACCTGATCTAGTCTTTGATGAGCAAAATTCCTTTTCACAAAGAAATTTGGTTTAGGGTTTTGTGAACAATTGAACTTGAACTTTAATGCTTGATTAAATTTATAGAACTCGCGAAGAAATTTGGTTTGCTAGGATTTAATCATAGATAACTTCTGTAACGAAAGTTGATTAGTTTTATATTCGTGTTCATGTTCAGGAACTGTGCTTTAATATTTATAACTATCTTATCATATCTGCAATTCTGATTCACTGGAAATTTCCCTGTGCCTAGCGTTTTCTCTAAATTGTTTTACAATCGTTTTAATTGCCTGCTTACTTGCTTTCATTATTTCTGCCTAGCATAATCTGAGTATATTAATCTATTGTGTTGCATTAATTCCCTGTAAATTTCGATACCCTAAGTACTACAGTGATCTCTTGTTTGAGAGAGTGGTTCAAAGGGAATTTGACCGTATCATGTGTGTGACCGTATGAGATAATACAAAGCTTGGTTCATTTCCTCTCTCTCTCTAAACTCTCCTTGTTCTTTCTCTCTTTGTATCATACACACACATCTTGTATACAACACACATAGAGTTTATAAGTAAGGAGAGTATTATTCACAACAATTGGTGTAATTTTGATATTTTACCACTTCCTTTTTGACTTGTTCAAAGTATATATAAGATTATGATATGCATCAAATCACTTCTCTTCTCAAATCTCAATCAATTATTGGAGTTTTCTAATAAATGTATTTATTTATCCTCCTTATTCATCTTTGATACGTCTCTTCTTATTTTAAATGATAGATACAATCAGTTTTTAGGAGCGTCAATTTTTTTGTTTGTATCAATCATTGTAGGAATTCACCAAAAAAAAAATCAATCATTGTAGGAATCAAGGAAGCAACCTAACTTTGCTTGAATATGTTAAAAAACAATATAGTTTAACTTTTAAAGTGTTCAAGTCGTGTAATTACAAGAAATGATATTTTCTTAACATTAAAAAATTATCCCACAAAATATCTTTTTTACCCTATTTGCTTGGTAACTTGCAAATCGCGACAGAACATTAAATGAAGGCATATAGAAATCTCATTTCATGATAAGTTTTTATACTACTTATATTAAAAAAAGTTTACAAAGTTGGAACTTTTCAAAAACTTATACAAAAAATTACCAACGAATTCAACTTAGCTTGAAACTAAATTAAGTTTAGCAAATTAATCAGATTTTGAAGTCCGATTAAATTGTAATCGATTGATTAATGAGATTATTACAAAATCTGCCATAAATTGAGCACATCTTATAAAATCTGTCATTGCCTTCAATTTCTTACAAAATATGCCATAAATTTGTCTTTTAGTGGAAGACAAATTTACATATTTGTCCTTTTTTCTTTTTCTTTTTTCCTCTCCTTTTTTTCCTTCCTTCTTCTCTCTCTCTCTCTCTCTCTCTCTCTCTCTCTCTCTCTCTCTCTCTCTCTCTCTCTCTCTCTCTCTCTCTCTCTCTCTCTTGTTGCTTTTTTTCTCGTACTCTCTCGTTTTTTCTCTCTACATTATGAATCCCTTTACTTCTCTTTTTTTTTTCGCTCTCTCCGCGAAATGGACTCCTCTCGATGATTGGCGGTGTTAGAGACAGTGGTGAACATAAGGAACACGATGAACACCTGTTACCGATTTTTCTAAATACAAAATAAGGACAAAAATATAAGACAGAAGACGTCTATTTTGTGAAAGATTAAGACAGAGACGTCTATTTTGCGGTAGATTTTGTATTGTTTGTCCTCTGACACGGACGTCTAATTTGGTGACATCTTGTCATTCGATATCCACCACATATACGATTATAGAAACGATGATTAATAGTGTTAGTGATAGTGGTTGCATAAGCTAAGACGGTGGATAAGATGGTGGCTATCAGAAGATAATCAATACAAGACTGTGAACAATAAATACAAAATGAGGACAAAATATATAAGACAAAGGACGTCTATTTTTTGATAGATTAAGGCAAAGGACGTCTGACAAAAAAATATAAGACAGAAGACGTCTATTTTGTGGTAGATTAAGACAGAAGACGTCTATTTTGGGGTAGATTTTGTATTGTTTGTCCTCTGACACGGACGTCTAATTTGGTGACATCTTGTCCTTCGATATCCACCACACATACGATTATAGAAACGACAATTAATGGTGTCAATGATGGTGGTGGCATAAGCTGAGACGGTGGATGAGATGGTGGCTATCGAAAGACAATAAATACAAGAACGTGAACAATAAATACAAAATAAGGACAAAATATATAAGACAAATGACGTCTATTTTGTGATAGATTAAGACAAAGGACGTCTGACAAAAAATATAAGACATAGGACATCTATTTTGTGATAGATTAAGACAAATGATGTCTATTTTGGGATAGATTTTGTATTGTTTGTCCTCTATCACGGACGTCTTGTTTGACGACATCTTGTCCTTCGATATCCACCGCACATACGATTAAAAAAATGGTGGTTAATGGCGTCAATGACAGTGGTGGACATAACCAGAGAAGGTGATGGGATGGTGGCTATCGGAAGACAATAAATACAAGACCGAGAACAATAAATACAAAATAAAGACAAAAATATAAGTTAAAGGACAAAAAATACAAGACAGTAAACAAAAATACAAGACGAAAACAAGAATACCGGTAACAGACGTCCATCTTCCCGAAGAGAGAAAGATAAAAAAGAGAGAGCAACGTGGGAGAGAAGAGAGAGAGTACGAGAGAGAGACACAAAACGAAGACAAGAAATACGAAACATATGTCAATCGTCTCCGAGAAGAGAGAGAGAGAGAGAGAGAGAGAGAGAGAGAGAGAGAGAGAGAGAGAGAGAGAGAGAGAGAGAGAGAGAGAGAGAGATTGTTTCATAAAAAAAGTGAAGAAGATGATAAATAGTGTAATGTGGCATTTTCCTAAATAACCGAATTCATTAAAAGTTATATCCTCTTTTCGAGTGGACGTCCAAAACACTATTGAATTATGGCAGATTCTATAAACCCAACCTTGGATTTATGACAGATTCTATAATAATCACTTGATTAATCCATCACATTTTGCCCTAAATATAATTATATTTTTTTAATCAATACTATATAATATAATAAAAATAAAATAACAGCGAAATGTAACTAATCAGAATTTAATGACTGATTAAATCAGTTAAAATAAAATTTAAATTAACACCACAGTTTTTGCGTAAGCCCATTAAGCTAAACCAAGCCCATTTATCTTTTTCTGGTCCCACTTGCTCAATTCTCAGTAGTGGGAAAGAAGTTTTTATTTTCACGGCGGTTTCTTTCACCTTTTTACGATTTACAGCTCCAAAAAAAAAAAAAAAAACAGTTTCTTCACCTTCTTGAGCATAGTGGAGAAAAATGAAGTTCAAGATTCTTCATTACCTAAGAGTTCTCTGCTTCTTCACATTATCTTCTTACAGTTTTATTCTTCATGGAGACAACAATAACATCATTTCTACAAAAAACTTGTTGTCTTTGAGAAAGAGAGTCCAAAACAAAAATTATGTTCTTATTGTTAATGTCATTAGCTTTGGTGCTCGAGCTAATAACCAAAAATACCAAACCAAGGTTCGTTTTTACTTATAGATTAATCATTGTTAATCACAAAGAATCAGCTTAATCTTCTAATTTGAAATGTTTCTTTTTAAAGGCTTTTGTAGCAGCATGGGACAAAGCTTGTAAATCATCTTCAAGATCTGTACTTTTCATAATCCCAAAAGGTGAATTCTTTGTTGGTCCTCTCAGATTCTATGGTCCTTGCATTAATGTAACCAATCTCACTGTCCAAGTTAAGGTTAGTTCCATCTCTCTCTCTTTCTCTATGTGAATCGGTCTTAGGGTTAATGGTTTCTTGATATACACGTAACATGAAACAGGGTCATCTTAAAGCATCAACTGATCTATCAAAGTATAGATCAGGTGGTGGTTGGATTGAGTTTGGTTGGATTACCGGTTTAACTTTAACCGGAGGTGGTACATTTGATGGTCAAGGAGCTTTAGCTTGGCCTTATAATAACTGTACTTCTGATTCTAACTGCAAACTTCTCCCAACAGTAAGAAAAATAAAATTTGGATACATAAAATTTGTCTCCTTTTTAACGAAATAATCGATTTTTGAATTTTTCAGAGTTTGAAGTTTGTTGGGATGAACAGAACAGTTATAAGAAGGATAAGTTCAGTGAATAGCAAGTTTTTTCATATAGCTTTAGTTGAGTGTAGAGATTTCAAAGGGACAAGGCTTAATATTAGTGCTCCTTCTTATAGTCCTAATACCGATGGCATCCATATCGAACGTAGCTCGAATGTTTATTTCTCGCGTTCTCATATCGCAACTGGAGATGATTGTGTGTCTATAGGACAAGGGAATTCTCATATTACAATTACAAGCATCAAATGTGGACCAGGACACGGTATTAGGTAATGTTTTGAAATAAAACCGTGTTATGTTAATCGATGTTTTTACTAAACGGTTTTTTTTGTGTGTGTTTGAAGTGTTGGGAGTTTAGGGAGATATCCAAATGAGAAAGATGTGAAAGGACTTGTGGTTAGAGATTGCAAGATTAGCGGTACGACGAATGGGATAAGGATCAAAACTTGGGCTGATTCTCCTGGTTTAAGTGCAGCTACAAACATGACTTTTCAGAATATCATGATGGATAATGTGACTAATCCAATCATTATTGATCAGTCTTATTGTCCTTTCTCTTCTTGCACTTCAAATGTGAGTCTTCTTTTACACTCAATTCTCTATCTACTTCTCTAGCTTTAAGAGAATTAAACGGTGATTAGCGCCGGTTTAGCTTTGTTTTAGGTTCTAATTAGCGGTTATGTTAGCTATATTAAGTTACTTACTACTGTCATAAACATAACATTTTCAGGTACTCTTTAGAGTGACACAACTTCAAGAACCTATAATAGAATTCAATCTCTACCTCTCTAGTATCTCAAGATTAAACGGTGATTAGCATCGGTTTAAGCATTTTTTTTAGGTCAAATGAGCTAGAACATGTAATAAAGATTATATTTTTCAGGTACCCTTTAGAGTAAATGTGAGTAAACATAAGAACCAAACCGGCTTGATTTATTTGAATGTTTTCACTAAAATGAGTCTAAGTGCAATGTTTTTGATTCATTTTCTTGTTGTAGGTGCCTTCGAAGGTGAAGTTAAGTGAGATATACTTCAAGAACATAAGAGGAACATCATCTTCAAGAGTCGCGGTGCAACTACATTGTAGTAGAGGAATGCCATGTCAAAAAGTTTACTTAGAGAATGTTCATCTTGATCTTTCTTCTTCTAATGGAGTAAGAGGAACAAAACAGAGCAAAAACAGAGGAAATGAAGTTGTTTCTTCTTCTTGTAGAAACGTTAGAGCTAATTACATTGGGACTCAAATCCCACCTCCATGTCACTAATCATTATCATGAAGTTTTTCTTGTAATTTAACTTTTTTGCTTTGTTTTGGTAAACATTTTCTTCAAATGGGTCATTTCAAGTTCAAGACATTTGGTCTATAGATAAGTCGATAATATCTTAAAGACAAATTTTGGTTGAAAAAAAGATAAATGACTAAGAAAAATATTGGTTAGGTATAAAAATATTGGTTAGTTTAAAGATTGAATGCGAAATAAATGGGGGAGATAGTTCATTCCAAGAGTGCATCTAACAATTTTCAGGTAATTGCTTGACAAATTATAACCATATAGTACTTATTATTTTATAAACTATATATTAATAACAAGATTGTTTAGCCTGTATATAAGTAAGCACACATCATCTTTACTTGTTCCCTGAGATATAGCTTCCTCCAATTTCTCTGATGGAAGTAGAATCAGAAACTCAAGAACTCCATATTCATGTCAATGGCGGTAAGTAGTTTAAATCCCAACAAGATTTTAAGCTTTCTTGTGTTCTTGTCATTTACTTATGTTCTTGTTCTGTTTTTCATGTATTTTGATTTCAGAACCGACAGAGAAATTTTTAACAGAAGAAAGAAGTCATAGCTACTCATGGAGGTTAAGAGTGTCTCTCTATGTCACTCTCCTTTTAGCTGGAGAGACTATAGCTACTCTCTTAGGTAGACTTTACTACGACAAAGGCGGTAAAAGCACGTGGCTCGAGACCTTGGTTCAACTTATTGGCTTTCCTTTAACCTTACCTTGTTACTATTACTTAAAGCCTAAACCTTCCAAGACGAAAACCGTTACCGATAAAACTTCTTTCTTGACACTATTTTTAGTGTATATTGGACTTGGCTTGCTTGCTGCTGGACACAGTGTTCTGTATTCCTTTGGATTACTTTACCTTCCTGTCTCAACTTTCTCTTTGATCTCTGCTTCGCAATTGGCTTTTAACGCTGTCTTCTCTTACTTCCTAAACTCACAAAAGTTTACTCCTTATATACTCAATTCACTTGTTCTCTTGACCATATCTTCAACACTTCTTGTTATCCAACATGAACCGGAATCTTCTACTTCAAAGTCCTTAACCAAATCAAATTACGTAATCGGATACATTTGCGCGATCGGTAGCGCAGCTGGATATTCTCTGGTGCTTTCTTTAACAGATTACGCGTTTGAAAAAGTTCTAAAGAAGTACACTTTCAAGGCTATATTAGATATGGTTACATATCAGTCTTTGGTAGCTACTTGGGTAGTTGTGGTTGGATTATTTGCAAGTGGTGGTTGGAAAATGTTGAGGACAGAAATGGAAGAGTTTAAGCTAGGGAGAATGTCTTACATTTTGATAAATATCGGTTCTACGATATCTTGGCAAGCTTTTTCGATTGGTAGTGTTGGTTTGGTTCTTGAGGTATCATCGCTTTTCTCAAATGTTATAAGCACTGTTTGTTTACCTGTTGTTCCTGTTCTTGCTGTTGTGTTCTTCCGCGACGAAATGAGTGGAATCAAGCTGATTGCAATGTTTTTAGCCATTTGGGGATTCATTTCTTACGCTTATCAGCATTATGTCGACGATGGAAAACCGGAAGACGAGCAAAAGCTTCCTCAGCCTGAAGAAGAAGAAGAAGAAGATAAGAGTCATGTCCAAGCTTCCACAAAGATCCATAAACCAAAGCTTTTGTTTCTTAAACGAATAAGAACTTAGAGGCCAAAACTAAATTGGAACTTTCTAATGTCAAGTGTACTTAAAGGGCTTAATGTATCTTAATAACTTCTATCTTAAAGAAAATTGTGTAATAAGAGAAGATGATTAAAGCAAATAGTGACTCTTTTCTTCACTTGAAACAAAAACTTATTAAATGTCAAGTGTACTTGAGGCCTCCATGTCATTGTTGACTTCTGAATTCAAAGTCTATGGTAAACAAGAGCGTACCTCTAATAAAATATGATGCAGTTGCCTCCAAGACTCATTTATATAACAGCTTTACTAAAAATCTGTTTGTGGGAAGTTCTCGTAGAGCCGCCATGGAAAGAAATCAAGAACTCTATGTTAACGGTAAGCAAGAAGCATCTCGTAGTGTAGATCATTCGATTCTTATACTAACCATGAGTCTTTTTTTTTTCTTATGTTTTCAGCTCAGCAGAACTTAGAAGCAAACCAAACAAATCAGGAGGAAATGAATACCACCATGTAAATTGAATCATCGTCCGTACCTGAATCGAAGAATTACAAGAGGTGGTTTCGTATCTCCATTTACGCATTCTTTGTCCTCTCTTGCCAAGCACTTTCAACAATTCTAGGCAGATTGTACTATGAAAATGGTGGTAAAAGCACATGGATGGGAACACTTGTCCAACTAATCGGCTTCCCTGTTCTGTTTCTCTTCCGCTTCATTTCCCGAACCAAAACTCCTAAATCAACGGTTACAACTTTCAGACATTCCCCTTCTTTCATCACCCTTGGATCAGTTTACATTGTGACCGGACTATTAGCGTCTGCGAATACTTATATGTACTCGGTCGGGTTGCTTTACTTACCGGTTTCTACGTTCTCCCTCATCTTGGCCTCACAATTAGCCTTCACTGCTTTCTTCTCGTACTTCCTAAACTCGCAAAAGTTCACACCTTTCATCGTAACTCTTTATTTCTCCTTACCATTTCCTCTGCTCTCCTCGTGGTCAACACCGAGTCGGAAAACACAACAAATGTCTCTAGAGTAAAATATGTAATAGGGATCATATGCACCATTGGGGCTTCTGCTGGTACTGGACTTCTCCTATCTCTGGTACAACTGATCCTCAGGAAAGTTTTGAAGAAGCATACGTTCGCAACGGTCATGGACATGGTCGCTTACCAATCTCTCGTCGCAAGCAGTGTGGTTCTCATATGACTTTTTGCAAGCAAAGAATGGAAAACTTTAACAAGTGAGATGAGAAACTACAAACTGGGGCAAGTGTCTTATGTTATGACTTTGGCTTCGACATCTATTTCTTGGCAAGTCTACACCATTGGTGTTGTGGGATTGATCTTCGAGTCGTCTTCTGTGTTTTCTAATTCCATAAGTGCTGTTGGATTGCCTATAGTTCCAATTGTAGCAGTGATTGTTTTCCATGATGAAATGAACGCGTCAAAGATCTTCTCCATCATTTTAGCTATTTGGGGCTTCATTTCGTATGTCTATCAGCATTACCTCGACGAAAAAAAGTTGAAGACTAGCCACACAAATCCCCTTGTACCTATTGAGGAAGGTCACACAAACATCCAAAGTGTATAATCTAGAGCCGCCATTCAAAAGTTCCAACAATTCCAAGTCAAGTGTAAAGCAAAGAAAGAAAAGTCAAAGGTCAACAAGAGCCAACTAAATATGATGCTGCTACTGTCCTTATCTCCCTGCCCCATCTATTTAATCATTCACTAAAAGTTTTGTCATGTTTTATAATGCAACTTGTATTTAGCTTTTGTATAAGATATCAATTTCTGTATAAAGAGAAGTCTCTTGCTTATTTGCAAGACATCTCAGACAAAAAATTAAAACAATCTTCTTTCTTCTCAATTTCTCATTTTCTCATGGAAAGATCTCAAGAACTCTATGCCAATGGTATGCAAAAAGAAGAACACAGTAGTGTAGAACATTTGATTCTTGTTCATGATATATATAATAACCATGAGTGTTACCTTTTTTTTCAGGTGACCAGAACTTAGAAGCAAACTTAATAGATCATGAGATGCCTGAATCATCATCGTCCGTACCCGAAACGAAGAACTATAAACGGTGGCTCTGTGTCTCCATCTATGTAATCTTTGTCCTCTTTTGCCAACCACTTGCTACAATTCTTGGTAGATTGTACTATGAAAATGGAGGGAAGAGTACATATGTTGTAACACTCCTGCAACTCATTGGCTTCCCTGTTCTGATTCTCTTCCGCTTCATTTCACAAATCAGACAACCGAAATCAACCGACGACTCAAGTTCCATACATGGACCTTCCTTTACCACCCTTGCATCAGTTTACATTTGCACTGGACTGCTAGTAACCGCTTACGCTTATTTATCTGCAGTTGGGTTGCTTTACTTGCCGGTTTCTACTTTCTCCCTCATCTTAGCCTCACAGTTAGCTTTCACCGCCTTCTTCTCCTTTTTTTTAAACTCGCAAAAGTTCACTCCTTTCATCGTCAATTCTTTGTTTCTCCTCACTGTTTCCTCTGCCCTTCTTGTGGTCAACACTGACTCGCAAAACACAACAAACGTCACTAGATTACAATACGTGATCGGGTTCATATGCACAATCGGTGCTTCCGCTGGGATCGGACTGTTGCTATCTCTGATACAACTTCTCTTCAGGAAAGTTTTCAAGAAGCATACTTCATCAGCAGTCATGGACTTAGCCATATACCAGTCTCTAGTTGCAAGTTGTATTGTTCTCATTGGACTTTTCGTAAGTGGAGAGTGGAAAACTTTGCCGAGTGAGATGAGAAACTACAAACTCGGGCAAGTGTCGTATGTTTTGACATTGGCCTCGGCAGCTATTTCCTGGCAAGTCTACACCGTTGGTCTAGTGGGATTGATTTTCAAGTCGTCTTCGGTGTTTTCTAATTCCATAACTGCTGTGGGATTGCCTATAGTACCATTCTTAGCTGTGATAGTGTTTCATGATAGCATGGACGCTTCAAAGATCTTCTCCATCATTTTAGCTATATGGGGCTTCCTTTCATTTGTCTATCAGCACTACCTTGACGAAAAGAAGTTGACGACTTGCAACACAGACCCTGTCGAGGAAGATACACAAACTTGATGAAACATAGTTATCATTGAAGCTTTTGCACACAGTCATGCATATATCCTATGTAAAGCTTGTTTGTGTAATTTTATGTGTCCCACGCTCTATACAGCTAGAGCTCGTATATCAAGAATGTGCAAGTATATTCAGGTTATAAGCCAATGATAAATTTTGTACATTAGATACCAACATTTCATGTACTTAGATTTTCAATTTTAATAGAAGAATGATTTGATATCCGATTTAAAAAACTGACCAGTTAGCCATAACTTACAAAGATGTCAATAGATACTGAGGCAGATAGATTCAAGCATACTTGAGGGAAACAGAGCTTTGAATAAAAAGCCAAGGAATAGAAATAATACCACTTGGAAGCCACTGACATAATTGATAGATAATGTAGCGACTTGAACAGTAACTTTTTCGTCCCTTGAAACAAACCTTCTTAAATGTAACAAAGTGTACACAAGGAGCTTGTCTTATTGTATCTTTGATCTCTTCTGATTCAACGCCAATAGAGCCATCTCTAGAAGGTTTCAAAGAATTTTAAGTCAAGTGTAAGCCAAAATTAAAGTCAAAGATAACAAGATCCTACTAAATTATAATGCCTATGTCCTAGTCCAGTCCCAGTCCTATTCCTAGTCCCAGTCCCCAACATTATCTCCATCGTTTTCGCTAGCCTCACATTATCTTTGATGACAAGAAATTCAAGACTAGCCATGGAAACTCCAAGTGTATGCTTATCAACATGCCACATCATAAGAGAAAGTCACACGGAACAACGCAAAGAAATTAAAAAAAAGACGAAGAACATTCAAAATTATCATCCTCAAGGCCACACAATCATACAGTCATCTTTTAAGTTTCTGTGTGTTTATGGCTATGAGATTCATATTTCTCCACACAACTGCAAGTAAAAAAATCTGAATGAATATTGGCTACACACAAGTTCCTCCATGACTTAACAAATATCTTGGTCAACAATAGTGTAATCTTTGATGAAGAAAGGACAAAGAAATTCAATTCATGACAAGAGAAGAGATGTAGTTGGCATTTAGTTAATGTGGGACCAAGAAATGAAAACTTAGACGGTCACCGATGCCTAATCCCTGAATATATAGCTTGCATATCTCACCCATATCAAAGGATCATTGATAATAAGATACCTTATAGTTAGAATCCATCGAGAATATCTTTAGCTTCTCTTTGTACATCTTCAAGGAAGTCAGTCCACCTCCACCATGAACGGGGATCAAGAACTACAAGTCATCAGTGAGTAAGCAATAAATCAATTCAAGATATGAAAACTCGAGATAAGTAACAAGAATATGTATATTACAAACTAATTTCTCACGTTATTTTCCTTCACTTACCAGTTCAGCAGGAAAAAGAACCAAATCCGATAGATCAGGACGAACGAAGTCCGGTCAGTAGTAGCCAAACAGCGGTATCTCACTCAAAAATGTACAGACGGTGGCTCCGGATAACTCTGTACGCATTCTTTGTCATTTCAGGCCAATCAGTTGCTACAATTCTTGGCAGACTATACTATGACAACGGAGGAAACAGCAAATGGCTAGCGACAGCGGTTCAACTTGTAGGCTTTCCTGTTCTGCTTCCATATTACTTCTTGTTATTCAAAACACATTCAACAACTCATAAAGATGCCGAAACAACCTCTCCTTGGAACCGTGTATTGGTTTACATAGTGCTCGGACTTCTTGTAGGAGCAGCCTGCTACCTGTACTCCATCGGATTGCTTTACCTTCCCGTTTCTACCTTTTCCCTGATCTGTGCATCTCAGTTAGGCTTTAACGCTTTCTTTTCGTATTTTCTCAACTCACAAAAAGTCACTCCAATCATTCTGAATTCCCTGATCCTCCTAACTATTTCCTCCACCCTCCTTGCATTCAATAACGAGGAATCAAATTCCACAAAAGTTACGAAAGGAGAGTATGTAAAAGGTTTCATATGCACCGTTGGTGCCTCTGCTGGGTTTGGTCTAGTCTTATCCCTACAACAGCTAGCCTTCCGTAAAGTCCTCAAGAAGCAAACTTTCTCAGAAGTTATGGATCTGATTATCTATGTAAGTCTAGTGGCCAGTTGTGTTAGCGTGGTGGGGCTTTTTTCTAGCGGCGAGTGGAAAACCTTGAGCAGTGAAATGGAAGACTACAAACTTGGGAAGGTATCTTACATTATGAATCTAGTGTGGACAGCTATTACCTGGCAGGTGTTCAACATCGGGTGCACAGGACTGGTCTTCACGCTTTCTGCTCTCTTCTCAAATGCAATAATCGTTGTGGGGATGCCCGTTGTTCCTATCCTGGCTGTCATCATATTCCACGACAAAATGAATGGGTTAAAGGTGATTTCTATGATCTTAGCTATTTGGGGTTTCACATCCTACGTCTACCAACACTATCTTGACGACAAAAACTTGAAGAAAAGTCGTGGAATCTCAACAACGGAATCATCCGACCCAGCAAAAGTAGGAGGGTTAAGTGCCAAGTGAGACGAGAAACTACAAACTCGGGCAAGTGTCATATGTTTTGAATTTCACCTCGGCAGCTATTTCCGGGAAAGTCTACAGCATTTGTTTTGTGGAATGTATCTTTGAGTCATGTTCTGTGTTCTCCAATTCCTTAACTGCTGTTGGATTGCTTATAGTTCCAGTTGTAGCGCTGATTGTTCTCCATAGATGTATTAACGATCTTCTCCATCACTTTTAGCTAATATGGGGCTTCCTTTCATTTGTCTATCAGCATCACAAACCCTGTTAAGGAAGATACACAAACATGATGAAATGTAGCTATCGTTGAAGGTCACACAAACAAATATACAAAGTTGTGCACATAGTCATGCATATATCCTATGTAAAGTTCGTCTATGTAAAGTTTCGTGATAGTCCACGTAAATGGGATGCATGTCTGCTTTCTCGTTTTCAAACGCAACTGAACTATTGTGAAATAAACACAAAAAGCAAATCATGCATCAAAGACGACGAAATCTTAGACAGACCGGCTAAACATCTTTAGGGAAACAGAGCTTTAAAAAAAGTAAGTGATCAGGATTAATACCATTTGGAAACCTCTACTTAGCGACCCCGAGTGTGTTCCTAATCCACATGCATCAACATAAGAGAAAGATAGTCAGACAAAACAAGTAAAAAAAAAAAAAAATTCAAAGAAGCGAAGAACATTCAAACTAATCAGCCTGAAGATCACAAAATCATACCACTTGTGCACATATTCATACATACGTCATAAACAGTTTCGGTGTGTATGCATGTTACATTTTTATATGTCTATGCACATGGGGTTCATATTCCTCCACACAACTGCAAGTAAAAGTTCTGAATGCATATTGGCTACACATAAGTTCCTCAATAACTTAAAAGATCTCTTGGTCAACAATAGTGGCATCTTTGATGAAGAAAGACAGAGGCATTAAATAAGAAGAAATATAGTTGGTAATGTGGGACCAAGTACATGAATATATTTATATATATATGCATATCTCACCCATATCAAAGGATCATTGATAATAAGATACCTTATAGTTAGAATCCATCAAAAATATCTTTAGCTTCTCTTTGTACATCTTCAAGGAGGTCAGTCCACCTCCATCATGAACGGGGATCAAGAACTACAAGTCATCGGTGAGTAAGCAATAAATCAGCTCATGGAGCAGCTACTTGTCTTTCATCTTCAAAAAAGAAAAAAAAAAGATGGTTAATTTGATTTCTTGCATTGTTTTTTTTCACTTACCAGTTCAGCAGGGAAAAGAACCAAATCCAATAGATCAGAACGAAAGAAGTCCAGTCAGTAGCAGCCAAACAGCAGTATCTCACACAAACACGTACAGACGGTGGCTCCGGATAACTCTGTATACATTCTTTGTCATCTCAGGCCAAACAGTTGCTACAATTCTGGGCAGACTATATTATGACAACGGAGGAAACAGCAAATGGCTAGCAACAGTGGTTCAACTTGTAGGCTTTCCTGTTCTGCTTCCATATTACCTCTTGTTATTCAAAACACATTCAACATCTCATAAAGATGTCGAAACAACCTCTCCTATGAACCGTGTATTGGTTTACGTAGTTCTTGGACTTCTTGTAGGAGCAGACTGTTACCTTTACTCTATCGGATTGCTTTACCTACCCGTTTCTACCTATTCCCTGATCTGTGCATCTCAGTTAGCCTTCAACGCTTTCTTCTCGTATTTTCTCAACTCACAAAAACTCACTCCTATCATTCTGAATTCCCTGATCCTCCTAACTCTTTCCTCCACCCTCCTTGCATTCAATAACGAGGAATCAAGTTCCACAAAAGTTACAAAAGGAGAGTATGTCAAAGGCTTCATATGCACCCTTGGTGCCTCTGCTGGGTATGGTCTACTGTTATCCCTACAACAGCTAGCTTTCCGAAAAGTCTTCAAGAAGCAAACATTCACAGTAGTTATGGATATGATAATCTACGTGAGTCTAGTGGCCAGTGTTGTTAGTCTGGTGGGGCTTTTTGCTAGCAGCGAGTGGAAAACTTTGAGTAGCGAAATGGAAAACTACAAACTTGGGAACGTATCATACATTATGAACCTAGTGTGGACAGCTATTACCTGGCAGGTGTTCAGCATTGGTGGCACAGGATTGATCTTCGAGCTTTCTGCTTTGTTCTCAAATGCAATAAGCGTTTTGGGATTGCCCGTGGTTCCTATCCTGGCTGTCATCATATTCCACGACAAAATGAATGGGTTAAAAGTGATTTCTATGATCTTAGCTATTTGGGGTTTCACATCATATGTCTACCAACACTATCTTGATGACAAACAGTTGAAGAAAAGTCAAGAAATCCCAACAACGGAATCCCCTGCCCGACCAAAAGCAGAAGAGTCGAGTGGGCAATCAAAATAAGATGAGTAAACTTACTTTTCTTATCGGCCTGAAGGTAGTCCACAGTGAAGCATATGCAGAATACCTTTGTGATGCAACTCTAGTGAAGTCTCAGCATGAATATTTATTTGCCTCATTGTAACAAGTAGTAGATTTTATTTAAATAAAGAGTGGATGACTCTGGATTAGTTTTGAAGAAGCATACTTAAATCAAACTGTAAGCTCAGTGCAATGGCATTAACAACTTCAGAACAGCTGATTACAAAAGTTCAGTATTTAAAACTTGAGTTCATAGCAACGAAAAAAAGAGTATTACGAAAATGTGACTCGATCATGTATATAAAGAGAGAGTGTAGACTTTGTAGCTATTCTAAGTTACTGAAACAAATCTAGGTGTGAGGAGAGTTCCAACCAGTTTACATCAGGCACCCGACATAGTGAGCCCGAGGATACTTCTTTTCCAGTTGAGGCCATTGAACAAAGAATTGATCAGCTATCCTCAACTTGTAAAGTAGCAATCCACTTAATGAGAGCTTTTTCACTCTTGCTACACTCTCAACATAAAAGATAGATGACCATCTAATTCCAAGCACCTATAATGAAACAAGTACTAAATGAAATTCTACCTAAAATGGAGCAACCGTGCTAAGAATCAAATCCGAAACATACTTTTTTGCCTTGAACAAGAAATATTTCTGAAGTGATCATACCTTGAACAAGAAAGCGATCACACACAGAGGAATACAGGTGCCAGGACCATTGCAAAGAATCTGAAATTTTTTAACCAGATTTAATAAACAACCTGATTCAAATGTTTTTTAAGAAGAAGCCTTTGAAAAAATTGATAGCATTTAGATAAAGATCATACCACTTGTGGTCTGATTCGGATCATTAGCCACAAAGCGTGAGCGATAGCAACAATAGTAGTCCATACAGAAGTCACATAAGACTGACCAACTTCTCGACTCCGATATATTTGCATGAACTGTGAAGAGGCTTCCTTAGCATCAGGCTATATCACAACCAATACCAAGCATAAAAACAAAATTAATAAATCGGTTGTCGAATTATCCACTTTCATGCAGTATCAATCACGCACGGAAGCAATCACAATAACTAAACCTTATCAGCTAAAGAATCTTCAAAACTACGAGCTTTCTGGAGACTCATGTTATCCGTAGCTGCAGCAATGTAAAACCTTGGCGTAAACCTGTCCTTGCGCAAAACCGAGAGAAGACTCAACATCTCTGCAGTGTGTCCCCCTGAAGAAAAAACAACACACAGCAACATTTTCATCTAACCATGTTCTATACACCTCACATGAAATTAAATTGAATTTAACTCCTTTCTTACCAGAACCAAGAACAATAAGAGTACTAAACGACTTGGAAGCTCCTTTCGGAAACGGTTTGCCACACCGGTATATAACATACAGTACGCGAACCATCAGAACGATTGCTAAACCGATTACAAAGAAACCAATGCTGGATTTGGAAGCCATCTTTGAGTAAATGCAGCAATGGTGTTCCTCCATGATCTTAATAACTCTCTTCTCTTTCAAAACTACATTTAAACAAATCCTTAAGCATCTAAACCAAAATCAAACACAAAGAAGCAAAGTCCCAAATGAGAAAAAAAATTGAATTTTGGTAAGATGAGATTGCACAAAGCTCAAATTTTTTGAAGTTTCGCTAATCACAAGTACTAAACAATTGAAATCCAGAACAATTCCAGATCTAAAACGTCAAAAACGAAATGTAATCGAGGAAAAAAAGCTCATAATCAGACCACAAAACAAAAACGAATCTTCAAAATCGAACTCAAAAATCAGATTCAATCAGAAAAACCCATTAATCGAGAGTGAAGATCGGAGACGACGATGAACTCACCGGCGACGGAGAATCCCGACGATGATGGGAGTCGAAAATGAGTAAAAGCTCTTTCTTTTTACCACCACCGTACGATTGGTTTAGATCGGTTTAACAGGTTCTCGGAAGGTTGGTTATTGAAGCTGATTGGTTTTTTTTTTGGTCAGAGCCGGTTTGCCTTATCCACAAAGAGGAAGCCGCTACAAATGTAGGACCAAAGTTTTGAGCCATAGAGAGATTCTTGTTCATCTTCATCAAAAATGCTCTTGTAAAAACTCTTGATCTAGTGCAATTAAGCTTGTGTCGTTAAACCCCAAATGTAGATGTTCATCGAAGAGAGATTGTGAGATTCCCACGAGTGCGATTGAGTGTACGGTGAAGTGCGATTCGAGACTAGGATCATAACAACCACGTCCGGAACCGAACATCTTTGGCTCAAATGCAACATTGATAGCCACGTCTAAAAAGAAGCAACCAGATGGTTTTTCTCCAACATACAACATATAGTCTTTAAAATAAGAAAAGCTTATGATTCGAGGTCAACAACGATTTAGCTCTTGTTCCTCACTACCAAATTTTCTCTAACGATGTATGTTGGATAGTTTTTTTTTTTTGGTCAACAATCGAATTTCTTCTTACTCTCCAATAAAGGAAGAAATGTTTACAACAAGTGAAAAATACAAACTAAGACAATGAACATAAAAGATAGAAGCAATCAAACTACCTAAGTAACAAATGTTATGGAGACGTCCTAGGATCTCGACAACAAGAGACTTAAGCAGTGGCATGATGCTGTGGAAGATTAGGAGCACATCAAGTGAACTAAAATCCCTTATTGAAACCGCAACAAATGCGAGTTTAACAATCCTGAAATCGGCCACACTGAAAAGTGTTAAGCCTTTAAGATACACATCGAACATATTCTTTGTATAGTTCTCTTCCCATCCAATAGCTGGCCGCGTGAAACGGTATATGCCCCACAGAACAGGGGAAGATGGAGTTGGTCCCATAGAGCTTGCAACCATCAGGAGAAGAAGCATCCTGTAGGGAACCAAACAACAACTCAACCGAACACAATATATGTCTATAATGAACAATTTAGTTCTAGATTGTGCACAAGTGAGCAGGGATTCAAGCTACGGTTTACTAGGCGGAGATATTCATAACAAACACTAGAGCAGTCCATCCGATAGCTATCCTGTATCAAGCTCAAAACAGTGACATACACATCCAACAGTAAGGTCGGAGAGCATACACCCAGGGCCGGCTAAGACCATGTGCGGCCTGTGCATCTGCACAGGGTCCCACAGTGGGAGCCACAAATTCAGCTGAAAATTGTTTGCAAAAAGGGCCCTAAATTAATGAAACGTTTGCAAAAAAGGCCCTATATTTAGAAAACATTTCAGAAAAGGTCCAAAATTATTGAAATTTTTTTTATAAGCACAAGACCCAATATAAAGTTGAACCGGGCCTGCATACACCCAAGCCTAATACTAATTCCAACGTGATTTCATAAGCATCCAAAAGTAAGATCAATGGAGCATAAGAAATTAGTTTCGATACCAAGCCTAAGAGAGTTTCACACACATCCAAGCTAAGTAGAGAGTGTGATAACGCTAGATAACTTACCCGGTTAGGTTTCAGACTCGCCGAATGGTAGTTTGATGCACATTAAGTGGTAATTTGCTTTTCCACGCTCAATGTAAACTTCATCTTCAGGGTTTTCGCCGGAGCCTCAACACTCGGTGAATCTGTTGTAAGAACGGGATGAAGAAAGATGGATCTCTCCAGGCTCGAATTGGAGGATAGAGATTTTAACGAGCCTTATAACATGCATATATCAAAGAACACCAGCGGCGAGAGGTTGAAGTCGACATGATCAAATCTCACCGGCAATATGGCTCCCAAATCTTGATACCGTCCTTGAGCACAAGCAGTCAAGCAAAAAGAAACAACAGAGGTGATGGCTGAGAGAGATGATTCAACCCAAGACAGGAACATCGGCAGCGATTTAAACATAGAAAAACCGAGAAGAATATTCAGATCCCAGACGATACACAAGTTGTCTCTAGAACCGTGAAGTATCAGAACAAAAAAGGTCATGAGGGGAATCCTTTTCCGGCAGCGGTGAGAGCCACCGCTCACTGGAAAAGGAGATCGGATTTTGGTGAAGGCGGCTATTAGGTTAAAAGGTTGGGAGAGAAAAAGGGTTTTAATGTTTCGTTAAGAATCATGATGAAGTCGCTCGCGTAAGTTTTTTTATTACACCAAAGTATAGATATTGGATATGGAATATAGTTTTTATAGATACTACATGCAAAAAGATTTTTTCAAGAAAACTTACTTTATCAAAAACAGAACTAGGGTCGATTGAATTGTGGACCTTGGACATAGCCTCGTTGACATAATGTAATTGTTTGTGTTTTTAGACAGTAATATATACTCAAAATTTATAGAAATAATATTTTATTCATTATTTACTAAATGAAACTAAACATTGTTTTTTCATGAAAATAAAATTCAAATGACAAAAGATAAGATACTTCTGAGCAAAATAAAAGTCAAATGACAAAACATCAGACACTTGTGACCAGACACAAGGTAACAGGAGACTATCACAATGTAAGAGATGAGAATCATCATCTAGGATAAGTTAAGAAACCTTCGCCGTCGTCTATCTTCTAGGATTGGTTAAGAATTGTTGTCTTCCTTGATACAAATTCATCCAAGTCCAAACTGCTCTTGCATAATACCGAAGATGAGATACTTTTACTCGTTTCTGCGAGTAAAAGGTTCCATCCTCGCTCAGCCAGGAATTGGGCGGAAGAGAGAAAATCTCCGTCACTAGAGATTGGGAGAAAAAAACCCCTAGATAACACAAAAAAACATTGGATTAAGGAAAATCATTACTAGACAACTCAAATTAAACATACCAGTAAACTCAAATTTAACAAAAGACTTAAATTAATAGATAAAACATTAGATACAAGTCTAATAAAATAGAGAGTCAAACTAACAAGACTCTAATCAAACATATGAAGCAGAATAAAATTGAGAGTGACACTAACAAGTAACTAATCAAACATAGCAAGCCGAATAAAATAGAGAGTCAAACTAACAGAGTCAAAGTCAAATTAAGAGAGGCAAATTAACAGACTCTAATCAAACATATCAAGCCGAATAAAATAAAATGAAATTTAAACTTTGCTATCAGTAGACTCAGCCTCAAATTGTTTCATCTTCATTTCTCTTGCAAGAATAGCACCACCAAAGTCCATTACCCTCGACCAACTGTCAGTGTCGGTCCAATCATTTTGGATATCCTATGCATATATGTAAAAAAGTGCAATTTTTGTACATTTTTCAATATCGTAAAAATAATAATCTAAAAAAAAACACACTTGAAAATTTATAATCTTTTTAAATTATAGCTATAACAAAAATTTAACTAAAAAATGATCTCTAAATTTAGGGCCCTAAGTGGTGGCTTCACTGACTAGTCCTCTGGGTCGGGCCTGCCAACTGTTGGATGTATGAACTTGAGTATTGTGATCGGTGAATGAAGCCAAGTCTGTCTAGATATTACCGCAACCAATGCATTCTCTCCTTCTCGACGGAACGATTATAACCTTAGAATTATCAAATGCCAAGAGCTTTCTAATTCTATTCTTAGAGCAATCGTATCTTTGGCCAGATTCTTCATTTAGAGAAAGGCTGAAGTACTCACCACAAGCAGTAAAGCTGCTGATCTGAAGTGTTTTGTCATACAGTTGCAATGCTTCGCTGATTTTGTTTTTAAGAGAAGAAATGTTGTAACCTTTGGGAATGAGAGCATTATCCCAGTCATAAAATACATGTGTTGGTTTCACTGTTTCCTTCTCTTCTTGTGTTATTCTCCACCTAGACGTTTTGGTTACAAAACTATTAGAATCCGGACCAGGAGGAGAAAGAGAAATAAGAAGAAAAAGAAGAAGAAGAAGAAGGAAGGAAGGAAGGAAGGAAGGAAGAGGAGGAGGTAGAAATTTGAAGATTTCGGTTCGATCTTCGTCTGGGTTGAACAAAGTAGCCATTGGAGATCGTGAGTGAGAAGGGGCGAAGAGAGGCTGTTTCAGAGAAGAGATGTGTTTGTTTCGGTAGAGGAGAGAGGAAATTAGGAATTAGGGTTTCTTTTACTTGGGTTTATTGGGCTTTTTTGTTACTTTCATATCCGAAGTATATTATAAAAATTATGTGCATTTTGAATAGTAGTCCATATTTAAGCTATTTAAGTTCATTAAGTATTTGTATTTTGATAATTTTCGAATTGAATATAGTTAACTAGGTCGATATTCACCATCCATTCAACTTGACGAAGAGATGAAACATAAGAGCAAAAATACTATCTTAATCCACGATCGGAGATTCAGATACATGACAACGAATTAAAACAAAATAACTTTTAAAAAAAAGAAGATGAACAAGTGTTAGGAGATCTCCTAACAACATGAAGTGAATTGCAAAATTAAATCTAAAGTAGAAATAAGAGAAGGTGGAGAACAAGAAGGAGAAAATAAGAAGAAGAAAAAACTTGAATGAATTAAAAAAAGGAGGATAAGAAGATGTCCAGGGTAGAATAATAAATGGAAGGAGAAAAAAGAATAATGATTATAATTAGGGTTTTAATTTGTTTTTTTGTTTAATGTAAAAAGTTATATAATAGATTAAGAGTAAAATAATCATTCTACTTATGATTAATGTTAGTTATCTAATTATAATTTATGGTATGTTAGATATTTAATTATTAGTATCAAAAATAATATACATCCTAATTTCTCTTTTAATCTACTCGCAAACATTCGAGACTGAAGATGGAGACGACGATAAACTCACCGGCCACGGAGAATTCCGACGATGATGGAATCGAAAATCTCTTTCTTTCTTTTTACCACCACCGTACGATTTGGATATTGCTTAGAATACACGTGGCGTAACCACGTGACTTTATCTTGTGGTGGACCTGCGAACATGTAATTATTTCCCAATTAAAGAACTCTTGAAAAAGAAGATATTACACAGACTAACCAAAAACAAATTAAAAATGACATTTTTCCCCCAAAACCTCCATTGAAGCATCTTGAGGAATTCAATGACGACGACGAAGCTATCAAGCTGTTTCTTGACACATGGGTTAGCAGGAATCTCCTGGGAGAGAGAACATGGAAGTTCTCGTAGATTTTTCTATCTTCCTTCTTCGCGTCGATTACTTCCTGCTTCTTGTAAAATTCGACAACAACGTAATTTCGAGTGAGTGTCTTCACGAATTCTTTCTGGGTTTGAGAGTTTATGTACAAATTTCACAGCTTTTCTCTGTTTTAACGAATTTGGCATTTTTTTTTGGAATGTGTAATGATTTTGTTCTTAGATACCTTGCTTGATGTGGTTTGGCTTACCTTTATAAACTTGTTTTCTTATTTTGCATTTTGAAGGCTTTAGAGTTTTTAGTGAATGCTCATAGATGTGAATTTCATTTTGGAGAGTAGTATGAGAATTGAAAAATGTTGATTTTAGTTAGAAATTAGATAAAAAATTGTTGCATTTGATTTTTGATATGACTCTAAATTTCTTGATCTGGATGCTGTGTAGTGTAGCCTCTTTACTGCTTAAGTTGTTTTCAACTTTCTAATTTGTTTGATCCTGACAAATAATATTGATCTAGTAAACGACAGGAGATCAAGAAAGGAGCTTCACCTGAACCGATCCTTCCGATAAATTCAGGTCTTCATCGAAGCAGCGATGAGGAATCAGAACCGGAAAATGGTTCGGCAGATGCAGAAAAGGGAAACAGTTCTCATGCCACCGTAGAAATCAATCATGTCGGTGAAAATACGGATGATGTGCAGAACTTAAGTGATTTAACTGTGCCTGAGGTTGCAAAAGCTTTGGTATGGATTCTGTTTTAGTTTTTGATAGGTATATATATTGAGTTCTCTAATTGCTTAGGAGGTCTTCTTATATTATTAGCTTTTGCGGTCATCTTTTCAGTCCATTAACAAAAATGGAGGCGAGCAATTTTCAGAGGGACAATATGGAGAACTAATGAAAATGATACGAAACGCAGAGAAAAGTGAGTTTTTCTACTACAGTATATGATTGTTTAGGTTTGTATATGATTGTTTATGTGTGTATTATTAATACCTGATGACTAATGTGCCAGATATTCTTAAGCTTGACCAAGCACGGACCACTGCTCTTGATGACCTTAACAAGATTCTAAGCGAAAAAGAAGCGTTGCAGGGAGAAATCAATGTTTTGGAAATGAAATTGGCTGAGACTGATGGAAGGATTAAAACGGCTGCTCAAGAGAAAGAACGTGTAGGGGTTTTAGAAGAACAGTTAGAGAAGCTTCGTCATGAAATGAATGCCCCGCTAGAAAGTGATGGTTATATTCTAGCTCTTAGCAAAGAACTCGAAACGTTGAAGATAGAGAATCTTTCTTTGAGAAAAGATATAGAAATGCTTAAGACAGAACTTCACAATGTTAAGGATACCGATGAACGTGTAGTTGTGTTGGAAAAAGAATGCTCGGGTTTGGAATCTTCTGTGAAGAATTTGGAGTCTAAGTTATCGGTTTCTCAGGAAGATGTCTCGAAGCTTTCGTCTCTTAAAACCGAATGCACTGATCTATGGACAAAGGTAGAGAATCTACAGCTGTTGTTAGATAGAGCTACCAAACAAGCAGAGCAAGCAGTTTTAGTGTTACAACAGAATCAAGATCTCAGAAATAAGGTGGATAAAATTGAGGAAGCGCTTAAAGAGGCCAATGTTTATAAAGAATCATCAGAGAAAATTCAACAGTACAATGAGTTAATGCAACATAAGGTGAAATTACTCGAGGAGCGGCTCGAAAAATCTGATGCAGAGATATTCTCGTATGTTCAGTTATATCAAGAATCGATAAAAGAGTTCGAGGAAACACTTGAAAGTTTGAAGGAAGAAACAAAGAAGAAAGCAAGAGATGAACCGGTCGATGATATGCCTTGGGATTATTGGAGTCGTTTACTTCTAACTGTTGATGGATGGCTGCTTGAAAAGAAAATAGCAAGCAATGATGCTGACTCACTAAGAGAAATGGTTTGGAAGAAAGATAGAAGAATTCACGATACGTACATTGATGTCAAAGACAAGAGTGAACACGATGCTATCTCTGCATTTCTCAAGCTCGTGGCATCCCCAAGAAGGTAATCAACGCCTTTGAAAATGCTCTTATCTTTTCCGGTTTCAGTTATTTGTTATAAAATAACCTATTTTCTTCATTTGGTGTTGATTCTAGTCCAGGATTGTATGTCGTTCACATTGCAGCTGAGATGGCCCCTGTAGCTAAGGTCTGTTCAGATAAACCTCAAAGAATTTCTCTTGCTTTTGTGTTGAATTTCCGATAGAGAAGTGTTTCTATGATTAATTTTCAACTTTAGCATCCCCATTTGAAATTTATGTAGGTGGGAGGTTTGGGGGATGTTGTGGCAGGACTTGGTAAGGCATTGCAAAGAAGAGGCCATTTGGTGGAGATTATTCTTCCCAAATATGACTGTATGCAGTATGATCGCGTGCGCGACTTAAGGGTAATCTTGTTGCAATTCGATTAATCTATAAATAATGAGAGGGCAATAATTTTTTCATTGTTATTGATTTTTGTTCACCACAGGCTTTGGATACTGTTGTGGAGTCATATTTTGACGGAAAGTTGTATAAAAACAAAATTTGGGTTGGAACTGTTGAAGGTAAGGAGGAGAGTTTGATTTTTCTCGTGGTTGTGTTTTTTTGGGTTTTATCAAAGTTTTTCTCTCTATTTTACAGGCTTGCCTGTACATTTCATCGAGCCTCAACATCCGAGCAAATTCTTCTGGAGAGGACAGTTTTATGGAGAAAAAGATGACTTCAAACGCTTCTCGTATTTTAGCCGCGCTGCATTAGAGTTGCTTCTTCAGTCCGGCAAAAAACCTGACATCATACATTGTCATGACTGGCAAACAGCTTTTGTTGTACGGTTCTATCTTTCGTTTGAAACAGTAGCATAAGTCTTTTCGTTTAGGATATGTTTTGAAGCTCGTTTTTTAATTACAGGCTCCGCTTTATTGGGATCTGTATGCTCCAAAGGGGTTAGATTCTGCAAGAATATGCTTTACGTGTCATAATTTCGAGTATCAAGGTACCTCGTCTGCTTCAGAATTGGGATCTTGCGGTCTCGATGTTAATCAGTTAAACAGACCAGACAGAATGCAGGATCACTCATCTGGAGATAGAGTCAATCCTGTTAAGGTTAATCATTACAAACAAAAACCGAGAAAGAAATCCATTATTTTCCTCGTATTAATCTCTCTTTCGTCTTCTGGTCCAGGGTGCTATAATTTTCTCTAATATCGTAACAACTGTGTCCCCTACTTACGCACAAGAAGTTCGAACACCCGAGGTAGAAGACTTTTCTTTAGTATTTTTTTCGATGTTAATTTATTAAAGCTTTCGTACTGATCGGTCTAATGTATTTACAGGGAGGAAAAGGACTACATTCGACACTTAATTTTCACTCGAAGAAATTTATTGGAATCCTTAACGGTATTGACACGGATTCATGGAATCCCGCTACCGATCCTTTCCTCAAGGCGCAGTTCAACGCTAAAGATCTACAAGGGAAAGAAGAAAACAAATACGCTCTTAGAAAACAGCTTGGCCTTTCTTCAGCCGAGTCAAGACGGCCTCTGGTAAACTTTATGTTTCTCCGAATACCGAGAGAGGATATATCATACTGATTCGGTTGATTTTTACGTTTATTTCGGTTATAGGTTGGTTGCATAACAAGATTAGTACCACAAAAAGGAGTTCATTTAATCAGACATGCGATATACCGAACATTAGAGTTAGGTGGACAGTTTGTTCTTCTTGGTTCTAGTCCAGTCCCGCATATTCAGGTAATAATAACCCGTCTGGTTCTTGCTCCCTAGCTTCATGGTTCTGAGGTTTGATGCATTTTTGGTTTTTATTTTCTAGAGAGAATTTGAAGGTATAGAACAACAGTTTAAGACCCATGACCATGTTCGGTTGTTACTGAAGTACGACGAAGCTCTGTCTCATTCGATCTACGCTGCATCCGATTTGTTCATCATTCCTTCGATTTTCGAGCCTTGTGGACTTACACAGGTTACAATTCAGAACCAAACTATCATCAATGTGACTAAATATTGGCTAAATATCGGTTCTCGGTTTCTTTCTCTTGTACAGATGATCTCTATGAGATATGGATCCATTCCAATTGCTCGAAAAACCGGAGGCTTAAACGACAGGTAAAACCAAAACTTAAAGCCCTTAGGTTTCAAATATCATTTCTTTTTACATTCTCATTCCTTTTTTTCAGTGTCTTCGACATCGATGATGATACAATACCAACACAGTTTCAAAACGGATTTACATTTCAAACCGCGGACGAACAGGTAATCTAACGACGCCCTCTTCTTTATCAATCTTTGGCTCGGTTTGTCCGATTTTTAGCTGAGAAAACAAGAAAATGTTGGAATAAACAGGGTTTAAATCAATCGTTGGAGCGAGCATTTGATCATTACAAGAAAGACGAAGAGAAATGGAAGAGACTTGTGGAGAGAGTGATGAGTATAGATTTCAGTTGGGGATCATCAGCTACACAGTACGAAGAACTCTACACTAGATCAGTGGCTAGGGCAAGAGCTTCTACTAACCGCACGTGAGTTTCACATGCAGTTTCTTTCTTGTAACACATGTATCTTTTGTAGTTAAATATATACTTTTTTACTTGTTCATAATAGAAAAAAAAAACATTTGGGTAGTTTCAATCTTAATCAAAGGATTTTTACTCCCTCTATGGAAGTTGATTTTTTACATATATTAAGATTTGTTTCTTATAGTTTATTCAACAAAAGACTAAAAAATTCATTTCAAATGATTAAATATACAAAAATATAGATATTGTTTCTCTTACACAAAATCTTGAACATGTTGAAAGATTTCTTCTCTCTTGAGTCTTGATCCTAGCTTGATTGAAGGAAACTAGAAGTCTCTTGACTCTCTTCAACATTTTCCCAAGCCATTACTAAAGGTAAATCCAAGAGAGGCTTAGGTGGAATCTGAAGAGCTTTTACACTTCCTTCTAACATTTCAACAACTTTTCTCATTGTTGGACGATCAGATGGATTGGTCTGTATACACCACAAACCAACTAATGTCAATTTCTTCACTATGTT
Organism: Draba incana; assembly: GCA_963576765.1. NCBI lineage: Eukaryota > Viridiplantae > Streptophyta > Magnoliopsida > Brassicales > Brassicaceae > Draba > Draba incana. The sequence continues at coordinate 1,029,499 of OY755210.1, forward strand.
CTCTTCGTCTTCATCTTCGATTATACGATCTTCTTCAACTCTCATGGCTTCTTTCTTCTCAAGATCCTTATAGATCCAATCCGGAAAGTACATTGTACTTGAATTAGACTTGGAAGTTTCAGTTCTTCCTCTCTTCTTTGCTCCAATCAAATCAAGAACCACCATTCCATAGCTATACACATCCGACTTATGCGAAACTCCTCCATAGCTCTTGGAAAACACTTCAGGAGCAATGTAACCTGCGGTTCCTCTAGCGTCTAGCATTGATATAATACTGTCGTCATTTTTCTTGCAAAGCTTAGCAAGACCGAAATCCGAAATCTTGGGACAAAAGTCTTCGTCCATGAGTATATTTTGTGGCTTTATATCGAAATACACAATCTTTGATGCACAACTATCGTGCATATACTCTAATCCTCGAGCTACACCTACCGCGATGTTGTATAATATTTTCCAGTCCATCTTCTTTGACGTATTCTCGGAAATAAACTTGTCGAGGGATCCATTCGGCATGAACTCGTAAATTATAGCTCTCTTGCTACCTTCATAGCAAAATCCATAGAGAGAAGCTATATTAACGTGAGATGCTCTACTCATGCTAGCTAGTTCATTGATGAAATCTTCTCCATTCCCTTTTGACGAATCCTTCAAGATCTTTAATGCGATATCTCGGCCGCTTGCATCGGGTAATTTCCCTTTATAGACAGTTCCAAATCCTCCTTCCCCTAAAACATGAGCAAATGAATTTGTCATCTTTTTCACTTTTCGAAAACTATATCTTTTCAACATTGAAATAGCTTCAATTTTCTCGTCTTTCGAATCCTTCTTCCTTGCTCTCATAATAATGATTAACACAACTAAAGATAATGAACCTCCTACAAAAATAAATTAACATACAAAACTTAGGTTTATGTAAAATGGATGAGGAACAAAGATGTGGTTGCTATGAAGGTGGTACCGAGTATGATGGCTTTTAATTTCCCTAGAGAATTATCTGCAAATGTATCAAAAATAATTGTGATTAACAAACATAAACATTTGTATAGATTTTTATATATAGGATGAAGAAAACAAACTTACCTTTTGCTCCTGCCAATGGGGCCATCGAATTTCTGTCGCTTCCAGCAAAAAAAAACATATTACATATTGCGTATTGTGTGTGTGTGTGTGTGTGTGAGAGAGAGAGAGAGAGAATAATGAATATACACTCAAGGGATGACTAAGAAAAAGACATTTGTAAAAAAATTAATAGACAACCTTTCAACAGATTTATAAAGAACCACTAAAAATAACAAAAGTATTATATCTAGTTATAACTTATAGTTTATATTGCTTTATCAAAAAAAAACTTATAGTTTATATTGATTTCTTTTTTTTTTTTAGTCAATTTTTTATATTGACTATTTCGAGTTTGAGAAAGAAAGAAAAAAAACACTAGGCACTAGTTGCCATCTCTAGTGGAGGCTTTTCAATGACATGTTAGATATTTCATATCAAATCAAATCTTGTTCTATATTATCTCAGTTCGATGGTAAAAAAAAAGTGATGCTAATTATTTACGGGAATTTACCTGGTGGTGTTAGGAATAGAAGAGGGGCAAAACGTGATAACGTAGTCCGTTGAGTTTGAGCATATGAAAGTGCCGTTACTATCGCCATAACTGTAGACATAAGCAAGTGGACAAGCACTCTCGAAGTTGTTTGTGTACAATGTCGGCTTGCAATTTTGCTTGGACTTGGAGTAACTTAAGCAACAAGTCTCATCAGTACTGAATTTTAGGCATGGGCTTTGGCAAGCGACTGTTTCCCACTCGGAAAATACCTTAAGATCATGAGGACATGTCTTGTTCACGTCAACCGCGCAACCTGAACTTAGACATGTCGGGCTACTCTGCGATGGGACAACCATTATTGGAAGGTTGTAACCGTATTCGACAGTGATTGTGTAGCTGTTGGTTCCTTCGTAGTCGATTCTAAAAAAAACATAAGTTGTTGGAGACCAACCATAATGATCTTTAGGACACTCGATTTCTCCGGATTCGCAGTCTCCCGTGGCGCACGAAATTTTTCCTGTATCGTTTGAGCAAAGCGTCCTACCCGAGATAAGACCGGACCAAGAGGATGGCGCGTGTATTGCACGCGTCTCCCCTCTTTTGAGAGTGAAACCTGTGGTGGAAACTTGATTTTGTGACTTATATGTAAATAGAACTGGCCAAACTGTGTAATTGCATTTGTTCTCTATGGTAAGGATACTCGTTGATAACACTTCTGCGAAAGAAACAATAAATACTGGTTAAGATTAAAAACAAAGAAACAAGGGTTTAATTTGTTATATAACCAAAAAACACAAATTATATTTCAAAACTTGATACGAACCTGATACGAACAAATGTGAAGCAAGGAGGAAAATCAATAGCAACCTTTGCGCCATTAGTTCCATCCAAGAAAACTAAAAACGTTCAAAGACTGTTTACTGATTATAAACTTTGGTTTTGTGTGTTTATGTTTTCTTTTGCTTCTTCATAGCTCGTTGGTTAGAAGAATTTGATATTTTAGTGATAAGAGGTGTAAATGAAGAGAATTCAACTACTACTATGTATACAAAGAATCTAATTAAGTACCACCCTTTTTCCAATCGATTAAGAATTTTCTAGGAACTTGCGAAGAACGAAGAGATGGAAGATTCCAATCAAAAACTAATGTCCAATAATCTATAGGATATTAAAACAGGTTAACAACAAGTAGCTATATATACAACTCTATATTTGGCTAGCAATACCACTTACTATATTAAAACAAGTTAACAAGAAGTAGCAATTTATACTACTTGTAACAACTTGCACCAAGCTACCAAGTACCAGTGTACTACTACCACTTACTTATATATACAACTCTATATTTTTTGGCTAACAATACCACTTACTATATTTAAACAAGTTAACAACAAGTAGCAATTTATTACATTCAAGTAGTATAAATTGCCTTTTTTTTTTTTTTTTTTTTGTCGTGAGTATAAATTGCTACTTGTTGTTAATTTGTTTTAATATAGCAATTGGTATTGTTAGACAAAAAATATAGAGTTGTATATATAAGTGGTAGTAGTACACTGGTACTTGGTGCAAGTTGTTTGTGGTAGGTAAGGTGTATAACGTGGCCCTTTCGGACCAGAGCCTAAATCTGGCGCCTTAGACCACTCGGCCAAACTGTCTTCTGTTGTACTGACGTGATTATTGTATATATATAGTTTGTGTTTCAAAAATAAGTTGAATGTTATTTGGCACCTTGACGAAAATATTTTTTGTATGTCTACAAGTGGACACAACAATTCGACTATAGAGATTTTTGTTAACTTATAAGCGTTGAATCTGTTGACTACATAAGTAAACAACAACTCATAGTACAATTTATCGGCAAACGATGTCACCATTGTTGTCTGTAAAAACCGACTGCTTCTTCTGATCACGGCAACATGTATATCGGTTGCAGCCATATCAAAACTCATTCAAGCTTGGAAGACACAACAACCCAGTCATTGCCTTCTCTCTATGTCTGTCTTCAAATTCTCTATTCCTCGCTTCTTCATCATCTCGTTTTTTCCATTTTTTAAAAAAATTTCCCGATAAGAAACTCTCAAAACATCGAAAGATCAAGTGTTTTGCTCATCTTGTTGTAGCGGTTGTTGCTGTTGAGCCTTTATTTTCTCGAGCTGTTTCCGAAGATAAGCTTGTTTGAGTTTCTCCCGACGATTCGTTGCCTGCTCTTGTCTCTTTTGCTTCAACACTGTCGCTTTTTCTCTCGCTTGGTTCACTTCCTCATGAACCTCCCTGCAAAGCAAAAACATTTCTCCTTACATTACAGACAATCAGAGAGAGTTTTACCATAATGGAGAACTAATACAACTGAATTTACCTGACCATACGGACATGTTGACTCATATCAGCTTCCCCAATTATGCGTTCGAGTCCAGCAAACTTGGTGCTAAACCCTAAACCATCGTCTTCACCATCTGCTTTTAAATCTTCGGGCGGTGCTGAAACGGAACTGTTGCGTGTGATCCATGGTTGTGAATCTTCTTCGTGTTCAATTCCTTTCCTAAAGAAATCCACACAATACTTCTCCTCGGCTTCTTCGTCCGAAACCTCTCCCCTTGCAAGTTTCTCATATAACGCCGCCTTTTTCTCCAATGCCGCGTAGCTAACTGCTCCGTCTTTAACTGCTTTATGCTCAAGCTTATCCCTTCATTTTCACACATTTAGAACAAAACAAAGTAAAAAACCACTAGAGATAGTCAATACTCATGAAAGCTAATATCGATGATCCTATCGTCTTAATCGATTCCAGGACCATATCGAAACACCGAAACAAATGAAGACGGTGAAACAAAAATCGTATAACGCAGCCGATTCGAGATTCTTCCTACAACATACCATAATCTCAACTTCTATAGACTTTGCTTAATCGATCAAACCCTAATTCCTGAATGTAACGACTAATCTGAAATTCTTCTACAGAATCACTCTAATCTCAAGTTTCATAGATCAAACCCTAATCTCAAAATCAAAAACCCTAATTCCCAAATCATTTCGTTTCACCAAATTGATAGCGATAATTCAAAATCGATGAAATCTCAGGACTTACTTAAGAGCACGACCTTCGACGCCGGAATTCTTAGCGGAGAAAGAATCTTTCGCGGCGATTCTTTCCTTAGCGCGATGGTACTGAACATCGGAACCAGTAAAATCCTTCGTCTGTTTAGATTCTTCCTGGGTTTATAGAGCTGAGCTTTAAGCTCCATGATTGACGAAGGACCAACACCTTCGATTGCTCGATGTTTCTTCGGCATTATCGTCGATTCCGTTAACCATCCTAACGATTCAACGATCACTCTCTTCTTCGTTTCCTCTTCTTCGCCTACCATCTTCTTCTTCGTCTCGATTTCTAAATCTGTGCTTGAAAATCTCTGGTTCTTTCTACTTCTCTCCTTAGATTAATGTCAAATTCTTGTTAATATAACGTTGGGCTTTGTTCTTCATTGTTGGGCTTTATCTTCCTTTGATTAGGCCCATTGATTGGTTAATTTATTTCAATAATTGGTTACATAAGAGTAAGGGTCAGCGTTCGGGTAATCATTCGGATTTCGGTTCGGTTAATTTGGTTATCGGATTTTTAGTTTTAGGATTATAATACTCATTCGGGTATTTAAAAAGTTTGATTTCGGTTTGGTTAGTGTCGGTTTCGGTTTCGGATTCGGTTATCCGAAATACTCATAATTACGTAATGCTTTTCCAAATTTTGTTCGGTTGATTTATTTTAACTCAAGTAATCCGAAAAATAAATAACAAAATTTTAAAATTTAAATAATATACTTAATTAAATTGATTATTTTAGCCAAATATACCCTTAATTTCCGAATTGACTGAAAAACATTAAAAAAAAAACTATCAAAATTGTCTAAACTATATGACAATATCCGATTTTATATCTAAATATATATACTTAATTTTATGTTTCGTGTAAGTCAGATACCCATTCGGTTTTCGGTTCGGTTCGGGTTCGGGTTCGGTTTCAGTTTTTCGGTTTTAGGAATATAATACCCATTCGGGTATTTTGAAAAATCGGATTCGGTTCGGTTTGGGTAATTTAGGGTCGGGTTCGGTTTGATTTTTTGGTTTCGGATATTTTATCCACCCCTACATAAGAGTATTACACTATTACTACATTTTCTTTTGATAAGATGAGTGTAATTTGTAAAATATATGTACAATAAATAATGATAATATTATCTTTTCCCCCAAAAAAAAAACAAAAAAATAATGATAATATTATCATTGAGAAAATGACACAAATTTGTTTTTTAATATAATGACCCAAAAATATTTCATTCGCACTATAAACCTTCAAATTCAATTTTATAATACGTGCTCTAAAAGTAGTTAACTGAACTATTTATTTTTGATTAGAATGTGGTGATGTAGGTTTGAATTAATTTTTAATTATTGATTTTATAAATTGACAATCAAAATGTAATCATACAATTACCAGTAGTCAAAAACCAAAGAGGTTAGTTTTCTTAGATACCTTAGCGCTATATCTTCAATAAATCAACCAATATAATACAGCTTGATAGATTCGAATCTGGACTACCTTTTTCTCTTCTTTTTTTTATCAAGTTAAATAAAATAACTATTCGAATATTAATATATACGAAAAGAACTATACATGCAAACACTAGAAAAGAGAACCGAAGCAAATCCAACAGTATCTATCATAAACAAATGTAAGAAAATAAAAATGTGATGTTGAGTATCACATCCAAAAAAAAAAAAAAAAACAAAATCAAAATCAAATTCTTATATAACTTCACACCATTCAAATCAATTTAAATAAATTCACAAGTGCATTACTTTTACGTGAAGGCTGAGGAAACATAACTTTTTGTTCAGGGTCATTTCTTGTTTCCACTTGAATGATTTGGTCACTACTTCTTCGATTTGGATTATTATTTTGTTGATGATCCAACTCATCAAGAACAACAACTCTTTGCTTTTGAAAATGTTCCCATTTGTCTTGAAATAGATAGAAGAAAACAAGACAAGAGACTTGAACAGAGAACAAGATTGTCCAAAGACTTGAGTCTCTACTTGATGATGTCTTCTTTTGATAAGCTCTAATTCCTGTGTATATGTTTATAATTCCAACTATTGACACAATTGTTCCAAGAATCCAATGCAATAAGAACCATTTTAACCTCTTTTTGCTCCCTCTACATGGCAGCCAATAGAAACAAAGCAAGTTGAGGCATATGCACACTTATATATAGATACATGCACAAAAAGATGTATATTTACGTGAATATATGTACCTAGAGAGCTTGAAAACACCGGTCAAGAATTGGAGCCACATAGCAGCATAAAGAGCCAAGCCAAGTTTTTGATGGTTGTTGTCAAAAGAATTCTCCAATGTTCTTAATGACATTATTGCTCCTATTGTTGCCAAAACCACTGCTAAGATCTGCTTAATTATTAATTAAAAAAAAAGAAGTTAACTAGTGTTTAAGGTATATATAATGTATATAAATTGATTTGATTACTATATATGGATTTGAATGTGTGTGTAAGAGTGTAATCATAGTGTGTCCTTGGTTCATTTCCCTTAATATTCAAGAAATCATGATCAAAGCTATATTGCAAATTCAAGAAGCAATTCCTTCATAAGCTACCTATTTGAAATTAATTTCAATGCATATATATGATATATCTAGCTGTTGAAATTGAGTAAATCTGACTAAGACTATGAGTGCATCGTGTTTTCATTTTATTATATTAAAATTCTTGTATACCTTATCTCAAAGTATAGATTATTTGTTTTTCCCCTTATATGGCATACTTGATGTTATATCTATAGTGGAGAGAAAATGATTAAAGTGAGATGTCATCATGAGTTTGAGCTAAGATATGCATTAATCGTAAATACTTTTCTGTCAAATTTGTGAACGATACAAAATTATAAACAAAGAATACACCTTTTACCTCTTATACATGTTATGAGGTCAACAACAAAAAACCATATCTATGAGGTTTAATTACCTGGAAAACGACATGAAGGTAGAAGAATACTTTAACTTTTCTTCCATTTTCACGAGCTTTATTGGCCATCCTAATGAAGAGAATCCCCAATGGCATTAGAATTCCCATGGAAACCCATAAGAGGAGACCATGAAGCTTTATATTGTTTATCATTTGATTACTCACCAGCTGCCATATAAAAGTTAAGTTAATTTTATAAACTAATAATAGTAGTAACTACACTGAAAATGTAGTAAGTATCATATTATAGATAAAGCTTTGACAAATGAGGAAACAAGAGCCAATACATCCAAAAGAGTACCTTGTCTTGTGTTATGGATCCTTTGTTCTTGAGATTTCTTGGTGAATGGTTATCAATAGTGACATCAAGAGATGAACATATAACAAATGGTGGAACATAAGAAACATAGAGAAGAATAGAAATCAAAACAGTCCCTAGAGAATTAGAGATTTTCATTTTGATCTCAATCACTAGCTAGCTAAACACCAAGAAAGAATCACAAAGCACCAAATTCCTTCTCTCTCTCTTTTTTTTTTAATATCTCTCTCTCTCTCTCTCTCAAAATAAGTTCATCATTCTATGAAAAGATAAAGAAAGACCCATGAAATATATATAGACATGCATGAAAGTATGAAACATATAAGTACATGTGCATTACTTAGTGTAAAGTGGTTAATATGTGAGGTGGAAGAGGAAGAGAGACAAGTAGAGAGGATGCATGTGATTGTTGGTGAAAAAGAGGCTTTTAATGGAATGATTTGAGGGCTTAGTTAAAGAAATTATATTCAATTTGATCATGGAGGGATGGGCCAAATTCAAATGATCATCATTATAATGTTAAAATTTCCTTGATGTCATAAATTCAATCACCAAATCCAAGATACCATCCAACATAATCATGATCATTATATAACAAGTCAAAAAGGGATACGGACAATATTATATAAAGAGTATTTGCTTGGCCATTTCAATTCGCATATCTAGTATAGTCATGTAATTGATCTTGATCACATTCTATGTTCTTCTTGATAACTCACACACACCACTCCATTAACATTTTTGACTTTAAGTGTTACCAAAGGGAATAAATAAGTACTAATCTTATTAGCTTTTCAATTTGGTCCCATAAGTAATCAAATCCACTTGTTTTCTTGGCTCTAATGATGTAAGTTATGCTTAATATGCTCATATAGATTAAACTCTTTGCAAACTATCTTGTTATGAACCAAGCTAGCACCCAACTCAACTAGTATATCAAATAGACTTTATGGTTAGAAGTTTCAGATTCCAGTTTAGTAACCATATGAAATGTTATGGTCTCCGGTCCAAAGAGATGTAAGGATATAAGGCTCATGACTTCTCGATTAACAAAAGAAATTGTCTTGTTATCAGTTATTTCAAATAGTATATAGAACAAGATAGTTTAATAGTCTGTAAAGATTTTATATGTAAAATCGCGAAGTAAATTTATAAAAATAACTATATAAATAGTAGATAGTTGTTTCTTTAGATTTCATTTTTATGTGTATGTTTGTTGACTGTTCCAAACATTTTTAGTTAAAATTTTGGATAGATTAAGGTTTGTAAGTGGTAATCTCTATCAGATCTCGAGAATTGCGAAGATAACAAAAGGCAAACCTAAACGTTTAATTAATTCACATTATCGTTCGTGTCTCGCAGTGACTTAACGATCATCGAAATGATTACAAATGCATGGGTTAAAGTCTCTGATTCCATCGACTAAAACACTAAACAAACTAAATATAATTAAACCTAACGAAATATTTGGTAGGCAGTCCATTTCATATCAACTTTCTTCATTTACTTTTTTTTTTTTTGGTTCTTTTTGATTCAATTGGTAACAGAAAGAAGTAAAAAGTTTTTCAAAAGAAAAGAAAGCGGTAAGTAATAATAAAAATAGATGGTCCTATGACTTTTGATACCACTAATTTTTTTTCTTTCTTTTTTTGTGATTACCATTGAAACATGATATTTTAATTGTTATGTTAAGAGATTATCATAGATTAGATGAAATAGGAGAAAAATAATCTTTACCCATTGATAATATGTGTGAAAGAGAAACCCTTGGCTCATGTCTTGGTTCTAATAAGTTTGCCCCATTGATCTCTTTGGAAGGAGAATAAAGTTCGACTAGTTCAAACAAAGAGTCTAATTTGTTGGATCTCATGAAAACCTTCGGGTAAGAGAATTCTTTTTCGAAACCACAAATTTAAACCATCAACAAAGACTAAAGAGATGCTTTGACAACTAAAAGGTCGTGGTAAATGAAAATCGAGAAGGACGCGACTAGAGGTCTCACACTTAACCAAAACATGTGAGTCAATGGTACATGTATTTGTACATCTTTGGTACCTAAAACTTTATCTCTCTTTGAACTGCTTTCTAAACACTAACGGACTTTGTATCATAGCATGTAGCAAATTCTATTAAATATATTATGTTTTGAGTAAGAAAATCAAATGGATAAGAATAACTCGACCATTTTCAAATTTTAATACGAATGTTTTTTTCTTTCTTTAGTATAAACTATATAGTAAAGAAATACATTGCATTAAGTTGGTGAGGAATAATAACATTCATACTAAAATTCACTATCATCAAATAAAATAGCTAATCTTAATCAAAGATTTTTTGAATAGGTGTTATCATTAGTGTTATTGTAGATTATCAATAAACATCATACAAAAAGACTTCTTATAACAAAAATAAATATTACTACACTTTTTATATATGCAAATGCTACTAAAATATAAAATATAAAATATGGTTTAAACTGTTAACTCCTTGTAATCCTTTTACTTCTGTTTAATGAAAATGATTTGTCGGCAAAAAAAACACTATAATTTTTATATATAGAGAAACAAAATTTAAGAAAACAAAAAAATAGGCAAGAGATGTGTAAGGAAAGAAGGTTATGCAGATACAAGACCAACATAAGCTGCTAAGAAAGAGAGCAAAGAAGATATAACATATGCCATTGTTACTATCATTGGCTCCTTGAAACCACTAAGCCTAAGATGATAATGAAACGGTACAGTCTTGAAAACGCGAAGCCCTCTTCCCTTCAACCGCTTAGTCGCAGAATAATACGCGACCTGCGACCCAAAACACACATATAACATCATCATCAGTCGCGGTTGCAATTGTGATTAGAGAAAGAGAAGCACTTCTTGTTCCATTCTATTATTTACCTGAATTATAACAGAAGAAGCTTCCAATATAGAAACACCAGAGGATATGAATAATGGGAAGAACATTCCTGAGCAAGCAGCCATTGCAGCTAAACCTCCACCAAGAGCCAATGATCCTGTATCTCCCATCGAAACCGATGCTCTGTACCGATTATGAAGCAAAAACCCGAAACAAGCTCCAGCCATCGACGCTCCAAATACAGAAAGATCTAATCTCGAGAAGAGAAAAACGATTACACACACTATCTTCATTTGGAATGTAATGCCTTTGCAGATTTGTGAATCTTAATAAGAGACTTACCAGAGCAAATTGGAAGAACTGCTATTGCCATTGCAACGAAAGCCAAGGCGGCAATACCACCAGCTAATCCATCAAGACCATCGGTTGCTTTGACTAAGTTTCCCATTGAAACGAAGTAAAACGATGTCAACAATAGGTAAAGTTTCCCCAAGCAAACGAGACCTAATGGTAAAGGCAAAGGAACCAACATTTTCCTGGCAAAAAAAGATCGGAATCAAGAAGACGGTTGCGTAAACATCTAAACAACCGACTTTCTAGAACTACAGAACGAGAATTGTGGACTGATTCTTATTCTCATGTACGTTCATATGAAAATAGATACGCGAGTTACCATCAGAGGCTATACATGCCATAAGGAGTTGCTACGCTTGCTCTCTCCAACCAAACCGCAAAGCAAGTACCGATTACTGCCTGTTATACGTAATGATGGATCAAATTAAGAGAATTAAAACCTTTAAAAGATAGAGAGGAATAATTAGTTAAATACCTCTAAACGTAGTTTTATCTTTGCAGATAAACCGTGATTCTTAGCATTGGCGAGGCTTACGGAATCATCAACTAGCCCAATCGCTGCAAATGCTATTGTTGCAACCGCTGCTCCAGAGACTTCGATAGACGAAAAGTTAGTCAAGGCTATTGCAACGACAACACCAATTGGAACAAAGAACAATCCGCCCATTGTCGGGATTGTTTGTCTACGGTTATGTGTAACCGGCCCTAGTCTCCTAATTGGCTCATGCACTTTCAGTCTGTCGAGAAGCGGAACAAAAATATAACCGGCTAAAGACACTAAAGCAGCCGATGTGAAGAAAGGCCGGCTTAATAAATACGGAGGCAGAGGCAGTCTAACAATCTTCCACGCAAAAGAATCCGTAAATAAAAGCATCAACGTCAAAAATGCAAGAAGCCCCAAATTAATCCCATATCTTATTCTGCAAATAAACAACAAAACAACGTCAAAACTTGAAAATGTACGATATTCATAAGACTAATAACTCGAAAGAATCTCTAGGGAACAAACACCGATCCTAAAATCAATTTCCTCGAAGCATCCCACTTTCTTGATACTACATTTCAACTATCCCACTCCAAAATGGATCAATACGATAACATAAATGGCGGTAAATGATGATGGTTAATCCGAAGACTAGCTACGTGCCTGTGTTTTTTCCGACCTCTTGGAAACTTGCCTAGCCTTTGAGAAGTTGTTTCGGTTACCACATTCAACCCGTATTCCCCATCACTCTCTTCGCCTTCACTCGACGAAATCGCATATGTAGCAGCAAATATGTCACCGGAATAGAAATCAAATGAATCCTAGAGAAACAAAAAAACAAACAAAAATGAGTAAAGGTAGGAACTTTTATGCAAGACATGGTCCTCAAGAACCACAAATATATAAAAGAATGCTAATTTTGAAAATTACATCATCAAAAGCCTTAACCAAAACAGAGCTATGTCTCATGCTACTTCCATGTCTCTTCAAGCTCTCTGCACTAAACTGCATAAAAGAGACGAATTTATACAAAAGAGTGAATCAATTACAAGCAATCAAACTCAAACATGTCAAATACAAACCAGATTAAGCATACTATTAGTTCTACATCTTACAAATTCGAAACCAGGGCAAATGGGCACTAATGAATTACGGAAAGTTGAAAGCTTTTGACATAGATACAATAACCCATGTTCGGTAAATGAGAATTTTAAGTGTACCTTGAAAGAAGAGCGAGATCCAGATTCGAGACAAAGGAGAGGAATCGATTCAAGAGATCGAAACTGATTCGGATGATGGAATCGGTAAGAAATCGGATTTACCGGTAAGGATCTCATCGCATAGCTCAGAGAGAAGCAGGTGAGAGATGGAGAAGAAGAGAGAAGACGATTTGGGTCCAGTGATAGGTGACTCGGCGAACCTCCCGGTTTTTTAATGTCGGCATCTAATGTTAGGTGTTGGGACCAAAAACATTTTATAATTTATTATTATTTTGAACCAGAAAAATTGTAGCAAAAAAATTATATATATGTGAAAGAAAAAATAACTCAAATAACCTTGGAAAGTTCACTAATAACTCAAATAATCTTGTAGAGATGAGACTATGTGAAAAGTCTTTTAAACCTTATGTGAAACTTTTAAATACAGAAATGCCATAGAAAAAAAAAAATTAGGTTTTCCTTTCTCCCAACTAAAACTGTTTTCCTTTTTGTTTTTTTTTTCATTTCGACGGGAAAGAAAAGGAGGAGGAGGGAAAGAAAAGCGACGGTGATTGAGGCGATTAAGCTTGGTTATCGCCTTTTTGATACGTCTCCGAGGTACAAGACGGAGGAGCCGCTCGGTGAAGCTTTGTCGGAAGCGGTTTCTCTCGGGTTGGATCCGAACAATTTGTCACTTCGAAGCTTCGGGCTTCATCTTCTCCGGCGATTTCCTCGTCTCCGGCGACTCCAAAGGTAAGTTTCGGGCTTCTCTCAACTTCTCTTCTCTTTGTTTCTTCTTTTCTTCCCTTCGTTTCTCTTTTATTCGACATTGAAGCTTTTTTGTTGAATTGAAGATTTTGCGGTTGTTGCGGCGGAGGCGGCGGCGGAGAGACTTGAGGTTTAACGACATGGAGATTTCGGAGGTGGTGGTGAAAGAAGCGGAGGTCATGGATCTGTTGGATTCAGCGGTGGTAGTAGTTTAATTTGGTAGACTTATTTGCATTTGATGATAGACTTGTTTGCATTTGATGATAAACTTGTTGGTATTTGATGATAGACTTGTTGGCATTTGATGATAGACTTATTATTATGTTACGATAGACTTGTTATTATGTTACGGTAGACTTATTCTTATGTTATGGTAGACTTGTTATTATGTTACGGTAGACTTATTCTTATGTTATGGTAGAATTGTTATTATGTTACGGTAGAATTATTCTTATGTTATGGTAGACTTATTGTTATGTTATTGGTGAACATGGAGGTTTCAGAGGTGATGGCGGAGAGACTTGAGGTTTAACGGCGGTTCTTGTGGGTCGAAACCAAGCCGGTCTTGAACATCGTAGAATTGAATCGCATGTGAGCAAAAGTCTTAAGTGTTGATAGATTTATTTTTATTTGATGGTAGATTTATTTTAGTTTGATGGTAGATTTGTTTTTCTTTGCTGGTAGATTTATTCTTGTGGACGTGGAGGTTTCGGAGGTGGTGGCGAAAGAAGCGGAGGTCATGGATATGTTGGATTCAGCGGTGGTGGTAGTTTAATTTGGTAGACTTATTTGCATTTGATGATAGACTTGTTTGCATTTGATGATAGACTTGTTGGTATTTGATGATAGACTTGTTGGCATTTGATGATAGACTTATTATTATGTTACGATAGACTTGTTATTATGTTACGTTATGGTAGACTTATTCTTATGTTATGGTAGACTTGTTATTATGTTACGGTAGACTTATTCTTATGTTATGGTAGACTTGTTATTATGTTACGGTAGACTTATTCTTATGTTATGGTAGACTTGTTATTATGTTACGGTAGACTTATTCTTATGTTATGGTAGACTTATTGTTATGTTATTGGTGGACATGGAGGTTTCAGAGCTGGTGGCGGAGAGACTTGAGGTTTAACGGCGGTTCTTGTGGGTCGAAACCAAGCCGGTCTTGAACATCGTAGAATTGAATCGCCTGTGAGCAAAAGTCTTAAGTGTTGATAGATTTATTTTTATTTGATGGTAGATTTATTTTAGTTTGATGGAGATTTTTTTTTCTTTGCTAGTAGATTTATTCTGGTGGACGTGGAGGTTTCGGAGGCGGTGGCGAAAGAAGCGGAGGTCATGGATATGTTGGATTTGGCGGTTGTGGTAGTTTAATTTGGTAGAAAATTTGTTCTGTCATGGTAGATTTATTTTAGTTTGATGGCATGATAGATTTATTTTTATTTGATGGTAGATTTACCACACTAGATCAGACGATACTCCGATTCAAGGAACCGCCGCTGATGGTGGTTCATTTGGTGGACATGGAGGCTTCAGAAGTAGTGGCGGAAGAGGCAGAGGTTGTGGATAACTTACAAATTTATTATGTTTGATGGTAGATTTATTCTCTGTTCAATGGTATGGTAGATTTATTTTTCTTTGATGGTAGATTTGTTTTTCTTTGATGGTAGATTTATTCTCTGTTCAATGTAATGAATTGACAGAATTTATGTACTCTAGAAATTTGCTCGCTATATAATCTGTTTCCAAATGCTTTTAGCATCAATTATTATAACATTAAAACAGGAAAACAAGTTAAAATTGAAAAGACACACATAATAATAGACATATATTTAAGCTTCACTAGTGGTATGATTATGATCGTATTGACAACAATTAGAACACTTATGTTCTTTCCTTGGCTGGTATCATTCCATCTCAGTCTCCAATGCACTTTTTATCCATGAGTCAGATAATAAGTCTACTACAACATTATTTAAAGAACCTAAGTCAGATAATAAGTCTACCACAACATTATTCAAAGAACCTAAGTCAAATAATAAGTCTACCGCCACATTGTTTAAAGAACCTAAATCAGATAACAAGTCAACCACAACAATGTTTAAAGAAGCTAAGTCAAATAACAAATCTACCACAACTATATGAACCTATGTCAGAAAACAAGTCTATCACAACTATATGAACCTATGTCAGAAAACATCTCCGGATAATAAGTCTACCACAACTATATGAACCTATGTCAGAAAACAAGTCTATCACAACTATATGAACCTAGGTCAGCAAACAAGTGTATCACAACTATATAAAACTAGGTCAGCAAACAAGTCTACCACAACTATATGAAACTATGTGACCAAACAAGTCTATCACAACTATATGAAACTAGGTCAGCAAACAAGTCTACCACAACTATATGAAACTAGGTCACCAAACAAGTCTATCATAACTATATGAAACTAGGTCAGCAAACAAGTCTACCACAACTATATGAAACTAGGTCACCAAACAAGTCTATCACAACTATATGAACAACCATCGTCGGATAACAAGTCTACCACAACTATATGAACAACCATCGTCGGATAATAAATCTACCACAACTATATGACAACCACCTCCGGATAATAAGTCTACCATCCGAAAAACAAATCTACCATCCGAAAAACAAATCTACCATAAGGTAAACAGAAAAATTAAGTCTACCAATATTTTTCGGGAAATCGTTACAGTAAAACAGAAAAAGATTCAATAAGTCTATCGTCAAAAATATTAAATCTACCAATTAGTATAAATCTATCACCACTAAAATAAGTCTATCACTACAGTCAACTAGTATAAATCTATCACCACTATAAATAAGTCTACCAGTCGCAAAACAAATCTATCACGGAAATTTAACTCTATCGTTAAAGGAAATAAATCTATCAATCTTCGGAAATAAATCTACTAATCACAAAATAAGTCTACCGCTCCAAAATAAATCTATCACTGAAAATATTAAATCTACCAATCACTCTAATAAGTCTACCATTCGGAAACAACTCTACCATCAAGGGGACAAATAAGTCTACCGTTCATATATAAATCTACCGCTCAAAAAATAAGTCTATCGCTCAAAAAATAAGTCTACCGGTCGTAAATAAGTCTACCATCACAGAATGGTAGACTTATTTTCCTTGGCGGGAACTTTTCCCGCCGATTCATTAATGGCAGTTTCGTAAATACGTTTTTTGTTATCAAGACAAATAAGGGTAAAACGGGAAAAAATTCTCGAAAACACAACTTTTTGAGGAGAAGGTCTGTTTAGTGCAAAACCAACTTTCCAAGGTTATTTGAGTAAACTTCCCTATGTGAAACTACATGAACTATCTTGGGTGCTGGTAGGCTTAAAAGAGATGCAACTACTTTTAGTGAAGATTGAGACGGATTACATAAATGATAAAAATGACGGAGATACCATTGGATTGGCCGATTTTTAGTTTATAACGAGATTGTTTTAGTAATCTTAGATCATGTTCAATGCTAACCCTCTTAGATCTTATGTGGTGTTCTTATAATATAAAATTATTAAAACACATACTCTCTCTTCCTTTTACTCAACTTTATACCTTCTCTTTCATCCTTTTACTCAACTTTTATTAATTTTATATTTAAACACTCTCTCTTCCTTTTAAAAACACTCTCCAAAATATCTAATTTTAGACACTCTCTACTCTCTTTACTCAAATTTTATTAATTTTATATTTCAATATACCCCACAAAAACACTTTCTTTCTTTCTTTTACAACCATTTTTATAATTTTATATTATACGAACACCACATAAGACCCACGAAGGTCACCAATGCGGATGCCTTAAGGGTTGATTATAGAGAAGCTGTGTCTCGGGTCGGATAGTGGATTAGTTTTTCGTGGGTCAAACTAATCGCGATTTTAAAAAGACAACTGCCGATTTGTTACACAAGATTAGTCAAACAAAAATTATTTTGGTCATTACAAAGAGACGTATTTTGTATTGTTGAATGACTAAAATTGTTAGTGTTAGCTATAGTTGCATAACTAGAATCGAGATAATTAATATCGATAGTTTAGACTAACTGAAGTTTTCTATGTTTTTAATTCTTTTCAACCCTAAACTACTAAACCAACGAGCCACAATAGTAGTGCTTCTTACTTGCGTCTTAATTTGTCTTATATGTTATGCTATTTTTCTTGAGATGATTTTTCGAAGCTTGGAAGATCATACGGTGAAGAATGAAGATCAATGACTTGAAAGAAAAAAAAATAAGTGAGAAATTTTGTCCTTTGAATATTTGAGAATCAAAGCAAACACATACCGAATAAAAAACCGAACTAAGTTGCATACTTGCATCAAATTATATCCAAAAAAGAACTGAATTAAGTCAAACTTAATTAAACCAAATGAAGCTTCGTTTAGAGTTTTCTTAAAATGGATAGAAATTCCAAAATGACTATCCCTAGTTTAGTTAAATTAATGCTCTTCTATCGCTAATACTTTTGCTGACGTAAACTGAAAGAAAGAACAAAAAAAAGCGAATTATGAGACTAAAATATGCTGATAATCTAAACCTACCTGATAATCTAAACCTACCTGATAATATGCTCGTCTTTCGTCTACTCCCTAAAGAAATTCTATCGTGGGAGAAAGAATACATGTGGAAAATGACTAGAGAAATAAATGCTACTGAATAACTAACATTTCTAAAATTTTGTTGACCATACGCATGTCACAAACTTCAAAGGCACATGAAAAAAGTCTTGGAGGTAGAAATTATTGTTAACTGCCAACAAACATTATTCAACTATTGTTCTGCTAGTGGACATCTAGAGCAAAAGCTATTTCAGAATGTGAGTTGCCATTTGTCAACAACTCACGCAACTCACGGGAACTATTTCTTTTTAAGAAAATATCCATTTCCATTATATTGATATATTACACTGAGGGTAGCATTCTTTTTTCAGTTAGCACTGGTCTAGATCACTCATTGGAGCATCCATCCGACCTATAAAAAACAAAAATCTGTAAATCCATTACATATAGAAATTCAAGAATCTGCCTAACGACATCAAAATTGTTTTTAAAAGAAATTAAATTTAGTGGAAAGTACGTTTTGTCCCAAGTTGAGTATCACTAAACCATCACTACCAAAATAGAAAAAAACTACTCATTTTAGACTATTATTTTTACTTGTATATGGAATGTCCTATAGAATGTAATAGTGATGTGAAAAATGTTAAAACTTGTATATTCTTTCCATGTGTATTGTATGAGATATTTTTATTCAGAAGAATGTTCATTTGATGAGATAAGAAAAGAAAAAAAAAGCATTGTTGAAATAATATGAAACTATCTGAAAACGATTTAAGTTTTGACCCAACTAAGTAAAAAATAGCAATGTCCAAAGAGTTAGTGGGATGTTAATAAATATAGCACAATAGCATGAGTGGTGTGACTCATTACTATACAAGCCTTAAAAAAGATATCACGAGAAACCGACATTTTAATTCTAACCCTAAAATTGGATTCTCACATGTCTAAAAAGAAAGACTCATGGTCTCACAAATATCACTAACTTCCTCTCCTTTTCACTATATAAATTTTTATATAATAAACTAGATTCTCATCACATAATAATTATAGTATTACGTGTCTGCTACGTGTGTGTCGTGTGAGTGCTTATATAAAGGCTTAAAACGAGTGAGAAACATAAGAGAACAAATATTTTCATAATGAGGGAAATGAAAGGTGAGTTTCTTCTTGCAATATTGGTTCTTATTTCTCTCCTCTTGGCCTTCTCATTTGTCCATGGAGGAGGAGAGTTAGGAACACCAGCTCATTCAGCGGTCAGCCCAAGTAGTCCGACGGGGAAATCAAGCGGTTCAAGCGGTGCAAGTGGTGCAGCTCATGGACCTAACTGGGGATATGAATGGGGATGGGGTTCAACTCCTGAAGGTGGTTATGGTTATGGCTCTGGTTCCGGTTCCTCACCAGATGGAGGAGGAAAAGGGAGCGGATTCGGGTTTGGTTCGGGTTCGGGTTCGGGAACTGGATTTGGTTCTGGCTCGGGAGGAGGAGGAGCCACGGGAGATGGTTCAGGATATGGAAGTGGGACCGGACACGCAAGTGGAAATGGTTCAGGCGGATCGGGCGGTGGAAATGGTGGAGGTGATCCAGGTCGCAGAGAGAGGAGCCAACACCGTTAAGAAGAAGCTTTTTCTTGTTGGGTCTACCTTATAACACAAGCATACATACATAAATGAGACTAGAAGAAAAGAAAAGTAAATGGAATATTAATTACTATGGTAGGCACCATATAATATAAACAATACATATATAGTAGCAGCTTAATTAATGCATGAATAAGGATCAAAAGAATAAGTAGTTGGGGGTTTACCACTGCACTTTGTATTAGCTTATATTATTAACTGTGTTCTTGAGCCAAAACTAGTATAAATAAATAATTATTCAATACCGAAAGATGATCACAAGTTTATGATGATCTTCTTCACGTGCTCTTGATATAAAAGATAACTATTTGCTTGGTCACGGATCTGGTTAATTCACACAATTTATCTCAAGATCAATTATATACTAGTATACTTGTTATTCTGGTTTAATAACTTTTTGTTTGTTTGTGATGACAATTATTTAAAAGTATGGGAAATTAGCATGGACAACACAAAAAAAAACTATAACTAAAATTCTAACAAATTAACCTATATCTAAAGGTTCATGTTTTGCCACACATGCTAATTTTCTTTACTTTTTAGTTATATATATTTTTTTTTGGTTAGTTAGCAAATTGTCCCTAAAAGTAAATGAAACTAAAACATTTTTTTTTTCCATTTTAGAGAGTTTATTGTAGATGGCCGGGTTGGGCCGACAAAATTTTAGGATTGGCCCGAATCATTATTTAATCAAACCATAAATGTCTATACTTGTTTAGACCAGAGCCTGGACCCGCGGACAAGTTTAATAGTGACCGATAATACGATCACTAGGCGCAGCACAATTGAATTGATTAAAAAGCTAACAATAAAAGACAGTTTCCATTATTCGCTCGTAATCACTAATCACAAATATTGCTCTCAACCCGAATCGAGCTAGGCCCCTTTAATTATAATAGTTATGAGCCCAATTGTTGAAGTAACTATACTTCAGCTGCAAGCCTGCAACGAAAAATTCAAAAGCCAAATGAGATACCTTTTTTTTGGGTCATCAACTAATCTTTCATCCATTCATTCAAACTGTCACGGTGTTACATAATTTAACCCTCTAGGCCTCTAATGGCATCCTTTGCGAAAGAATCTGCTAGAGTGTTGTTTAACTATAACGTTTTGAGATACTTAAAAACAGAAAAAAAAATTATTATCCTAATCGGATCCAACAATCAAAAACAGCTATCATCCCAAGGGAAAACTACTTTTCTCATCTTCTTAATTTAATGTATTTTTATCATGAAATAATGGTGTCAAACAGCAGAAGTTCTCACTAAAATAAATATGATAATTAATTAATGTAATTGTAAATTTGATAGAAATTTTGATATATTGTAAAAGGCCTACTGATTTTTTCTTATAGAAATGATAATTAATTAATGTGATGGATAAAAAATAGAAATAAATTTAAAACTATATTGTTATAATTTTAAAAATGGTCTTTTTTTAAAACATATCTAATGATTTTTCTCATTTGCTGGCATACAATTCTTTTGATTTATTATGAATAAAAATAATTGAGCAAACAATGAGAAAAAACTTTATGTAGGTATTACCTTTTAGTAATGTTTTAATAGTGAATAGTGAAATTTGAGTAATGAAAAGAATATGTAAGATTCCATTTCAAGCAAATAGACTAGTAACTAGGCACATATATTCACTAGCTAGGCTGGGGAGAAAAATAAATGGTCACGTTTTAAAAGGACCATTTCTTTTTTTGATAAATCGAATGACTTAAAGATACTTGTTGAACAATGGGGTTTCAAGGATTTGTAGTTGGAGAATGAAAAAGAATCTTTGTTAGTGTCTGCAAACATTTGTGGAAGAAACAGACAAAACACTAGCTTTTAGTAATTGCGTATCTACTGTTGTTAATTGATTTGAGGGATAAATTCTTTTTTTTTGTTTGGAAATTACAATCGATCATATATAAATTGTATGGGCTTTAAACATAATTTTATGATAATTATCATAAGTAACTATAGGACTAACATAAATTAGTTCATTACATATCTCAGCTAATTAAGTTTAAGTAATTTGTCTTAAGTAACTTGTCAAGCCATCGACACATTAACGTTGCAATACTCTATACAAATTTGTTGATCCCTTACGAGTTACGACTAATAATATGCAATTGATCAATCACTACAAGAAAACAGATCGTTAGTCATTCCGGGAAGAGTCACAAAAAAGTCACAAATGAGCCATTTGCGACTAATTTGCGACTCGAAAACCGGAGTCACAATAGTTGAGTCGCTAATTTTTCGAGTCGCAAATGAGTCGCAAATTAGCGACTCTTCTGTGACTCTTTATTTTAGTCCCAAATTAGCGACTAATATGCATCGAAATTTACGAGTCGTTAATTTACGACTCCTTTACGACTAATCTGTGGAGTGACTAATTAAAGACGCATTAGCGACTCTTTTGTTACGATCTAAAAATAGAAAGTGGTCAGAAATTAGTCAATATTGTGTCACTTATTTGAGACCAAATTGTGATGATGTTTTTTGATCTAGTAACTAATTGGTCAGTTTTTAGTAACATATTTGGTACTAATTTGGTACTAAAGACATAAATTTGAAATTGCATAATAGAAAGAAGAAGAGAAGTTTGGATTTTACAAGCAAAAGAAAGTACTAATGAAGCTTACTGCTTGACAAAAGAAAGTACTACTCAAGAATCAAGTTCTTCTTCTAATATTCCAAGATGGAACTAATCTTCTGCCCTATGTGTTGAAGACATTAGGAGTAAAAACTTTGGTCAATGAATGGTTCCCAAAGAATTAAGCTTGTTGCAGAACCCTTCCAAGTCTTTATGGCTAAACCAGTCCTCTTTCATCTGTGCAAATTTTATTAAAAACTAGGTAACCATTACAAGATTCCCCAAAACCAAAACTCCATAAAATGTTTACCGAGTGATGAAACTTACAAAATATGGGTAATCCTCGATGCTGAAGTTCTCAGGGGCATCTTCTATGAACCGCTAAATGTAGTAGAGGACAAAGCTTCCACATTCCACATCATTTGTCTGTTGTGGAACCTGAAATTATGAAAAGTTCAGTCCAATTCTCTGATATAAGCATCAAGCAAATCCAAAAAATAACTTTGGTAGATGAACTCATTACATCTGGCACATGAAGCTCAATATCATCAACCAAGCTTCGGTCTTGAGCTCTTCCCTCGATTCTAAATATGTCCAACACAAACCTGAAATACAACAACAAGTACAAACATATTATTGCAAGAGCTTCGACAAAAGCTCGAGATGGAAGAAAGAAAGAGAGTACTCGCTTTCTTATATCCGGTTCAAGAAGCTGCGAAGAGTTGGTTGCTTTTAACGAATCAAGAAACAACATGCATGTGTTTCCAGTGTCTGGATCAAGATTCTCCCCAAAATTGCAAAAGATCAACAAAGTCCAGTGGCTCCTGAGGAAATTAGAAAAACAATAGACTTACAAAACCGTTGCATTCCAAATACCGTTTCAAGAACCATAATATACGGCTAAACTAACTTACCAGTAGACGATAGGAAGAAAAACATATTTCTTTGAGAAGATCTGCTTTGCCTAATGGATTCGAACACACTATTTATAATTCTCTGGTTGTCGCTTTTGTACATACTGAACCATAGACAATCTATGCACACAAAAGAGTTCTTTTTCTCGTCCGAGAAGCCTCTCCATATATCCCTATTCACAGTATTCAAACATTGTAAGTAAAAGAAGCGCAAATTCTTTCGTTCGAGTAAAAAAAAGAGATATTACTTACTCTAGGTAATCTACAAATGTGTTGGATTTCAGCTTTTTGCTTAGCTTAGAGGCTAAATACTTGCACTTGATTCTTCTTAATGACCTGTGACGGCGTGTGCATTCGTCATAGAAACAAGGAGCATTCGATTTGACAGTACAAAGAAAATGGGCACCTCTATAACTCCAAATCTAATAAGAAACCCAACATCAATTCAGAGAAGTAGCCACATTTTGAAATCCCCCAAATTGCAGTCACCCGAAATCCGTAAGCAAGAGCTAAGCTAAATTCACACAAATTGCCGAGCAAAAACTCAAACTTCCGTATGCCCATGACCAAAATCAGCTCTAATTTCAAGAAATTAAGGTTTCAGAAATGAAACAGAGAACAGAAACAATGGTGCTTACTCGTAAGACGATGCCGAGGATTCTGCAAGGCCTCGACCAGAAACTTCTAGATTCCTAATATTGATTCTCTTTGGTTTATTTTCTCTCGTAGCAAAGAGAGGAAGAAAATTTAGGGGAATCGAAATCGAAACATCGAAGGTGGCGAGAGAGGAGAGGAAAGTTGAAGATTTATGGGTTTTGAAGGAATCGACACAAAATTAGGGTTTCTTTGAATCTCTCAGCCAACAAAATCGAGAGAGAAGAAGAAGAAGAGAAGAAGAAGGTTTGGGGTATCATCTTCGCCGGAATTAAAAGCTCCCGAGAGAGAATCTCCCAGCCAACAGAATCGAGAGAGAAGAAGAAGAAGAAGAAGAAGAAGAAGAAGAAGAAGAAGAAGAAGAAGAAGAAGAAGAAGAAGAAGGTTTGGGGTATCATCTTCGCCGGTTTTTGTTAAAAGCAAACGGACGGACAAGATTATCACTAAAGAATACTGAAAAAGTTAACGGACGGACAAGATTACCTAGGAGTATGTCAAAGATTGCCACGTCAGCGATCCTAGTGATCATCTCTAATTGGCTCTCATCTTTTAATTGAGCCACATTACGTACATCGTCGCAGAGTAGTGGCTATGGAGTCACTAATTTGTGACTACTTTGCGACTAATTTGCGACTCAGTCACAAGCCTATACCCTAAACCCTAAAAATTTGGATCAACCACAAAAACCATATTTTTTTCCAATCAATTTCCAATGTATTTCTTCATTATTTGTTTGGTTTTATTCATTTAAACAAAAGTAATCAAAAATGTAGAATAATTTTCAAAAAAATGAAATGGAAGAGATTAGTTATATAGGTTTTAATGTTGATAAGAAAACATTTGTGATGCAAAATTTTTAGGAAACTCTTTTTTTGTTTTTTTGACTTGTACTGTGTATTTACTACACACTTATTACTTGAATAAGATGTAAATACAAAACTAACTTATATAGATTTACATTATGGTGTTTTTTTCCCAAAAACATACATGTAGTGGGTAATGAGTCGCAACAGAGTGGCTAATTTGCGACTCCTTAGTTACTATATACGTGAAACCCTGAAACGTTGCAAAGTAGTGGCTAATTAATGACTCTTTTGCGACTCAATTACAAGTGGCTAATTTGTGACTCCGTTATGTGTCACTAAGGAGTTGCTAATTTGTGACTCTAATGTTAGTCGCTACGGAGTCGTAAATTTGTGACTCTTATGCGACTCCACCAAAATATATCAATCGTTGTCGCAAATTAGTCGCAAATTTGTGACTGGTTAACGACTACGGGATGGAGTCGCAAATGAGCGACTAATTTGTGACTCCGTGAAAAAGAGTCACGCTTTAGTCACAAAAGAGTCACAAATGAGTCACAAATCTTTGTGACTAATTTGCCACTCGGTAATTCGAGTCACTAACGACCTGTTTTCTTGTAGTCAATGCATAATTCATATGACGTGTAAAAATTCCATGATAGCCATGAAGTAGTTAACTAAATTACTACTCAGGTTATTACGTTTCTGGAGGTTGGAGATGGAAGATGGAAACAATAATAATGGATGTGATTGAGCACTTTGGTTCCCTTCAAGATATACGCCTATTGAGTTTAGCAAAAAAAAGAAGAAGATATACACCAATTTTCATCCACATGGTATGATATTATATGTATTTATCTATATAAGTTATAAAATATTAGTACTTATTAAAAACCACAAAATTTAATGACCAAATTTATATATCACAATGTAAAATCACGCACAAGATTTTATTATTGGGGAAGATTTCGTGTTTTAGCTAGGGTATCAACTGCATATGATTAAACTTGCGTGAAACATGAAAGAAAGATAAAGAATAAAAGAGTGATACAAGGCTTCCAATGTAAAATAAGGTGCCCGCACTTTCGTTCTAATTCGCAACAGAGTTAATGGTAGTGATGATAAGGACTTCACAATCCGAATAAACTTGGATGTCAATGATCTCTACTAAAATCGCCTTCCTGAGAACTAATCACAAAGCCAACGTTTCTACAATAAAAACTGACGGGATTAAGTTCTTCTCCTACGAGCCTTGAAGAGTTATTCCCTTTATGTCTTGTATGATCCATCTCATTTCTGCTTGTCGAGTTCAGATTTCCAAGCATCGAATGTAGCTATATTTCACTAAATCAATATAACAATGATTTTTTTCCATACCAACAGTTAAAATTGTAATGCCATACAAAAAAAAAATATGATAATGAGACAACCATCTTAATGTCATGATTTTGACACATTCATCTTAGTTCCCATTATGTTTTCTATAGGAATAAAATCAATCACATCTCTAATTGCTATAACTTATGACAAAAAAAAACAAAACTACATGCGCATGATATAGTCTTATCAAGTATTGCATTTGCACATGAATGTCAAAATGAATTTTCATTTTTTTTTGTTGAAGTGATTGTCAAAATTAATTAATCATTAGTGCTTAGAAAGTACATCTTAAGCCTAGTATATATGTAGACACATTTAGCTTTCATACAATCAAAATTTGTATATTGAGAAATTATAATAAGTAAAAAACAAAAATCCTCATTCTACTCGTGCAAAGAGAATTGGATAATGAGTTCATATTTGGACACCACTAGCCAACAGTGTGAAACAATAAAGGAAAGTTTTATATGGCCACACATTTTTTTTTTTAAATAACACATAAAAAGGGCTTAATCAATTGGTTTATGATTTGCAACTACATCCCCATAACTTCTCTTCACCACTTTGAATACAATTGGGTGGGTTATCTTGGGTCCCCATTGGTCCTCAATCTGTTAATGGAACATTTCTAGTCTCTCTCTATTTGTATGTAGTCTATATCAAAGTACAAATTCTTATACTTTGTGCATGTAGAAGATTTAATCCACTGCATAATCAGGATTATTAATGATCGATACCACTTCTTCTAGTCTTATAATGTTTATACTGGCATCAAAACAATCTCCCTCATCTATATATCAAAATCATGCACTTCTTCTAATACACAGTGTTGTTATTTTGAGTAATTCTTAACGTGATTATTAAATGTTGATAGGAGTGACAGAGTGGTGTGGTTTACTATTAGAGCATCCGTATTGGTAACCCCTTGGGGTCTAATATGGTGTTTTTATAATATAAAATTATTAAAACACATACTCTCTCTTCTTTTTACTCAACTTTATACCTTCTCTTTCATCCTTTTACTCTAATTTTATTAATTTTATATTTAAATACTCTCTCTTCCTTTTAAGAACACTCTCCAAAATATCTAATTTTAGACACTCTCTCTTCCTTTTAGATACTCTCTACTCTCTTTACTCAAATTTTATTAATTTTATATTTCAATATACCCCACAAAACACTCTTTTTTTTCTTTTTACAACCATTTTAATAATTTTATATTATAAGAACACCACATTAGACCACAAGGGGTTACCAATGCGGATGCTCTTAGGTGCTATGTTTTAAAAATTGTTAGGTATATATATATATATATATTTATTTTATAATTAAAGTGAAAAAAACACGAAAGGGATATACCAAAAGGTTATGAAAAATCATCAAGGATTTGTTTTGGCTAATACTAAAGATTTTTTATGGTAAGATTTCTCAAATCTCATAAACACTATTTCTCTATCTCTCTCAATATTTAGGGGTATGCTCTTTAATTTTTTTGTCTTCCATTTGGCAAATGACATATACATCTTATACAAAACCTCCACTTCTTATACATCTCACGTTAGAGTCACATGAAACTCGGAGACAATAAAAGGCCATCATCATGAGAAAACGAAAAGAAAAAAACATAATGCTGACTAAAATATAATGAATAATTCATTGGTCTAGAACTTGCTAAAGTCAAGGAATCGGTGGATTGGTTTGAAAAAAAAAGAGATCATCAAAAAACACTCATTGGTTTATAAATTAGAACTTTGCTAACAACAACAAAAGGTGGCAACAATATTACGACTATAACTTGAAGAAAACAGAGCAAGGTTATAGACATATAAAAATCATTGACCAACCACTATATAACCAAAGCCTTTAACAATGCACTCTATGAGTCAAACTCCTAGTTTGATGTAAAAATTGTTAATCAATTGACTAACCACTATATAACCAAAGTGTTCTCACTTTCTCTTTGCTTTTAATCATTTTTATGCTTGCAATTTATACCCCTAAAAAAATCAATTATTATGCATCCACCACTATCTTACAAATAATTATAACCTAATATCAATTCAATTTGTTAACATATATCTTACATCAATATCTTTTAAAGTTTGTGTTTCATTAGTCTTAATTAATATAGAGTACATACCTAATAAATCAATTTTTGTAAAACAGAACAAAAAACTAAAAATAATTTTCGTGAAATGGAAAAAAGTGTGTGTGTGTATATATATACAACTATTTGGTAAAAAAACATACGTAAAATATTTACATTTCGTAAAAGACCAAAGTATTGGTTAAGTTGAGGAGGAAAAGTTTTCTTTTAGAATACAGTAGTAGTGATTAGTGAAAAAACCAGAAAGATTAGATCATAAATATGATTTTTTTTTAATTGAATGTCAAATTAATTCATATAAAAAAACGTTTTTACAACTAGTGCTTTATTAAGCTAAATTTTAGTTAGATATTACTATTACAATATGAAAACTATCATTTAGAAGAGGACCATGCTTCCATTCCACCTTCAAAATAACCATCACTCGATCCTCTAATCGTGGATAACCTGTTATGAATTTATTTATCAATGATTGGATCAATTATGATGCCGTGTGAGGGATTTCTCCATATCCTCTATTATTACATTATCTCCATTTGGAATGAAGAGTGGCTTGGAACTAACGCATCAGAAATATGAATATTACTTTGAACAAATTTTCTTTTTACAAAAAGTGATAGCATTATAAGTTATATCAAATATGTGTATTGTTAGTTTGCAGTCCAGTAGTTTGTATTTTTGCTTCCACCAATTGTTCCCAGTTAAATTTATCAATTAAGAAAGTGGGGGTGAAAGAAAACTTTCAATAAAGTCTGTGTATTCGAAACAAGAATATATTAATAGTAATATAAATAGTGTACATTTGCACAAATTCGTTTCGTAGTTAAAGTAGTATCAGAATGGTAAATCGTATTTAGTTGCCAAATCTATATTCATGCAGGAATAAGACAATTATTCATTTACACGAAGAACATGTGTTATGAATATAGACAGTTTCAATGGGTTCCATTCACGTACGAGTTAGTACAATAATTACAAAAAGATTATGCAACCAAAAGAAGAAGAGAAAAAAAAAATCAAATTTAAAGTTTAAAATAAAATAGAAAGTGAAATAAATATTTCTATTTAGTCGTAAAATTTTTCCGGAAGATAATTTTGTATATATGGGTTGCTTGAATATCAATCTTGGTATATATGTTGTTATTTGCATGAAGAATCTAAATTCACCTTTTGAAAAAAAGAATTATGCTGTCCAATTCATTACAAAATTGTGTTATTTTATATGATATTGATACTATACAGACTTTTTAATGATAACCACTTATGGAAAATGGCATATTTTAAGATCTTCCACAACTATGGCGTAAAGAACTTTGTAAAGAACTTTGATGGAATTTTCAACAGCAAAAAATATATAAACTTTGATGATAAGGAGAACCAAAACAATACGTATTAACCATACATTTATCATCACCCAAAGATAAAATCTTATAATATTCTGAAGTATTCGAGCTAATCGATATACTATGTCAAGTCAATTTTCGTTGTATTCAAAATGTCAACTTCATTTTAATGACATTTAGCCTACAAATATTAGAATCAACTTTGATCTTCACTTTCTAATACCCTTTTCACACAACCATTTTTTTTTTCTCTTTATATTATATTCTTTGGAAATTAGTAAATAAAACAACCTAAAAAACCTGATGTACATAATCTACCAGTACCACACCTAGTTTCACATGGATTGGAATACGAAGGATTTATATATATATATATATATATATATATATATATATATATATATATATATATATATATATATGTATATATATATTTTTCATATAGAACCATAATATGTGCTACATTTTGAGTTCATAATTTACCCATCTAGGATAAACCATTTACACTAATGGCAGATTCACAAACCATAAATCATTCATCTTTAGACACGCAAGTTCACTAGTTTTGTTCCATAGTTTATAAAAATATTTTAATGATCTTGAGGATATATTATTTGTATTCCGCATTATTTTATATTTCAAAAGTAAACTTATAGAGCAGATGTTGTTTTCGAATTTTCATATTTCAAGATAGGAATCAACTATGACATTCACTTTCTAGCAGCTTTTTGTGGTGGATCGGTTTCGTTCTCGTTTTTATGATGTTTTGAAGTATTTTTCTTTGATTTTTATTCTCCTAACAACAAATTTAGTGTTATTCCGTCGTACACAATTCAATTTTTTTTTACTCTTTGACGCTAACAAGAAAGAGATTCAAATACTCTGTAGCTAGACCAAAATAAGCAATCAAGCTGTCAAGCTTAACCTTTTTTATTTGTTGATATCAAATCATGTTAATAAATCACAATGTGTTTTTGCCACACCTTGTCAATACAGTGTTATTGTAACACCAAAACTTTTTTTTTTTCATTTAATTAAATAGTTCACATTAATATTCCCATAAATATTAATCCTCAACGACTATTTCCTAGCAGTTGCTACGCGGAAGTTCTCAGGAAAATAATTCACATAAAACAATACTCAATTCAATTACAAAACTAATACACATTCATCCCATTCTATCAACCTAGTCACCATTCACAAATCCCTAATCATCCTCTTCCTCTGCCATGATTCCGCGATCACACATTCTTATACCTGCAACACAATTGGGAAAAACGAGTTGCGTGAGTATTATCATAAATACTCAGTGAAGCGGTCATCCCGCCTACCGATTACATATTAGGGAAAAGCATGCCAAATACTACGCGACAACCAACAATTTAACAAATATGCAACAATTAGCAGGTATGCAACACTCAACAGATAAGCAACGATCAACAGGTGTGCAGCACTTAACAGATAAGCAATGATCAACAGGTGTGCAACACTCAACAGATAAGCAATGAT
This sequence comes from Draba incana, assembly GCA_963576765.1. Lineage (NCBI taxonomy): Eukaryota > Viridiplantae > Streptophyta > Magnoliopsida > Brassicales > Brassicaceae > Draba > Draba incana. Next base: position 1,060,620 of record OY755210.1, read on the forward strand.
CAACGGATATGCAAATTTTCACAGTCTAACAAGTGGCGTCGATCGACACCTCCCATGAGTGTCGATCGACACTTCAATCACCACACCAAACCTCACGATCATATAAATGGGGGTGTCGATCGACACTGCCACTAGGTGTCGATCGACACCTCCCACAGAAACCGAGGCCGAATCAAAATCCTCACACAGACTCGATTTGTTTCCTCACAAAATCACACACGATTTAACCACGATCAAGCCTCAACATATCACAGGATAACAGAGGAATAACAATCAAAATAATCACAAGTTAATCAATCAATCTCCTAACATACTAATCCCGTAATCGCGATCACGCACTCACCTCGATTACGCGGTTCGAGGAAAGAACGGTTAAGAGCATGGAATCAACAACCTTGCAGCCTCTGATCTCAACCGAAAAACACCGAGGAACCCTTCCTCAATTACCTAGAACACGAAACTTAGATTTTCCCAAAACCCTAAATCAGATTTTCCAGAAACAGAACGACGCACTGGATTAAAAAAATCATAGGGATCGGATCTTACCTCCAAATTTAGATCGAAAACCCAATCTGAAAACTAGACCGACAGGGATTTTCAACAGTACCAAGCTCGTCCTCTGATTCCCACTGAAACGCTAGAAAAACACTTCCCAAGGAGACCAATTGAATCCCGAAATTGCACAGACCCCTTATGGAAAATAATCATAACTCACAAACTACAACTCCAAAAGCCAATCAGATTTTTCCTATAGAAAGCTAAGAGGAAGGAGAACAAAACTGCGAAAAATCACATCGATCAGACTCGATTAGATCGACCGTTCTTTGCTTCTACCAAGATAGATAAACCTGTCTTCTCTTCCTCTCAAACTCGTCCCTCTCAAAACTCTTTCTCCTTCACCTTTTCTTTCTTTCTCACGCGGCCACAAATCCCAAAGGACTTATATACGCAAGCCCTAAGGTTTATCCATCAAACCGAGCTAAACCGGACGATTAAAACTTAACCGAAACCGATCGCAGAATTTGGTGTCGATCGACACCCTCCCATGGTGTCGATCGACACCCTTACCAAAAACTGAATTTTTGGTTTTGGGATGTTACAATTTTCCCCCACTAAACTGGATTCGACCTCGAATCCTAAGACACAAGACTCCACACTCTGGCCGCACCGGCCCAAACCGAAAAAGATTTTCACATAATCTCAAAAGACCACAACTAAGCCCACGCTTATACGCACGTTTTTCGACATTTATTACGTTTTAACTCACCCACACACACACACCCTAAGGAAACACCGTCCCTCCGAGAGAACCACCATCTCTCAGCACTATAGAGGAAACCACCGTCCCAATATAGGCTCTCAATACTATAAAGGAAACCACCGTCCCAATATCCATACACAGGAAAACCACCGCTCCTGGAGAGAACCACCGTCTCTCAGTATGTATACAGGAAACCACCATCCCCGATACAAAATCTAGAAAGCCACCGTCTCCAGATCATGAGTCATCCGTAATAAATTCCATAATGCCTACCCACAACACAATAAGGACTTAAAATTTATTCTAACAGAAATGCGCAAGGCTCCTAGACCGAAATACCAAAATGCAATGTTTCCTAATCCTGCCTAGGTCTGTCCAATTGATCGCACAACAATCAAACAAGAACATGTACAACCAGCTGTAGACCCAGAATTGGATCGATCGATTGTGCAACAATCCGATATCCCGGTCGTTGAAACCGAACGCACAAGAATATTATCGAGGTCTGTATTCCGTTCTATTCTCATGCCACGGTCAGTTACTGATTACTCTTACTTACCATCATCATCACACTCTCAGGACGTCTCCCTCGAGGTAACGATGCCGATGCCACTCCACTCTCAGGACGTCTCCCTCAAGCTCTGGCTTAATATGTAAAAATACTTCCTTAGAGTAATCAACACATACGTGAACAAGCATCCTAAAACTAAGAATACTTCCCTTGATAACAACACGCAACCTATTCTAGCAAAACAAAACTACTCCTACCGAACACATGGCCAACACAACCGACTCCCCAGAAGATCCAAACCTGAACCTCAAAGCATAACAACAACTCAAACACCTCGCACTCCCTAGATATCTATTGCTCTTAACTCAGTCTACACCTGACACCCATAGGATGCATCCTACAGCCCATCAGGAACACATACCATTCGCACTCTCAGGACGCATCCTTTGAGTCAACGGTATCTGGGAATCTCACATCCCCATCAACACACAGGGGAGCTCACCTCTCCTCACAATACATGAGTTATTCGGGAACGCAGTCCCTAGAGCAATAAATATTGAGCACTGAACATCGAAAGCTGAACTGCCCAACAAGGGCCCAAAACCACTCCTGACGCCTCAGCGTACATAACCTTCGGCCAATACCCTTCCTATACCCTGCATATCCCGTTCGAAGGGACCTGAAATTGAACCGACTGCCTTAAAACAACTCACAACTCAGATTCCTCTCCGCGCCCCCACAATGCTCTATGCGCTCCTGAACGCGTGACGATACGCAATTTCTGCTGATTTCCGATCCTGATAACTCCGCTCCCTTTGATAACCCAGCCAATCTTCCGATAAACTGAAACGCTCCTTGTTCGATGTACACAGTATCCTCCTAACCCAGACTAGGTCTAACGGATTGACCGCGCAACAATCAAACAAGAACATGCACGATCAATCGTAAACCCAGAATTAGATTTCTCAACGCGCCATAACCCACCAACCAAAACTTCCTTAAAATACTAAATTGCCATCCAAGACAAACCTTGAAACCTTTGGATACTCCCATATGTCTTCTCGCAACCAAACCGGCGCTCCTCTAAACAATACTGCTTGACTCTGCATCCAGTTTTTGCTCCTGATTCTCTCCAGAACCAAACACCATGAACTGCATGCTCCCCAGGATCCCTCGAATACTCCAAGATATCCACTATGCATACGATAACAAACGCGTCCAGGTAATCCTCGATCACGACGCAGACTCTTGTGCTTACCGTAAGCACATTTAACAACAAAAAGCATAACCACAACTTAAAATGCCCAATACTTGCCTAGTTTCATCTGGGACTTACGATGCAACATTCTTAAACCATCCATGTCTGGCGGTCGATCGTACAACAATAAAACAAGAACATGTACAATCGCCCGTCAGTCCATACTGTACCTAATGCAAACTAGGTCTGGCAGTTGATTGTAAAACAATCAAACAAGAACATGCACAACCATCCGTCAGTCCAGATTTGGATTTCCCGAATGCTACATCTGTTACCAGGACTCAAACACTGGCCTAGCCTTACCAGCGATACTTCGACTCACAACTTGAGCCTCCCAAACCATCTATCACAGACAATATTCTTGACTGCTCCAGCCAACACTACACGAGATTTCCCACTCGCTCCACAACCGCTTAATCATGGACCAAAAATCTCGGCCCAACATGGCCGATACCACATAAGATCCTCCCCTGATCCCCGAGGCTCCCTCTAATCCACACACGAAATATACCGCTCGTACTCTTGGGACAGTTCGCCACACGATGCTCTGAACTCCCTCATCCGAAATACCCATGACTGCTGTGAGTCCTCGAACTTGTCCTAGATGCGTCATCCCATCTCCTCTTCTGACCCTGCGCAGGCTTACCGCCTTGGCCAGAACCAGAACCAATGTAACACCCGGTTTTTTTTTAATGCGGAAATTCTCATCAAATAAGTTCATAAATATTAAATCCATAAAACAATAATTTAATTTTTCCAAAATAATAATAAATCTAGCAACCTAACCGGGTTCACTAGAACTTAGCAAAAACAGGAAATCAAGTAACAACCCTAATCATCCTCTCCCTAAAGCCATGATCCCGCGGTCTCACTTTTCCTTTACCTGAAACACAATTGAGAAAAACGAGTTTCGTAAGTATTTCATAAATACTCAGTGAGACCGTCTTCCCGTCTATAGATATATCAACAATCAAATAACAATTAATTTAAAATAATTTAATTCAGAAAACATGGGTGTCGATCAACACATCGCACGGTGTCGATCGACGCTTTATTTACCTTGGTGTCGATCGATACATCATAAGGTCTCGATCGACACTAGGTTTCTTCTCCGAAACCGAATGGCACAAAATACACAAAAGTCACGATTTCAACAATTTCTAGCCGATTCTAACACAGAATCATCACACAAACATCACACAAACATCCACAATTCATTCTTAAACATACAAAACTAATTCCTATTCGATAATCGACAAATCCGAACCAACGGTCGCGCACTCACCTCGGGAACGGTTTGAACAAGGAAAAATCCGACCAAAACAGAAGGGGATAACTCGTGACTCCCTTCACCATATCAAGTTCTGAAATCTGATCTGGAAACTAGACAGCGAGAGCTTTCCAAAGGTGTATAGAACTCCTTCTAATTCACACCAGATCGACGGCAAACCAGCCCGCAATCTTGCTAAACGAAAGTGGAAAAACAGAGATTTTAGAACCGACTCCCTGGAATCAAACGAGCACAGAGAACGAAGCTTACCTCCGAATCAGGATCCAAAACCTGATCTAGGAACTAGACAGAACTATCTTTCCAACAGTATAAGGATCCTCTCCTGATTCTCACGGGTTCGACGGGAATCCTCCCTTGAAGCAGACTGATCGCAGTTTCGAATCTGCAAAAACCTCTCTCACGAAAACAACGATAACTCAGTGAATACTCAACTAAACCACAAACGGTTTTCACCGGACTCAAGACCATGGATCAGTGAACTTACCCTTAAAATATCGCTCAAATCCGATCACGACTCAACCGCCATCGCCTCCCCCCCCCAAAACCGACAAAAAAGCTTCTCAAACTCAAGAGAACCCTAGTTCTCTCTCAATTCTCTCTGATTCTTTTCCTCTCGACTAATCTGCGTTTTTCTCTGATAGAAACGCGACCACAATCGCTCAAGGCATAAATATTCGAGCCTTAGGTCATTCCCATAACCGAACAAAACTGAGAATCGATTCTTTTAAACCAAACCGAACTCAGAACCTGGTGTCGATCGACGCCCAGCAATGGTGTCGATCGACGCCCAACACTGGTGTCGATCGACACCCTATACCAAAAATCACTATTTGGTTTTGGGATGTTACAATTCTCCCCCACTAGACTTGATTCGTCCTCGAATCGTGCAAAAATACGTCCACACAGGACCACACTCTGGCCGCACCGGCCAATACCACAAGAGATTCTCACATAACCTCAGAGACTCACGAACTAATCCTATGTTTATACGCACGTTCCTCAGACATTTATTACGTTTAACTTATCCACATACTCTAGGGAACCACCGTCCCCTCGGGAAACCACCGTCTTCCTGCACTATAGAGGAACCACCTTCCCAATATAGGCACTCTGTACTATAACGGAGACCACCGTCTCTCAGCATGTATACAGGAAACCACCGTCTCCAATACATACTCTGGAAACCACCGTTTCCAGCACATGAGTCATCCGTAATAAATGCTAAAACGCTTATAAACATCAGCGACTAGATCACCTCACGTGGTCTACACTCGATACTTCCTAACCGGGATATCCACAAAAATACGACCCACACTGGTCCTCACACTCATAACATCGGAAACACAATCTGATACACCAGAAATATAAGGAAAACTCATCTTATAAATCTCCAAAACTTATATCGTTACAACAAAACAAAAATACAAGAATCAAAACAACAACGCCGGCACCAAAGACCAAAACAAAACTAGAACCACAAAGAAAGCTAAGCTCAATCGGCGACATGTCGTTGAACCATTTCCTGAATTTTAGCTTCATCTTTGCCTCTGGTTCCCAAGTCTCCTCCTGGCAGCCGCCACAAACCCACAAAATACGCAACAACAGAATCCTCTTCCGGTGCAGTTCCTTGACTCTCCTCGCGAGAATCCTCACGGGAACCGCCGGAACCGTCAAAACAGGTTGTAGATCCGCAGGAAACTCAGGCACTAACACCTACGACTCGTGCAGGCACTTTCTCAACATCGACACATGGAAAACCTCAGGAAATGCCTTCATGATCAGTGGTAACTCAAGTCGATACGCTACCGGTCCCACTCGATCCACCATAGGAAACGGACCCATAGAACGCGGACTCAGCTTGTTCTCCAAAATGGATCTGCTAGGACCCCTCAACATAGCCATCTCGCGATACACGCGATCCCCAACCTCAAACTCAAGCTCACGCTGTCGCTTATCAGCGTAGCTCTTCTGGCGATTTTGAGCTCCCTTCATGTTCAATCTCACGACCCGGATCCTCTCCGTTATTTCCTGAACATAAGTAGCTCTAAGAACACTGCGCTCCCTCACTTGGGTCCAGCATAAAGGCGTCCTACATGGCCTCCCATACAATGCCTCAAAAGGAGCCATCCCGATACTCGCCTGAAAGTTGTTATTATACGCAGATTCCATTAAGCTCAAGTGATCATACCAATGACCACCCCAATCCAGAACACACATCCTGAGCAAATCCTCCATAGTCTGACTGCCCATCAGTTTGCGGATGATAAGCCGTACTCATATGCACCTTAGTGCCCATCTCTTCCTGAAATGCTCCCCAAAACTCAGATGCAACCCTGGGATCTTGATCCGACACAATACTGGCTGGCACTCCATGCAGCCTCACAATCTCTTGCACAAACTTCTTAGCCAACATAGCCTCTCCATCGGTCTTCTTAATGGCCAAGAAGTGTGCTCACTTAGTCAACCAATCCAAGATCACCCAGATAGCATCAAACGTCCGCGAAACCGGTAATCCCACTACGAAAACCATCGTAATCATATCCCACTCCCACTCCGGAATGGGCAAAAACTGTACAAAACCCCGCTCGGAACCTTGCGCTCGGCCTTGACCAACAAACATGAATCGGAATCGTCCCATTCGGAGAGACAATAAACTCAGAATCCTCAGCTCGCGACGCACCAACCAAACCCTGATCACTCTGCTGAGCCACTCTGATCCTACTGAGAAGATCTGCCTGATCAACTGCCTCTAAGCCCAAAGGCTCTTCCGAAATAGCACATAACCGCAAACTGCTAACCTCGCTCACAAGCAACTCAATATCCTGCTCTCGAGACGAATCCACACGCCGACGACTTAGCGCATCCGCTACCTGATTAGCCTTTCCCAGATGATAGGTGATCTCCATATCATAATCCGCCAACAGCTCAACCTAGCGCCTCTGCCTCATATTCAGCAATGGCTGAGTAAAGATATGCTGCAGATTTTTGTGATCCGAGAAAATCTGCACTCTCCCTCCGAAGAGATAAAACCTCCAAATCTTCAGAGCGAACACGACTGCTCCCAACTCTAAATCCTGCGTAAGCCGATTACGCTCACTGTCCTGCAACTGCCTCGAAGCATGAGTAATAACTCGACCCTCCTGCTTCAAAACGCAACCCAGACCAACTCCTGAAGCATCAGTATACACGGTATAAGGCTTCCCCGGCTCGGGTAATGCCAATACCGGCGTACTAGTCCACATCTCCTTGAGTCTCGCAAAACACTCCTCACACTCCGGCGACTAGACAAATGGAACATCCTTACCGGTCAACTTCGCCATCAGCTGGACCTTACTCGCAAAGCCCTTGACGAATCTTCGATAATAACCTGCCAGACCCAAGAAACTTCTGACCTCGGTCGCACTTCTCGGTCTAGGCCAAACTCGAATGGCCTCAATCTTAGACGAATCCACAGAAACTCCCTCTGCAGAAACAAAATGGCCCAGAACCCATCCCTCGCATCCAAAAACTGCACTTGCTCAACTAGCATACAGCTTTTGCTCCCGAAGCTTCTCAAGAACCAATCGTAAATGAGCCTCATGCCCCTCGGGATCCCTCGGATACTCCGAGATATCCACTATGATAACCAACGCGTCCAGGTAATCCTTGATCATGACGCAACCTTTTGTGCTTACCACAAGCACAATAACCAGACAAAAAGCATAACCACAACTCGAAATGCCCAAAAATTGCCTAGTTCCATCCAGTACTCACAATGCGGCATTCTTAATCCATCCAGGTCTGGCGGTCAATCGTACAACAATCAAACAAGAACATGTACAATCGCCCGTCAGTCCAGACTATACCTAATCCAAACTAGGTCTGGCAGTTTATTGTACCACAATCAAACAAGAACTTGTACCGCCATCTGCCAGTCCAGATTTGGATTTCCCGAATGCTACATTTATCACCAGAACTCAAACATAGGCCCAGCCTTACCAACGATACTTCGACTCACAACTTGAGTACCCCAAACCGTCTATCACAGACCACAAACTTGACTGCTTCAGGCAACACTAAACGAGATTCCCACTCGTTCCACACCCGTCTAACATAGACAAAAATCCCGGCCTGACTTGGCCCATACCACACGAGATCCTCCCCTGATCTCTGAGGCTCCATCTAATCCACACACGAAACATACCGCTCGCATTCTCGGGACACAACCCTCGAGCCAACGGTATCTGGGGATCTCACATCCCCGCAGGAGACCTCACATCCCTCACTGCTTATTCTGGGAACTCACTTCCCAATAAGCACACAGGAGAACACACATCTCCTCTGATTAGAGCCGCCTCACGTGGTACAGTCACAACATTCCCATCCTGGAATAACCTCATAGAATGACCAACCATGGTCCACACATATAGAACACATAAAAGGGCCACTCGCCTCATAACTTATAAGAAAATAAATAAGGAACGCCATCTTATAAATTTTCAAAAATGTATATCGTTTTCAACACCAACAAAAATACAATAATCCAGAAACAATAACACCAAAACTCAAACTCTGAAACTGGAAACAAAACCAAAAAGAAATAAAACCAGCTCAAACCTCGAACTGCTCCTCAAGGCCCTCGACCGCTACAAGTGCCTCCACCAGTTCTGCCCTCGAGGCATACCTGGAAACCATGCCAGGCTTCTTCAGCCCGATCTGAAGTCCTGCCACGAACTTGCCCACCTGGGCTCGCTCCCCATCCATGCCGCTACTCGCATAGACCACTAGCTTGCTGAACTCAGCATCATATCCACTCACTGATCGGTTGCCCTGAACCAAACTCTGGAACTGCAATTCTAACTGCTCCACCGCTTCTGGAGGACAATACCTGGCATTAAACTCGCCCAAAAAGTCGTCCCAAGTCCACAAGGTTCGCCTTCTCTTGGCCTGGACTCCTGTCCACCAAAGGCGAGCATCGCCTTCCAAGAACTCCACCACTAGATCAACACAAAACTCATCAGGACATCGGAGAATACGAAGTCTTCGCTCGACCTTCAATCTCCATTCATTGGGTTCCTCAGGCCTCCCTCTCCCCGAGAAGGACAAAGGCCCCATGAGCAGTATCTCACTAGACCACGCAAGATACTGCTCCCTCTGGGCCTCCACTCGATTCTGCACTGGTACTGCGCCTGGCAATCGCTCCAAAATCAAGGCTAGCATCTTAGACACATGATCCTCCAGATCCTGAACTCCGCCTGAAGCATCACCTGCACCCAAGTCTTTCGCCGCACCCGTAGCTCTGGCACTAACTCCAGCTCCAGCTGAACTATCCGGCACACTGACAGTGCCCTCTGATAACTCCTGATACGCAGGCGAGCCAACCACCTGATCCGACGACTCACTCTGAGTCTCCCACTCGAAGGACTTAGCCGCACAACCCCGGCCTCCACGGCCACGACTCCGCCCTCTACGGCCACCGGCTCTGCCACCACGACCTCTTGGAACTCTAGCCATCTCACACTGCACTTTTCACAAGTACACACTAAGACACTAGAACTCACAATCAAAAACACAAACAATAACTTACTGTGGAATCTCTTTTAAAGGCCGGAGAGGATGATTTCTAAGACTAAAATATTGACTAAACATAATTAATCAATTAAGCACATAGTCTCAGTTCATCCAAACCTAGCAGTTCTAAAACCGTCTAGGCTCTGCTACCAAAATGTAACACCCGGCTTTTTTTTTTTTTTATAATGCGGAAATTCTCATCAAATAAGTTCATAAATATTAAATCCATAAAACAATAATTCAATTTTTCCAGAATAATAATAAATCTAGCAACCTAACCGGGTTCACTAGAACTTAGCAAAAACAAGAAATCAAATAACAACCCTAATCATCCTCTCCCTAAAGCCATGATCCCGCGGTCTCACTTTTTCTTTTCCTTAACCTGCAACACAATTGGGAAAAACGAGTTTCGTAAGTATTTCATAAATACTTAGTGAGACGGTCTTCCCGTCTATAGATATATCAACAATCAAATAACAATTAATTTAAAAATATTTAATTAAGAAAACATGGGTGTCGATCGACACATCGCACGGTGTCGATCGACGCTTGATTTACCTTGGTGTCGATCGATACACCATAAGGTATCGATAGATACACCATAAGGTCTCGATCGACACTAGGTTTCTTCTCCGAAACCAAATGGCACAAAACACACAAAAGTCACGATTTCAATAATTTCTAGCCGATTCTAACACAGAATCATCACACAAACATCCATAATTCATTCTTAAACATCCAAAACTAATTCCTATTCGATAATCGACAAATCCGAACCAACGGTCGCGCACTCACCTCGGGAACGGTTTGAACAAGGAAAAACCCGACCAAAACAGAAGGGGATAACTCGCGACTCCCTCCACCAAATCAAGTTCTGAAAACTAATCTGGAAACTAGACACCGAGAAATTTCCAACGGTGTATAGAAATCCTTCTAATTCACACCAGATCGACGGCAAACCAGCCCGCAATCTTGCTAAACAAAATTGGAAAAACAAAGATTTTAGAACCGACTCCCTGGAATCAAACGAACACAGAGAACGAAGCTTACCTCCGAATCAGGATCCGAAACCTGATCTAGGATCTAGACAGAACTATCTTTCCAACAGTATAAGGATCCTCTCCAGATTCTCACGGGTACGACAGGAATCCTCCCTTGAAGCAGACTGATCGCAGTTTCGAATCTGCAGAAACCTCTCTCACGAAAAAAACGATAACTCAGCGAATACTCAACCAAATCACAAACAGTTTTCACCGGACTCAAGACTATGGATCAGAGAACTTACCCTTAAAATCTCGCTCCAATCCGATGACGACTCAACCGCCGTCGCCTCCCCCCATAACCGACAGAAAAGCTTCTCAAACTCAAGAGAACCCTAGTTCTCTCTTAATTCTCTCTGATTCTTTTCCTCTCGACTAATCTGCGTTTTTCTCTGATAGAAACATGGCCACAGTCGCTCAAGGCTTAAATACTCGAGCCCTAGTTCATTCCCATAACCGAGCAAAAACCGAGAATCGATTCTTTTAAACCAAACCGAACTCAGAACCTGGTGTCGATCGACGCCAAACACTGGTGTCGATCGACACCCTATACCAAAAATCACTATTTGGTTTTGGGATGTTATAACCAAAACTGTGACCACTCTGCTGCTGTTGCCTCCTCGGCTAAACTGCAGGAACAACTGCCGCTGGAACTGCAACAGCTAACTGACCTCTCAGATCCTCCTCAATCCCTGCAGCCATCTCAACCAGCTTCGCCCCCGAGGCGTACTCCAAAACCCTGCAGCGAATCCTCAAATCAGCGCGGAGTCCCCTCAAGAACCTTTGAATCAGTGTCCGCTTGTCCTCCATGCCACGATCCGCATAGACAAGCAACCTGCTGAACTCGACATCATACTCTCGCACAGTACAATCACCCTGAACCAGCTCCACGAACCTCGTCCCGAGACGATCTAAAGCCTACTGAGGAAAGTACTTGGCGTTGAACTCAGCCACAAACCCTCCCCAGGTCCATACTGCACCAGGCCTCCTGGCCTCAATCGCTCTCCACCAAAGATGCGCATCCCCACTCAGATAATGAACTGCTATCTCAACCCGATAATCCTCCGGACATCAAACCGAATGGAAGTTGCGCTCCATGCGGATACGCCACTCATCTGCCTCCTCAGGCCCAACACTGCCCGCGAAGAAAGCAGTACTCATATGCCGCATCTGACCCATTATCTCCAGATAAGTCAGACGCACCTCAGCCATCGCAGCCCTCGGCTGCACCTCTGCCACTGGAGGCACCGCTGGAGCCTGAACCGGAACTGCCACTGGAAATCGCACCATCAACTGCGCCAAAATACCCTTCATACGATCCAATCGATCCTGAGCCGGAGCAGCACCCCCACCTGGGCCCACTTCTCCACCAGCCAACCTGGCACCTCTCCCGGTGCCCATAGCACTCACACTAGCACTAGCACTAGTCTCGCTCACAGATCCCGCAAGATGCGTAGGAGTACCTGACACCTGCGTAGCACTCACAGCCACGCTACTAGAAGACTCAATCACAGGACCACGACCACGACCGCGGCCTCCACTGCCACCAACTCTGCCACCACGGACACCGACTCTACCATGACCTCTAGCGCCTGGAGCCATCTCACTGCACTGCCACAGAGCAGCAGATAAGCACACTAGAAGTCACAATCAAAAACACAAGTAATAAATTACCGCGAAATCTCTTTAAATGCTTGAAGAGGATGATTCTAAGACTACAATTGACTAAGCACACATAATCAATTTAAACACATAGTCTCAGTTCATCAAAATCACTACTAGCCCTAGAACCGTAAGGGCTCTGATACCAAAATGTAACACCCAAATTTTTTTTTTTTTGCATTTAATTAAATAGTTCAGATTAATATTCCCATAAATATTAATCCTCAACGACTATTTCCTAGCAGTTGCTACGCGGAAGTTCTCAGGAAAATAATTCACATAAAACAATACTCAATTCAATTACAAAACTAATACAATCATCCCATTCTATCAACCTAGTCACCATTGACAAATCACTAATCATCCTCTTCCTCTGCCATGATTCCGCGATCACACATTCTTATACCTGCAACACAATTGGGAAAAACGAGTTGCGTGAGTATTATCATAAATACTCAGTGAAGCAGTCATCCCGCCTACCGATTACATATTAGGGAAAAGCATGCCAAATACTACGCGACAACCAACAATTTAACAAATATGCAACAATTAGCAGGTATGCAACACTCAACAGATAAGCAACGATCAACAGGTGTGCAACACTTAACAGATAATCAATGATCAACAGGTGTGCAACACTCAACAGATAAGCAATGATCAACGAATATGCAAATTTTCACAGTCTAACAAGTGGTGTCGATCGACACCTCCCATGAGTGTCGATCGACACTCCAATCACCACACCAAACCTCACGATCATATAAATAGGGTGTCGATCGACACTGCCACTAGGTGTCGATCGACACCTCCCACAAAAACCGAGGCCGAGTCAAAATCCTCACACAGACTCGATTTGTTTCCTCACAAAATCACACATGATTTAGCCACGATCAAGCCTCAACATATCACAGGATAACAGAGGAATAACAATCAAAATAATCACAAGTTAATCAATCAATCTCCTAACATACTAATCCCGTAATCGCGATCACGCACTCACCTCGATTACGCGGTTCGAGGAAAGAACGGTTAAGAGCACGGAATCAACAACCTCGCAGCCTCTGATCTCAACCAAAAAACACCGAAGAACCCTTCCTCAATTACCTAGAACACGAAACTTAGATTTTCCCAAAACCCTAAATCAGATTTTCCAGAAACAGAACGACGCACTGGATTAAAACAATCATAGGGATCAGAGCTTACCTCCAAATTTATATCGGAAACCCAATCTGAAAACTAGACCGACAGGGCTTTCCAACGGTAACAAGCTCGTCCTCTGATTCCTACTGAAACGCCGGGAAAACACTTCCCAAGGAGACTTTATGGAAAAACAATCATAACTCACAAACTACAGCTCCAAAAGCCAATCGGATTTTTCCTATAGAAATCTAAGAGGAAGGAGAACAAACCTTCGAAAAATCACGTCGATCAGACTCGATTAGATCGACCGTTCTTCGCTTCTACCAAGACAGACAAACCTATCTTCTCTTTCTCTCAAACTCGTCTATCTCAAAACTCTTTCTCCTTCACACAAAGCCACGAAAAATCCCTTTTCTTTCTGCCTCACGCGGCCACAAATCCCAAAGGACTTATATACGCAAGCCCTAGGGTTTATCCATCAAACCGAGCTAAACCGGACGATTAAAACTTAACCGAAACCGATCGCAGAATTTGGTGTGTCGATCGACACCCTTACCAAAAACTGAATTTTTGGTTTTGGGATGTCACAGTTATTATATTGTCATGTAAAAGTTTTTTTAAGATTCTAATTTTTTTAGGAAGAGTCAAAATTTGGTTAGATACTCATGCATGAATTTGGCCATACAAATATATAAGAAACTAAACGGACCACGTGAATATGAAGGCCTAACATAGAAGCAAGGCAGTATATGGACATCCCTTCATCATTGTCCTCAAGGACCACTTTTACCTATTGGCTTTATCTTCTAAGATCCACCTCCAAGATTTTCTATTTGCCTTTTCTGTTTCTGTGATTTTCTTTCATGTAATTAGGTTTTTACTATTCGATCTTTAATAATGGCAAGTAAAAACATAAACCGAAATTCGAAGAATTTTAAGCTATATATTCGGACTGTATTAAGATTTTTTTTTTATGATTCCAACATGAAGAATTGTATATACGGACTTAAGATCTACAACTCCATGGTTTTTAAAAAAAATCAATTACGTTCTACAATTAGTCAAATACTTTTGCTTGTTGTTGGTAGTGATTTAAAGGGTTGAAAAGGCTTCAAACCGTTCTTAACTTAATTATAGGACTGTGATCACGAGGATTATGCATAATGGTTTTGACCCTACCGTAATCTTTAACTACACTAATCTAAACCCGTGGGACATAACCTACTTACCAAAAATTGGGAAAACCCCAGAAAATGTCAAGTATAAATAATGAATAGATATCCCTAAGAGTATTGTATGATTAGTCTTTTAAGTACTAATACATCAAAGATTCCTATGATAACTACAGATCAGTAAGACAGCTTTGGTCCTAACATAGGAAGATTCTATTACCTTCTATCTCAAGATCTTGTACTTTAAACTTTACACAGTTTTTAATTTTCTTTCCGGAAACGGTGTCGCAATTTAGTAACCGTTTCTTTAATAAAATTGTTAGGCAAAAAGAAAAAAAAGGTTCAGACAGCTTTGGTCCAAGTGATTTTGGTTACCAAAGTTTAAACAATGTTTTTTATAAAATCTTTCATACAGAAAAGTGGTAGAACGAGAGAGAAAGCAAATAGTACGTTAAGTCAAAGTTATAAAACACGTGACGTAAATCGCAAAATGCAGACAGTCCATGCATGAAACCGGACCGTGTATGTTCGACCCGTTTCTAAAGCTGTCATTTGGATCCTAGCTACTCCTACTTAATTAGCGTTTATCTTTGGGGGGAGAATGGGTGAGAAATGGTTTGCGTAAGTGGAGAGCCGACGACGAGAGTTGAAAAAGAGAATAAAATATAGGTATGGTAAATATATGTTATTAGGGTAATATAATTTTGTTTGTGGAAAGTTTTTGTTATCAAAATTTAATTATAATCATAAACTTTAAATATTTAATACTTTGAAAATAATTAAGGGTAATTTTGGTATTATGAAATTATTGAAATCTAAAATAGGTTAGTTGAACAATTTTTTTTTTTGTTTTTAAAAGTGGGTTATGCTAGGTAAATTTTTCTTTATCTTTTTAATCTTTTGTGTGTTAACCATATATCTTAATTTCGTAATCACATGAGACTAATCCTTGTAGGCAAATTAAGGAGAATAAACCCGGTATATTCCATCACTAATCCTATATATGGATGCTACATTACTCTAATTGTGATTACAACGACTTATCATGATAAGGCAATGAAATTAAGAAGCCAAAACGTAAACGTAATGATTTTTTTTTTAATTGAAACGTATTAATGGATTTTAACCAATCCTCTTCTTATATAATGACTAAAATTAAAAACATTTACCCAAAAAAAAAACTAAAATTAAAAATTCGAAGATTGACTAAATTACTCAAAACGTCCCGATCTATTGTCTAATAAGGACAACCAAATCAACAATGTTATTATTTGTATATCACAAAGTTAAGGGGATTCTAGAATCAAGATTTATGGGGAGTTAAAAAAAACCAAGAAAAATATTGGTTTACAGGTTTTCTAACTCAAATGCCATGTCAACCTGAAATGGGTTCTAGGTCCAAAAACTGTGTTTCCCATTTGAAAAATAACGACAAAATATATTGAATTATTTGGACCCAATGTCGCTTTTTGCATGTGCAAGATTTAACCGTTTAATAGTGGTTAGTTATTCTACATCGAAAGTTATGATCAATGGAATGTAATATACATATAAATTATTTGAACTAAACTACTCATTGTTAATTAGTTTTAAATTAAAAACTCATAAAACTAAACAATAACTATTAACGATAACGGATTACTTTAACAAAAAAAAAAAGCAAGAACCAAATCAATTCAATAACAAAATAAGTCTTGTTGAACTTCTAATTACTATTTTTTGGTCAACCCATCGAAAAATTATTGTAATCACATTGCTAGCTACGTACAAAATACCTTATTTTGTTGTAAGATATTTAGAGTTGAAACAAAGACTAATCACAAAATAACATGATAGTATATCCGCAAGCAAAATTGTCTTTAGTGATAAATAATAGGGACAAAACTAATATCTGATTTCTATTTCTAATTTATTCAAGTATATATTTTTGTATCTGTAAAGACTTAAACATGATAAAAGGTGATGAACCATGATATCTCTATATATTAAAGGAGAAGCATTTTTTATTATTTTCCTTTGGTGTCATTACTTCATTTTTTCTCACCATTTTCTGCTTAATAAATTAATTTATACTATACTACTATCCAAACACTCTATAATCAAATTAATTCCTACTATAATACTATCCAAACACTCTATAATCAAATTAGTTTCTACTCTACTACTATCCAAACACTCTATAATGTTCCAATCTCTATAACTAAACATATTTGAACAATAAATTGTTTCATATATAGAGATAAAATTATTAAAAAATCTCACAATAGTAATTACGAAAACTCACGATACCAATTATCACAAGGCATGACTCTTTAAAACCCTTCTTCTCCGACATCTAATTTACAAACCAAGCAAATCTAAAGTTTCTAAGCCTCTTTTTCAAATCTAAAAACATAATTCATAAAACCATTATTTAACTCAAATCTATAGGTTGTTTTTGTTTTCTTGATTACATGTTAAAAAAGAAAGAATCCAAATTCCAAACTTTTCTTCTCCCAAAATGTAACAAGCTTTGCTTTAATTTATTTTTTAAGAACTCATGAACTTAACACTCCCGTGATAATTTTCTCATCTTTTATCTAATTCAATAAATAAAAATATTAGTCATTAATATCACAAAATTATTAGCTAACTAACCCAAAATAATTCAGATGAAATATGTATATTACAAAATTATTAAGTAATTGACCCAAAATAATTCAGATAAAATCTGTATATCACAAATTATTAATATCACAAATTAATTAAAAAGTTCACGACTAATATTCCTTATTAACAAAATTCAAATTCAATATATTGTTATTACTAATTAGCATACAAAAAGATTCTAACGGATATCTACTGATCTATCTTCCTTAAAATAAACAATTAAATTTTTCCATTACCATAAAAAATGAAATAATTCTATCTTCCTAAATTCACCACCCAACTTACTATAACTACCTAAGATATACAAGATTTTATATACATTCACAATCACAAATTATTAAGTAACTGTAACCAAATTAAATTAAAAAATCACTACTAATATTCCTTATTAACACAATTCAATATATTGTCGTTACTAATTAGCATACAAAAATATTTTAATGGATATTCACTAATCAATATTTCTTAAAATAAACAAATAATTTTTCTCATTACCAACAAAAGAAACAATTAAATAATTTCATCTTCCTAAATTGACCACCTAACTTACTATAACTACCTAAGATATCCAAGATTATATATATATATATATATATTTACAATCCCACTAACGTAGGTTATGGTAACATGATTAACACGTAATCAAGAAAACTGGCACTTTTCCAAATTATGTTTAAACCTAACTTGGAGCTAACACACTTATGCCCTCTATAATTACGCTACGTATATCATTCTTATGTTCATTTACATCCCAAATATAACATCAAAACAACGTTTTGTAAGTTTTCACTTTGATGTTTGTTAGGGCATTTTAGTTTTATTCAGAAACATTACATACAAACCAACCATATTTATATCCAACCAAAATTATCTCATAAAACATATGTTTTAAATCCATATCTTCGTGTATAAATTTTATTAAGATCTACATCTTTGAATGTGACGAGTTCTCTACTGTTCGTTGATTTTCTTATGTTTAAAGAAGTACTAAAAAATTACCCGAGTTACACGCGGGATAAAATGATTATCGAATAAAATCAATAGTTTTAGTTAAAAAAAGATTATGAAGAATAATTATACATAACCAAAGACCTAATTTATATATTTGAATTTTGCGGTTATTTTGCATTTAAATATGTTCCACCCGTGCACCTTCGTACAAGTAAAAATATAATTATTAATGAAATTTGTTGGTTTAATTATTTCACGGGTGGAATACATTTGTATGCAAAATAATTGCAAAATTCAAATATATAAATTAGGTCTTAGGTTATGTATAATTATTATGCATAATCTTTTCTTTTTAACTAAAACTATTGATTTTATTCGATAGTCATTTTATCCCGCGTATAACGCGGGTAATTTTCTAGTAACTCATTTAAAAAACTTGCTTAACTAAGAAAACATTATCACTGAGATTCAAGATTTGATTTTTCGCCACTTCATTCTGTTTCCATTATAATTTATAGTGTGAAACTGCGTTCATAGTCTGCTTTTACTATCTGATTAGCAATTTTGTTCTTTCCATGTCATGTCAGATTCTCTGATTAGATGTTTTCGTTGTTGTTATCAATTCTCTGATTAGATGCTTACGCGTAATTAAGAATTTTAATCTTTGTAATCAAATTCATGAACGGTCTAGAGCAATCATAAACAAAATATCAAAACATAAATCAAGATGTTAAAAGTTTTTTTTTTTTTTGTTAAAGAAGATGTTAAAAGTTTAGACTAACATGAATCAAAAGCAAGAAATAACTAATGTGTGAATCTGTGATACGTCCACTTGTGATCATTACTTGTGAGCTGTTCTTGTAAGAATCTGAAAATTTGTTTTCTTTTCTTTCTTGTAGTTAAAAAGTCTTTGTAAAGTGTTCAACATTTTACCAAATCAGTGTTTTGAAAATTGCATACCGTAAAGTATTTTTATTAGATACTTAACGAATACAAAGAATTTACTTATCTTTTATCCTTTTTGGCCCTTACAAAAATTCTATTCTGACCATCTTTTCTTTTTGGTCCATTTCTTGATTCCTCTAATGAAAAAAAACACACCAGAATTTCCATTAACATACATACACACACATACACACAACTTTGTGTGTATATATTAGCCTCAAATGGTCTAAGTAAATGGATATCCCATTCAGAGTCACAATCCCATTACTTCTTCTTCTTTGTTTCTTCGATTTTTCGAAATCTTTTAACTTTCTCTCTTACCATTGTTGCTTCTGTAAAAAAATCTCAATGTCTGCCACTTAATGAGATCTTTACTTGTTTAAGTGTCTTCCTCTTCTGTACCAACAACAATACTCTTATTTCCGCAAAAATCGCTACTAATTTCACCTTCCTAATCATTTCTTGTTGGTTTTTGCCGCATGGAAACGGTTATAAAAATGTATTCTTCATTTTCAGAAAAGTCTAAGAAATGGGTCAGAACAAGTTGGTGTAGTAAAGGTCAGAAACCAACGTGAAAGAGAGAGAAACAAAAAAAGTTAGTTAAACTTGTGAAACTTGTCACAAGTTTCATTACTATACTTATAACTAACCTTTTTGTTTAAGAGGAAGTAGTACTTTAAATACAAGAAGATGTCAATCACTTGCACAAGAAACTTCTTTGAAAGATTTTGCGTCGAAGGATACAATATGGATACAATCAAACGAAGTAGTTTTCTCTCTGTTGATCTTTTACCATCTCTTGGAGCTAGAATAAACCAATCAACTAAGCTCCGTAAACACATAATCTCTCCTTTCGATCCACGTTTCAGGTCTTTTTTTCATCATTCTTGTTCTGTTTCTTGTTCTGTTTCTTGTTTTCTTGAATTGTTTGGCCTTAATGTGTATTGATACAGGGCATGGGAGATGTGGTTAGTCATTCTTGTGATTTACTCAGCTTGGATTAGTCCATTTGAGTTTGCTTTCATTACATACAAGAAAGACGCGCTTTTCGTTATAGACAACATTGTGAATGGCTTCTTTGCCATTGACATTGTTCTCACCTTCTTCGTCGCGTATCTAGACAGTCACTCTTACCTTCTAGTCGATAATCCGAAGAAAATAGCTATACGGTGAGCAAAAACTAGTACGGTTTTTTCGGTTTAAAAACAGAGGAGATGTTTCATATTTAGTCTACATTTTTTCAGGTACCTTTCTACTTGGTTTGTGTTTGATGTCTGCTCAACAGCACCATTCCAGGCATTGAGTCTTCTGTTTCATTACAAAGGAAGTGAAATAGGATTCAGAGTTCTTAGTATGCTTAGGCTTTGGCGTCTAAGACGAGTTAGCTCACTCTTTGCGAGGTTTGTTTTCTATACTAAACCTTTAAAAAAAAACATTTAAAGGATGAGTTTAGAGCTTAATATCTCTCCTTCATTTCCATTAGGCTTGAGAAAGATATCCGATTCAACTATTTCTGGACACGATGCACAAAACTTATATCGGTATATCGCGAAAACAGTGGAATTTTTTTTTATTTTTAAATCTATAAAATGTTACTAGTTGATGAATAATAACTTCAATGTGTACCTTTCTATATCAGGCGACTTTGTTTGCAGTACATTGTGCGGGATGTTTTAATTACCTTATTGCTGATCGATATCCCGATCCAACGAAAACATGGATCGGAGCTGTGTATCCAAATTTCAAGGAAGCAAGCCTATGGAATAACTATGTGACCGCTCTTTATTGGTCGATTACGACATTATCCACAACAGGATATGGAGACTTACATGCTGAGAATCCAAGAGAAATGTTGTTTGGTGTGTTTTACATGCTTTTCAACCTTGGTTTCACTTCTTACCTCATTGGAAATATGACCAACCTTGTGGTTCAATGGACTAGCCGCACCCGAACCTTTGTAAGTTTCTTTCGACTTAAGTTCAATCACTTTTGTCTCGACTTTTTCGCTAATTATTTCGATTTAAACAGAGAGATACAGTTAGAGCTGCTTCAGAGTTTGCATCAAGAAACCAACTACCACCAAACATACAAGACCAAATGTTATCACACATTTGCTTAAAGTACAAAACAGAGGGGCTTAAACAACAAGAAACTTTGAATGGTTTACCAAAAGCGATTCGGTCTAGCATCGCGAACTATCTCTTCTTCCCGATCGTTCAAAACGTCTACCTATTCGAAGGAGTTTCTCGCAACTTCCTCTTTCAATTGGTAAAAATACTCATTTGTAAACTCTTTCTCTATGTTTCTGTTATGTTGTTACATAAAAGTTACCAACTCGATGTTACGGTTTTCCGAATAAGGTTTCAGATATAGACGCCGAGTATTTCCCACCTAGAGAAGATGTAATTCTACAAAATGAAGCTCCTACTGATCTTTACATCTTGGTCTCAGGAGCAGTGGTGAGTGACTTAAAGATCAAATAATCAATAATAACATCAAAGGAATATCGAAATCGCCTTCTAACATTTTACTCGTTATGGTGGCGATTTTGTAGGATTTTACTACCTATGTTGATGGAGAATATCATGTAAGTTAACATTAAACAGAGTATTTTCACTAAAAGCTTTTTGAAATATAATCATATAAGTAATAACCGCAATCCGCATATTTGTATAGATTCAAGGCAAAGCGGTCGTTGGAGATACATTTGGAGAGATTGGAGTATTATGTTATACACCACAACCTTTCACAGTTAGGACAACCGAACTATCGCAAATACTACGAATAAGCAAAACATCTCTAATGAGTGCAATGCGAGCTCATATCGAAGATGGACGTGTCATAATGAACAATCTATTCATGGTAAGCAAATCAAGAAACAAAATATATGAATTGGGGATTATAAATTTATAAAAGAAATGTTTTCACTTTACAACTAAAAACAATATGAACTCTATTTTTTATTTGTGATTTATTTTTTCGCAGAAACTTAGAGGGCAACAATCGATAGCGATTGATGATCCGAGTAACGAACCAGACTTCCTCCTCAAAGAGTGGCTTGGTGGTGGTCCAAAGAGAGAAGAAGGAAATGCTAGTGATCAAAATCAAGGTCACAAATATTTACAACCGAATGATTCGGAAAATATCGAATCAAGAAACGCGCAAGAACAAAACAAAGAAGTCGATGATCAAAGTTGCGCTAACGCAGATCTCACCTCATTTAAGTTTCATTCACCGGAAACATATCCGTATCGCAAATCAAGCATCACGGTAAAACAACACGAAGCTTCAAAACCGCAATATAAGAGAGTTACTATTCACTTGAAATCGCGGGAGAAAGATTTGTCAAAGTTGATAATCCTACCTTCTTCCATAGAAGAGCTACTAAAGCTTGCAGGTAAGAAACAATAAAAACACACAAAGACTTCTCTTAAATACCGATTTTTTCGTATTAACTTAAAATATAAAACCGCGAAATTAATATGCAGGTGAGAAATTTGGAGATGGAAGCATCACAATGGTCACTAATGAGAAAAACGCAGAAATAGATGATGTAAATGTCATTAGAGATGGTGATCATTTGTACTTTTTCATAGAAGGGAACCAAGTTACAGATTCCTAACGTAACTTGTGTAATCAGTATTGCTTGCATCAATGTAATTTTTGTACCCATTTTTATAGAAAAAAGTTAGATCATCTAATAAGACTCTAGATGACTTAAATTGCACTATGCGATTAAAAATCGTTCGAAACGAAAATTTTTCTTTTTGAAAACTTTACAGAACGAAAAGCGTAATAATTTAAGTTTATATATAGAGGTTTCAATATTGGGCCGGATTGGGTTTAGATGAATCATGTCCACGAAATTGCTCAAAATGGGCCTAAACCCACTTATGAGCCAGTAATAATATATTTGTAATTAATTTTTAGTTTTTACAAAACAACCAAGATTTGACACCAAAAAAGAAAAAACAACTAAGATTGACCAGTGACCACAAATGCTTAACGGATTAAGAAGAAAAAACTGACACCAACGAGGAAAACTGAAATAAAAATCAAAATGTACTTATAATAATTAATTTGTGCAATGAAACGGATCCAGAACACCTATAAATCTAAAATTACACTATAGATTTAAAATCTATAAATGTATTCAATCTCTCGATCATTTTTACATCAATTTTAGTCTCTCTCTAAACCAAGAACCCTATTCTCTCTCAACTCTCTCACAATGGCAATAAACGATTTGATGAAACAAAACCTTCTAAAAAGAATCATCGTCTCGCTCATTCTCACTCTCGTCTTACTCATCTCATCATCATCTTCATTATCATCGAATCAAGAAACCTATCAAGAACTTGTCATCACGAAAACAACGCCGTTTACACTGCCGCACCACACTAGAATTCGTGATCCGGCTCGACCGGATAGATTCTCGGCTATGCTTCCTAAAGGATTCGTACCACCTTCCGGTAAATCTCTATGCCATAACGGAAACCCTAATTCTTATTCCACTCTCTTTTGCGGCCAATCTACACAAACCTAGAACTTCGCGAGATCGCAAACGGTACGTGAAACGATTTTATTACTCTCGTGGCACTTTTGTAATTTTTTTTAATAAGTTTTGAAAGATATGCGTAATGATGTGCATTTTTGACGTTCTAAATGTATGAAAAATGATGTGACCAAAAACAAAACAAAAAAATGTATGAAAAATTATTTGCGTATATGTTAATTAGTATTCATGTGTGATTGTTCGTTTATTTTTTTTTCATTTTACGAATTTATAAAATATTATCGTAGCATAGTTAGCCAGCTTCAAGTACTTTTTGAAAAAAATATATTTTATTTTTTCTACGTGCGGCTAAGTTTTATTATATTCTGTAAATTAAATTTAAGTGATAGGGAACAAAGAACGATGGTTAATTAATGCAGATAGAGAGAAATTAACTAACGAGCATATTTGCCTCTATTTTCAAGGTCAAAATGCAAGAACAAGAGAGTATATTTAGCCGATATAATTGGAAATTAGCATGTGGCTTTACATCGTGAGCATAAGCTCTTGTTTCATGGCTTTCTTTCTAGGTTTAGTTCCAGTTTTTCGTACCCTCTACTCCAACTAATATACATAATTAACAATTATATTTGAAAAATCCAATCAATTTTTTTTTCTTGTTATACTATCCAATAATATAAATGAATTTAGCTGTGTCAATTTTGTAAAAACCAAAGAAATGATTTACATATGGTTTATTCCAAACCGCTGGTGTGTTAATGGATGATGCTACGCGGCCTACACCTAAAGGGTCAAAGTTACACAAAGCTTTTCCATGTACAACAAGTGGGTACCATATAAATATGTTTTTCTTGAAAATGAATGTTTATTTGTTAAATATTCTTAGATCATTGATATTCATGTCCAATTGTTCATTTAACGACAACAATAAAATAATAAATTAGCTATTGACCAATAGGTAGAATTGAATATGAAATTATATTTATCGAACTTAAAATAATTAATTTTTTTACATAAATATCCTAACCAATCACGTTTTTATATTAATCTCGATAAATTCCCCTCTAAATTCGTCTCGACATTACAACTTGAATCATCGTCAATACAAAAATTGTCCAATATTCCAAGCTCAGCTTTGCCTTCTGTAAGAAGAAAAAACAGAGAATTCATTAGTACCTTTACAATAATATTTGTGAATTATATAACAAACACACTTAAGAATATAAATTTTACCTTTGTGGCAGAGGATGAATAAGTGAAAGTTTCTGAATTCGCCTTGGTAGTTGACATCGTAGAGAATCCCAAATTGTAAGCTAAAGATCCATCGGGTCGAAATATCCCATAATTTTTCTCAGAAGTAGGACCCGGTTTCATATCTTCATTGAACAAAGCAAATATATAAACATCGAGTCTTGAACTCGGTCTCACCGGAGTTCCTTCTCCGGCGAATTGTCTCATCATTAGATTTCGATTATACGTGGCAGCATTCAAAGGAGATGCTCCGATCTCTCCAGCGTCTCCTTTTGAAGGCCACCCTGTTTCCGCAACCCTAACTTCTATGTTACGGTACCCTAATTTCGCGGCCGCAAATGCAACCGCATCAACTTGAGCATACATCATGTTGTCGTAATGTAATTTTGTGTTGGGATCGGTCATGCCGACGTTACGGTTGAATAGAACGTAGTCGATTGGGATCTCTTTAGGGTTATCTTTGTAAGCAAAGTAAGGGTAAGCATTGATCCAAAATGGAGATTTCGTGGCTTCCAAGAATTGAAGAAGTTGTTGCATGACGGAGGAAACCTCCGGCTTAAAACTTCCGGCCGATGGAGGATAAGAGTCGGCGAGGACAGCTAGAGAGCTTGGAGATGAAACTTGAATGTATCTGTCTAAACCTAGTTGTACCAAGGCTTTGTGTATGTTGATTATCGCAGGCATCATGTATCTATTACAACAACAACAACAAAACAAAATCAAGATTAGTATTTTGAATAAATATTTTTTAAAAAACCATAGCAAATTTTCATAATTTTTTTATTAAAACATTCTGGTTTTTATTACTATAAAAATCTATATATAGTAACAAGCTCGCATATCATGGCTTTGCCAACGTCAACATTATTTTATAACAAGAAAATTTCATCCAATGGTTATGATGATTATCTCACTTTTGTGTTTGATATAATAAGGTGGTTCCACTTGTGTTTATATATTAAAACTCAAGTGTGAAATGTTTTTTTGGCACAATAAATAGTACTTTGATGAATAGTTTTCTTTAAGTGAGATTGTCATAATTGATTGTGAGTGGTGTTATTTTATAAACTGTCAATAGTCAATGTAAAGGTTTAATGAAATGAATGTAACAAATCAGATTTCAGATTCATAATTAATAATTACCCGATTAAACTAGAGTCTTCGTCGGTGAAAAGCTCATTTCCGACCATGATTCCGGTGATCCTAGTGGCCGGAACATATGGTTTGATGTGAGAATTCACCCATTGGAGAGCTTGTTGAGGATCTTGTAACAACGGTAAAACTTGATTTTCGATGGTGACGATGATCTCGATATTTGAATTTGCAAAAGCAGTAAGGATTTGAGGATTTGTGTCGTAGATTCTTGTTTTTGTGATTCTTAGAGATCTCAAAAGGTTAATGACTTTATCCGGTGCAGGCAAATCGTTCCCAACTTGTCCGTAGTTGATGCCAAGAGACGTTACTCTTTGTAGTATATTCCCTACATTTGTTTCCAAAGAAAAAATCGGAATTTTTAGAAAATAATGCCAAAATATTTGATACCAAACAAAAACATTTAAAAATCCATAGGTTTGGTTCATGCAATCATATCAATAATGAGACTAAACATGGCCAACAAATTATAATCCGACACTTATTCTCCACTTGTAATACATAACATGTTATATAATTCGTATGAAATTTAATCCATGAAATTATTTTCAACGCAGAAACATATTGGAGAAGTTTTAAATACAGTTATAAAATCTTTTATAAAAATACACAAACAACGATGAATTACCTGAGAAAACGAGAGAGAGCATGAGAAAAACATGAATAAGATTGGTAACTCTTGTGAATGTTCTTGATGTCATACTTGAGGAGAGAGAGAGATTGTGAAGGTTTTGGGTTTTAAGAATGGGTTTAAGGGAATATATATAGACTACACAAGAAGCTAGCCAAGTTGAAGAATACTTTTCTTTGCTTGTTTGTTTGTTTGTTTTTTTTTTTTTTTGCCGCGTTTTAATTTTTTTTTATTTTGTAATTAAAAGGAAAAGGTTTAGTGTTGAAGTTTTTTTTTTTTTTTAATGTTTTTAAATGGTTTAGCTTTGCCTTCCCTATATTGCTTTTCTCATTTATGCCTTTTTTATCCATTGACGGCTTTCTATAAACCACAACGAAGGATTTCTTACTAAAGAAATATATTAGGTTTCAATATGTATATGATTTTTGTTTAAATAATATTTCGTCGGACTCCATCAAAAGATAATTTGCATGCACATGTATGGAAATACATTTGTGTCGTGTGTCTTGCTTACATGTATTCTACAAGTTGCTATAGCTGTTGGTTTGGTGAAAAAAGTTATCAATGTTATTAAACTAATTAAAAAATAAAAAAAGGAGAATAAGAATGGGATACACATAAGTGGACGTAATAGAAAATTGTAGATTTTTCATAAAGTACCGGAAAATATTTGAACAATCATTTCAATTAAGTAGGTGACTAGTGGATTAACACAAAAAATGTTTATTATACGATAATCCGGGAGAAAAGAAATAGAAATATATCAAACAAACAAGAACTATTTCCTCCCCAAATTGAAATTAAGTGCATTCTAAAATTTTAAATTAATAATCTCTCTTGGAAAATCGTCACACAAAAAAAAGTGTTATCTTGATGAAAGAATCATTATTTTTTCTAATCAAATGTGAATGGTGATTTATTAGTTTTATGCTAATTATTTAAAATGATTCGAAGAATAATGATTACATTTTCGACATGAATCTTGACCGCAAGTGTATCCTAACCTTATTGACAAAAATATCATCGACTAAATCTCTTTAGACAAAAGCTTATTGGAGATCCGATTTGACTTGACGTGTCAAAGGATTCATCGTCACACTGAAGGAAGCCTCCTCTGTTTCTCCATTACTATTTAAAATTCAACTCTCCTGGAAAATATAATATAGTAGTCAAACAGTGTTTTTTTTTTCAAAAATCGAAGGATTTCGGACCAAAATTCAAACTAATTTTCATACATTCAGAAACTAGGTATTCAGCATGCTCATGCCCCCAAAATGTTTTGGTTATTTTACAAAGAAGAATATTCTATTAAAATGCAAGGTAACAAAATTACATGGATATGACTTTGAGATCATAGAGTTTTAGAAAGTAGTTAAGAAAAATATGTAAGTTATAATTTACATGAACCCTAAGACCTTTAAACATCTAGGTTAATCATATAATAGAATCTATGAGAAAGATTATCAGGGTACCTCTGTTTATTGTAGTGGAGAGATCTTACTGAATGAATTCATGAATGGAAGACGGAAAGCCTGATCTCTAAGTTAGGAGTTAGGTTTCTCTCCCCTTGCCAATAAACTTATCTTTAAAGTGTTGTTAGTGTATTAGTATGCCTTTATGATGGTCTAAAAGCATATATTTATAGGTCGGAGAGAGGACCTAATTCTTCTTTAGGGTTTCCTTAGAATTAATCTCAACCGTCCATCAAAGTAGAGATTTAGGAATTAACTCCATTATTTCTATTTAATTGGTTACCAAATATATTATGAAATAACATTAATCCAATAGAAAACGGATCTTTATTAGACCACATAATAGGAAAAGGAAATGTTATAATATATTCCTTACAAAATAGGGTTAAGCAAACACTTCGCTAGCTTTTAGAGACAACCAAAGCTAAAGAGAATGAGGAGTTTTATGAGAAGATTTTTTCTATATAAAAAAAAGGAGTTAGAGAAGAATTACTATATACATTCATATTCATGATTCATTTAAATATGATATATTTGTTGAGAAACGACATATCAAAAGACGATAAAAATTGTGTTCAAATGAAGATAATAGAGTAAGAAAACCTTTACTCTAGAAAAAAAGGGCAAACAAAAAGAAATTATATGTTACACGAAAGCCAATATATGTGCTTAATTAGGCAATTTTTAAATAAAACAAGACAATGGTATGTGTATATATATGTATATATATTGACAATAGCTAAAATTCTAATACAATTAGAATAAAGTGGTCAATTAGGATAATGTTACTAAGTTGCTTTCGAGAGGAATCACACAAGTTGGCCGAGCAGTGTCACACACTTGGGGGCGTTGGTCAATTTCAACCATCGGTAATTCTTTTATCACGATATATTATAACCAAAATAAATAAATAAACTAGAAAAATAGCGAGTATATGCGTTTGAATGGCGAATGAGTTATTAATTTATTAGATTCCTACTTACTAAATATTTAAAAGGGAAAAAAAATGAAGGGTTAAATTTGATCACGTAGACGATAGTCAATTCGTTTTCTCGAAAGGTTGGCTAGCTAAAATATTTCATTAATATTATAATGAAACTTTTGGCCGTATCGACCCAATCTATAATACCCTAGTGTCTTCTTTGGTATTCTATAATATTTAATCTTTGCTTCTTTTTTCCGAGACGCCAAGAGCCATTTTATTTGAACACATGTTGACATGTATATATATACAACTTATAAGAAATCTACATCTCATCAATCTATTGAATCCTTTTAACTCCTGTCTCGTTCGATGTTAGGATAAAATATGTGATTGAGTCAACATCGATCAGTCAATTATCAAGACTGGCCTGCTTTTAGTCGGCTGGAAACTTTTAATTGATCGTTTAAAAGTTTGATTTTTGTGGTTCAAGATGGACTACGGGTCGACTCATGGTAGTTCCATAGATTGATTTGATACATGTCATCATTGTATCATACAAGGCCTAACAGATTGTGTTATGTATATAAAGGTTTAAGCACGTGGAGTAATAAAGTGGAAACTACAAAGTACAAACATGGAAAAACAAATGATTTGATTTCATGGATTAATGAAGTCGGACTTGTGGTCTATGATGGTTGATTAAGATTAGTTTTACATTTACAAACTGTTTATTATCAAGCGGATCAGTCCAAACAAATGAGCAGTCACTACAAAAAAAACATGTCCTTTTGCGAGGGCGATTTTCGTCGCAAATGGAAAATTGTGACGATTTTGCAACGATTTTAGGTTTGTCGCAACTGGCTCGTCGCAAACCCAAAATCGTCGCAAAATCGCCGCAAATATAATTTTCGTCGCAAATACACTGCTAGTTTAGCGACGCTTTTGCGTCTAACTAATTTGCGAGGAAGTTGCGACTTCAAGTTTTGCGACGAGATTGCGGCGTTTTTTTGCGGCTGTTTTGCGTCGAAACGTTTTGCGACGGAATTGCGGCTAAATGTTTTGCTACGGATTTGCGGCTTAAATTTGCGACGGTTTTGCGACGATTTGTGAGCTGATTTATAAAAAAAAAAATTAAAATATTTAAAATTTAAATATCCAAAAATATTTAAAATTTAAAAAACCATAAAATAAAGTTTTACTACATAAAGCTAAAACCGAAATTATTATCATCGATCGGATCCCCGCTCGATGTGCCTCCTTCGTCTGTTTCGGCCCTTCTTCGCGAAGTTTCTTGTCTCTTCGAAACCATAAGCTCGACAATTACGGGGTTCGTCTTCGCTAACTCCGCGAATATGTTATCGTAGATGGTCTCGATAGTTTCCAACTGTAATAC
This sequence comes from Draba incana, assembly GCA_963576765.1. NCBI lineage: Eukaryota > Viridiplantae > Streptophyta > Magnoliopsida > Brassicales > Brassicaceae > Draba > Draba incana. Next base: position 1,091,390 of record OY755210.1, read on the forward strand.
TAATCACCACACTTAATTAATTAATTATATACAAATACAAAATTTAAAAGTAATAAAACACAAGAAAAGTTTAGAAGATTACCTTCAAAGGTCGGGAATTGATTTGGATCGTGGGAGTGTTTTTTTTAGAGAGAGAAAGCTTTTTGTAGAGAAAGGGATATGTGAGGAATGAAAGAGGAAGTGGTAATTCATTATATAGGGATTTTGCGTCGCAATTTCGTCGCAAACTGACCGATTTTTTCACGTTTTCCGCGAAAACTTTTCGTTTGCTGCTCAAAAGTCGTCGCAAAATCTAAAAATTTACAAAAACTTTTTGTTTACCGCTCAAATGTCGTCGCACAATCGTTGTAAACTGTAATTTGTGTTTTCGTCGCAATTACGTAGCAAAAGTGTTTAGGGTATAAATAGGGTTTTGAGTGTTTTAGACCATTTTTACGATACATAAATGGTAAATATACACGTTTTTAGGTCCTTAGTGCATTTATGAAGCAAAGGTAGCCCAATAATTGAAGTACTTCATAAAATCGTCAAAAATGTTAGATTGATCATATTCATAGTATAATGTATGATATATACTTATGTTTCTCGATAATGTTTTCATAAGTGTCTTACTCGAACAATTTTCAAAATATGCTTATTCATTACACGACTTATACGAATACTTTTATATACCAATAATGGGATGTTTAAAACGGAAACGGTTAAAAATGTATCGTTTAGAGTATAGGGTTTAGAAATTTGCTACGACTTTGCGACGATTTTGTCACAAATCCGTCGCAAAAATAGAAATTTGCAACAGATTTGCGACGATTTCGTCGCAAAACCGTAGCAAATATCTAAACCCTATACCCTTAACGATACATTTTAAAACCCTTACTGTTTTGGAATCGTAAAACATGGTGTTTTGGAAATATTGTTATCATGATGAAGAAGATTAATAAATTAAATTAAGTGTATTACTTTCCCATCTTTAATTGAAATTTTTAAAAATTAAAAATAGCCTATTTGCTACGGTTTTGCAACGGTTTTGTTGCAAATCCGTCGCAAAAATAGAAATTTGCGACGGATTTGCGACGAAATCGTCGCAAAACTGTAGCAAATTTCTAAACCCTATACCCTTAATGATACATTTTAAAACCGTTACCATTTTGGAACCGTAAAACATGTTGTTTTGGAAATATTGTTATCATGATGAAGTAGATTAATAAATTAAATTAAGTGTATTACTTTCTCGTCTTTAATTGCGTTGTATTAATTTTTAAAAATTAAAAATAGCTTATTTTCTACGGTTTTGCAACGGTTTTGTCACAAATCCCTCGCAAAAATAGAAATTTGCGACGGATTTGCGGCGAAATCGTCGGAAAACCGTAGCAAATTTCTAAACCCTATACCCTTAACGATACATTTTAAAACCGTTACTGTTTTGGAACCGTAAAACATGGCGTTTTGGAAATATTCTTATCATGATGAAGAAGATTAATAAATTAAATTAAGTGTATTATTTTCTCGTCTTTAATTGCGTTGTATTAATGTTTTAAAATTAAAAATTGCCTATTTGCTACGGTTTTCCGACGGTTGTGTCGCAAATCCGTCGCAAAAAGAAAAGTGTGCGACGGATTTGCGACGAAATCGTCGCAAAACAGTAGCAAATTGACCATTTTTAATTAAAAAAATTAATACAACGCAATTAAAGACGGGAAAGTAATACACTTAATTTAATTTATTAATCTTCTTCATCATGATCAGAAATATAAATTTCTACTCCGCTTTCATCTTCATTATCGTCTTCCTCCTCATCTTCCTCGTCTTCATCAAATTCATCTCTGTTTCCATCTGAATCCTCGAATATCACTTCAAGACCACTTTGGAACGGGTCAATTCTTGTCAAATCGTTGGTCACGTCCGTAGGGATCAAAACTTCTTCGGTTATGGCAGGTTGCACTGGAGGAATTTGCTTAAGCTTTGCGATCCGTTTGCGACTAAAATGTTGAGCTCATAAACAAGTAAGAATAATAAAAACATGTTGTAATAATTTTTGCCGCAAATTCGTAGCAAATTTTATTTCGACGCAAAAAGGACGCAAAATTATTGCTACTGATATTGTCAAATTTACTCTAGACCTACTCTCTCAAATTAAGAGATCAGCTGTAGCACTTAAGGTTATCGAATCCACAGGGAATCAGAAACTCAATAGATTATTAAATTCAGATTAAGCTAAGCAAGATAATAAGAATGCAAAAACAAGTAGACAAAGCAATTTAAACGGTTGTAAAGATCAATTAAAATAAAGCTAGGTGCAGGAAAATCTCAGGTGAATCAGATAAGCAGATGATAAATATAAGATAGGATTATTAAGCACATTTCGCGAACATGAATCACGAATATAAAACCAATCAGCTTTCGCTGCAGAGATTATCTATGTTTAAATCTATAAGACCAAATTTCTTTGCGAATCCTAATAATCTAAACAAGCATTAATGTTCAGGTTCAATTGTAACATCCCAAACCGAAAAGGAGAGTTTCGGTAAGGGTACCGATCGACACCCATGGGGAGTGTCGATCGACACCATGCGTTTTTGACCGTTCGGGTTAAAATTTTAATCGTCCGGTTTAGCTCGGTTTGATGGATAAACCCTAGGGCTTTCGTATTCAAGTCCTTTGGGATTTGTGGCCGCGTGTGGCAGAAGGAAAAGGGGATTTTCGTGGCTTGGTGTGAAGGAGAAAGAGTTTTGAGAGAGAGAAGTTTGAGAGGAAGAGAAGACAGGTTCATCTGTCTCGGTAGAAGCAAAGAACGGTCGATCTAATCGAGTCTGATCGACGTGATTTTTCGTAGGTTTGTTCTTCTTCCTCTTAGATTGCTATAGAAGAAATCCGTTTGTCTTTTGGAGTTGTATTTTGTGAGTTATGATTGTTTTTCCATAAGGGGTCTGCGCAGTCTCGGGATTCAATCAGTCTCCTTGGGAAATGTTTTCCTGGCGTTTGGGAAGGACCCAGGAGGCTATAGTGGTATCGTTGGAAAGCTCTCTCAATCTAGTTTTCATATTGGGTTTCAGATCTTAATTTGGAGGTAAGCTGCGTTCTCTGCGTCGTTTTTAGTTCAGCTCATCGTTTCTGGTTGCTGGAAATCTGAATAGGGTTTGAGGGGAAACCCTAGTTGTGTGTCTAGGGTTATAGCGGAGGCGTTTCTCAGTAATTGCGTGTAAGATCAGAGGCTGCTTGAGCGGCAGTTCACTGATCTCGCGTTCAAGTCGCTATTTTTCCCTTCGGTAAACCCAGGTAAGTGCGTGATCGCTTAGGATTGCTAGAAATCGTTAGTAAAGTGATTGATGGATCGAGCGATTGATATTGTGGTGTAGTGATGATTGATTTTGCCTCTGTGTTGTGTATGAATTGCATTGTTTCGTGTTGTGTTTGTGTTCGCTGCTTTCCGAGACGAGCCGTGGGAGGATAGGCTCGATTCCTGGTCTCAAGAACAGAATGTCGATCGACGCCTAGTGGCAGTGTCGATCGACACCCTGCGAGAAAGCTGATGCACATTTGGACGAGTGTCGATCGACACCATGGTGGGGTGTCGATCGACACCCGTTATTCCTTGTGGAACTTTGTGTGAAATTGTTGTTAATCTGGAAATTGTTGTTAATCTGGAAATGGTTGGATTAATCTGGGAATTGTTTAAATTGGATTGAAAATTGGTTTAAATGATAGAATTGGACTTCATCTAATGGTTAAACTTGGAGTTTATTGTTAAATGGTGCTTGTGTGAATTGTTAGCGGGATGACCGCTTCACTGAGTATTTATGATAATACTCACGCAACTCCCGGGTTCTTTTGAGTTGCAGGTAAAGAAGAAAAATGTGACCGTGGAATCAAGGCCGAGTGAAGAGGATGATAGGGTCATTTATTTATGTTATTTAGCCTAGCGAACCAGTGTTGTTAGGTTGCTAGCATTTTATTCGTTCCTGAAATAGTTATTTGGTTTTGTTGGATTTATGGAATTTAATTAGTGGTAATTGAGTTAATTGGTTGAATAAATGGTTTTAATGATTTATGTATTCCGCAGTAGAAATGTTATTAAAAAAAAAAAAAAAAATTGGGTATTACATCAATTGTTCACAACACCCTAAACCAAATTTTTTTGCGAAAATGAATTTTGCTCATCAAAGTCTAGTTCAGAAAATTAATCAAACTGTCGTTTCTATTAATTATCCTAATATCAGATTTCAGGTCATGAATCTAAAATCAGCAATGAACACGAGACAAGATGAAGAACAATCTAATGATATTAATCATATGCAATTTAGATCAGATCTAGCAAATCATCAAACGCCTTTGAAAATCCCTAAACCTAACAAGGTTACTACTCAGACATAATCGAAGCAAAAACCATTATATTAATTGAAGATATCTCTTAAACAAAGATAAATAAAGCATAAGCCTAAACAATGGCTGCGAAAACGTATTTATAAGGTTTCTAAACCGTCATTAACATAAAAGTAAACATCTGGGATTTTTGGGCTTCGAATGGACTTCTTCGCAATCGGGCTTTTCCTTTGTTCGAACAGGGTGTCGATCGACACCCATAGATGATGTCGATCGACACCAACTTCTGAAACCGATTCTTCACTTGCAATTTCGACGTCTTCTTCCGCAATGCTCCAAAACTCCCAGTAAAAATATTTTATGCTCCAAACGTTTAGAAACCTGCAAAGACTCTAAAACCAATGGAAAACACAACAAAGACTCTATATATTGGACTTATATCATGGTCTAAACTGGGTAAAAACCATGATATATCAGCTACTATCACGAAATACCTTATCACGCAATCTCGTCGCAAATTTTGCGACAATTTTGCGTCCAAAGCAAACAATCGACGCAAAATCGTCGCAAACACTTAAAATTTGCGACGGTTTTGCATCAAAATTTTACCACGCAAATTTGTGACGATTTAGCGTCACTGGACGAGATAACGCCGCAAATCCATCGCAAATTAGACGCAAATTTGCGAGGCTTTTTTTCCGTCGCAAAAGGGGTTGTTTTCTTGTAGTGAGTAAAACCTGACTACGTACTGGTCTGTTTGGACTTAACCGACATGGGTTTATATGTTTGAACAATATATAATCGAAAAAGAAAAAGAAAAAAAAGAACAATATATAATCAAATCGGAACAAAATATCAAATTTCATTGTCGCTATAAAATAATAAGAACCAAAAAGTGAATAACGTGTCTGTAGATTTTATTTTCACGATGTCTTGTTTTTTTTTATATATAAGGGGAATTAGCATGTATAACACATAAAAAAAAATTATAACTAATATTCTAATCATGTATGGACAGTGGTCAAGGGTTTAAAAGATTCGACATGAGGTATGGGGTTCGAAACCCAGACAATACAAATTCTTGCAGATTAATGAAAGGCGCTTTTCAGAAGTTTCAGAATCATCTAGAGAGATTATGTCCATCGTTAGGGATGTCGTACATGCAGAACCATTGATCGGGGGAGTTTGTCCATCATGGAAGATGTCGTACATGCAGAACTGTTCGTCGGGGAGAGCTTGTCCATCATAGGAGATGTCGTACATAGAGAGCTGCTACATCATGGAGGCCTATGTAAAAGTTGTTCACCCTAGTCACATAGACAACATGTAGTTGAATACATCATAATAGAATCAGATCAAATAGATCATTACCTTATCTTTTTTTTCAACATTGATTAGTTGGAAAGGTTTATGGGCCCATTATAAGGTCCAATTTTGCCAATCGATCGGCGAGAGTTTCCCGATCGAGGAAAAAAATTGAACTCAATCGATACAAAGTTTAAATAGCAAATTCTAATATCCGCAATAATTCCATGAATTTCAGAGACTGGATCTCCTTTGTTGATTGCTCGGATTAGTGATTTCGAATCTGAGTTAAAAATCACGCATCGAATTTTTTTTTCTCGCTGCCTCCATTATTGCCGATCTCAACGCAATCGCTTTAGCTACCAGCACCAAGGAGATTTTCGGTATCGAAGCGTAGTGTTCCTTTAAAGGGATATCAGAGGATTGGAAGGTCCAGCCAATACCATCCTTACCCGATTCGATTCGCTTCGCCAAGCCGCATTGGTGAAACTGTAAGTGAATCCATCCTTGAAGGATTTAGGAATTTTAATTTGGTTCAATTGCTGAGATGCAATGTGACCAGTACGTGTTGCCTCAACATTACCCCATTCTCTAGCATCTCGGATCACTCGATTGGTCACTTCCGCAGCCGTAAAGATCATGTTCCTAAAAATCTTTTGATTTCGAGCGATCCAAATTAGCCACAGAATCCAAGGGGCCATGGCGCCTTTCTCCAGTTCCACAGGTGGTAATGAGAATAGATCCTTCATCTTCTCCATTCCAGTTGCCACATCCACTTCCATCGAGAAATCAAAACCAAACATATGCCATACCTCTTTTGCAAATGGACAGAGGAATAACAAATGGAGGATGGATTTTGAATCGCACATCTACAACATTTTGTAGATGAAGTTGCATTTCTCACTTGAAGTTTCTCTCCTACTGGTAGTGAGTTGTGTATGGCACGCCACATGAACATCTTAATCTTTGGAGGAGCTTTGGCACTCCATATCTGGTTGTACCAGTCAATGTCTCTCTGGTGAGTGTTTACATTAGCTTCCTTTTCCTCTGCAACACTCTATAACCATACTTGGTAGTGTATTCGCCTGATGAGTTTTTAACCCAAATTTGTCCATCTTTCGATCATAGCAGGCTAGGTTGTAAGAGCATAATCATTGGCTTCAAATGGAGGATAATTTGATCAATCACAACTGCATTCCAAGTACCCTCATGGGGATTTATCAAATCACTAACTAGCATATGAGCCTGCTCCTTCTGCATTGGACCCATCAACTGCAACTTCTCACTTGTGGACATCCAGACTTCATTCCACTTGTTAACATCTTTGCCATTGCCTACTGTCCAGCCAATTTGCTTCTTTAGTAGGTTTCTTCCAAATAATATGCTTGACCATCCATGTGATGCAGAGGCGTGAGCTGGACAATCTAAAAAGGAGGACAAGTAAGACTCTTGCAAGCAGACCTTTTGGATATTTTATAATTCTCCGGCTGAGTTTGGCTAATAGAGCATCATTGTAGTTTGTTAAGATCATTACAATATCTATAAATCATATATGACGATTTTTATTTGGCCACGGAGTATTTAACTATTGCATATTACCATAAATTCACATAATGTACTTTGGCTTCAAACATTAGTAAATAAGATAAAGATGACGTCATATTAAAAGACAGATATTGTGGGCCATTTATATGTTAACATTTGTGGATATATATAGTATATATATAATTAAGTTGAGTCAAAATGGTGTAAGCATTATGAGAAGTTTTTTTTTGTAAAGCTGCCTGTAAATTGAATTTATGGAGATAATGGATAAGGATTAATGCATAAGAAAAAAAAAACTTTATGATACAATAGAGAAAGTTAAGGTCTTATCCTTCAACGATCCTGCTTTCTCGATAACCAGTAAACATAGTGCATGCATGGCTAAAAAGCTTGTACGTGTGCTTTAATTTTCTTTACACTAATATAATTATTTAAACTATTTTTTTACTATACTATCTAAAGTGTTATGCATTTATGACGTGCATTACGTAAAAAGGGTCCTAATCTATGTGTATGTTTCTCTTTTCCTCCACCTTTTTTGGTATAAACGACAAGAAAATGAGAATTTCTAAATATTTCATGAAAAGTTGTAAATTTGGGTGCGACATTAATGGATAAGACACGTCAGACATTTGAATTTATATTCAAGTTTTATATTTTAAACAGCTTATCGATGGTATAACTTTATTGTCTTATGTCATTATAAGCTTTAGGCATATACAATTTTTGAAAGAAAAAAAAAAAAAGCCATATACAATTTCTAGACTTATATCACCATATCGGATAGCTTCTATTCAAAATATTAGTTATTAGAAAATTTATAACTTTTAATAGCAATCTTTTACACTTACAAAAAAATTAATATTCTAAACGAATACAACTAGGTTTAAAAAAAAAAAAATTACAACTAGGTTTTATATAGCCATATATTTAACCTGGCCTACCTCAAAATAACCTATTATACATTGCCAAATGTGTGATGGACTAATGGTTTGACATTTGAAGTTGATTCTATTATATACCTAGTTCAATTCACTTGGAAGAAGGAATATTCTAAAAGAAAACACTCTATGAATACTGATTGTGGATCTACGTAGATTAAAGTTTTGGACCGAATTTCTAAAATAACAGAATTGAGACCATTGTAAAATGATAAATTCATCATGTTGTCATACGTTTAGATTTTGAACTTAGCTCCGTATAATTTACAAGGAGTTGATCTCAATTACACAGTAATTTGTATAATATAATACGTTTATAAGGCTTATGAAGAAGTGTTTGGCCTTCGTATATAGGGTTGTGTACATATTTATTTAATCACTTCTTAGAACCATTGTTCTCTTTATTGTCATCCAAGGGATACAGTAGTATTATTTCAAATTCCTTTTTACATTTCAAACCTTCTCTTCTTTTTTTTGGCACATGGCTTGACATTTAAAAGGGGTTAGTATATGTGTGTGGATTCACGTGTATATACTATAACTTGACAATAGGGCCGGTCCTGAGGGGAAGCCAGAGAGGCGGTCGCCTTGGACCTCCGTTTTTAAATGGCAATTTTAGGCTTGAAATTTTTTTTTTTTTTTTTTTGTAAGTAAATTGGCCTCTGGTTTCGGTTTTGGCCTAGGGCCTCCGTTGCTCCCGGGCCGGCCCTGCTTGACATTTAATTCGCATCAAGAATCACGAAAGGAGATCCCCAAAAAGGAAATACTTTTCTTTTCGCCAAAGACTAAAAGAAAGACATTTTTGCCGACGTTAGTTAAAACACAACCAAGTAAAGTAAATGTAAAAAGCAAAATAAAAAACCGTATAAATGTAAAAATGCATGAGTCAAGATGTTGATACACTATCGAGCAAAAGTGGAGGTTCCAAACGACTTCCTCTACCTTAGTTTTCACATGAATACGAATTTATAAAATACACAAACACAACTATGAATCATACTTTTGGTGTCCTCTTCTCGAGGGAAGAGTATAATCCTGATTTCTTTTGAGGAGGCAACGTCACAAAAACAGACTTCCATGCATGACTTTCTAATTCATTTACTCGATTAAGATTTTTGAAACTTAAATCGTTCGAAAATACATATCTCCTCCGACCACTTAGAAAATAACGGGGAGCCATTACATTGCATCTTGCTTTGGTGCATTGCTCAAAAGATTAAAACTTGTTTGATGCAAGAATTCGCACTACTCTAAACTCTTAAGACCAAATTTGGGTAAAACTATATTAATTGAAACAATATCTCTGAAATAGAATTCGAAACTTTTTCCTACGACTTTTTATATGGGCGATTCTCAAAAATACCAACAAAAAAAATTTTTGTTCCAAAAATACCACAAAAAAAGTTTTTGTTCCAAAAATACCACGAATTTCAAATTAACTTTAAATATTCAAAACTAAACCCTAAACCCCAAATCTAAACCCTATCCCCAAAAACTATACCCTAATTATTTACACTACAAGAAAACAGCTACTTTTCCGACAGACGGAATATCCGTCGGAAATTTCCGACGGATGTCCGATTTACATCAATCCGTCGGAAATTACCGACGGATTTCCGACGGCTACGGAAAATGTCGGAACTCCGTCGGTATTCCGTCACCTTGTACCGACGGATTACCGACGGAACTAAGTCGTCGTAATTTGTTACGTAATTCCGACGGATTCCGATGTCGGCTAAGTTTGATTGGTCACTTTGTACCAACGGAGTACCGACGGTGTACCGATGGAAATCCGACGGAGTATGGTATTATATATATTGGTGGAAACTTCTGCAGTTGATCAGCAGAGTAAAAATCGTTTTCATAAAAGAAGCAACAGGTTTTTTGAGGATGTCCGAAGATCCCGCATTTAGCGACCATCCTTGGATTTCTGCAGTTGAACACCTACGTGACACAGGTACAATCTTACGTTTCTTAAATACCATGAAACGAATGCAGTCTTATTTTGTTAGGGCATTTTTATAAAAAAGTTTATACTTTTTCAGCGAGGTTAATGCAGACACCCAAGGATTGGGTATTGTCCATAGAATTGGACGTTATTCTTAACTGTTTAAATCATTTGGACATTGTTCGGAAGGTGAGATTTAGTTTTTTGTAAAAGAGGTTTTAGATGAAAGTTATATGTATAATCGGTGCTTTTAAATTAAGTAGGTAATTGCAATTATTGATGAGTACGATTGTACTGATGAGGGAGACGCTATGGTTGTCTTAAAGGTAATTGATAATTATAAATGAAAATATGATTATGTTGATATATTTTGTTACGTCAAACGTTAAATTAATATGTATTGATGTAGGATCCATGGGAGAGAATTGGCGGATATATTCAAAAAGAAGCGTGTGTAAACGCTTCTTTTGGCCCTGATATATGAGTTAGATCAGTCGTTGTATTGAGTAATGTAAGTTTGAAATATTTTTATTTAAGTAAATGAAGTATAGATTACCTTATATTTGCCTATTTTGTAGGTTCAAGTTCAAGTCGGAACTGGGTACACGTACCTCAACATCAAGCTTGAAAACATAGATAGTATCTGGACGAAAGAAAAATGTATTCCTTCAAAGAACAGTGATGAAAATACTTCTAATATTAACGGAGACTCGTATGTCGAGGATACTTACTCTGACGAGAGTTATACTGCGTACGGTACTCTAAAGGATACACAATCGGGAAGTGGGACAAGCAAGTAGTAGTTTTTGAATCTTTCTAAAGAAAAAATAATTAATATAAACAGTCTTTTTATTCTGTAATATGATACTGTTTCTTTTCTGCACCACGTTGTGCGATATGGTTGGTTAATATATAATTTTTAAACCGGAAAAAAGTAAAATATATAAATAAAACAATCCGTTGGAAATCCGTTGGTCATTTATGACGGATTGTTTTATTTATATATTTTTCCGCATAAATAATATATATAAATACCACATTCCGTCGGATTCCGATGTCGGCAAAGTTTGAGTGGTTACCATATCGTTAGCGGTGGCCGATGGGATTGGTGGGGTGTTATGTCGGAGGTTTTAACGGTTTTCCGACGGATTTCTGACGGAATCCGTTCTATATAAGGTTCGTCATTTCTTCATTTCACCGTAACACAATTCACAATATAAAAAAAAAACAATTCACATTATCTTAAAATTTATAAGCGATGAGTTCATATTTTTGTTCTTCGATGGACGAGCCAATGATGGATATGGGCTCGAACTTATTAACGTCCGCATACGATGCAGGTATTTGCGAGTTCATGAATTTACCCAGAAATCAAGATGCAGCAAAAAAAGGTCAGAATATCAAATGTCCATGTTCTAATTGCTGTAATAGAATTAGTGTTGCGGTTCATACTGTTTGGAATCACTTATATAGATATGGATTTAGGCCGGGATATAAGGTTTGGTTTTTACATGGAGAAAGCAATTATGAATATGGTAGTAGTAGTAGTAGTAGTAGTAGTAGTAATGCACCTTATTTCCGGATAGCGTAGGAAAACGTACAACGGAAGTAGATGTTGGGGTAAGTACGGTCGCGATGGTTAACGATGCGTTCATAGAGAATTTGAAGTCGGGTGGTTTTGAGGGTGTGGGGCTGAAGAACCTAATTTAGAATCTCGAAGGTTTTTTGATATGTTAGACGCATCAAAGCAACCATTATATTGCGGTTGTAGGGAAGGTCATTCACCGTTATCTTCTGTTAGTAGGATGATGAACATGAAGTCTGATTACAATTTGTCCGAAGAATGTGTTGATGCATTCGCCGAGTTTGTGAAAGATGTTTTGCCAGAGGATAATCTTTGTCCAGCATCATACTACGAGGTCCAGAAACTTGTTGCCGGTCTTGGTTTGCCCTACCAGATAATAGATGTGTGCATCGACAACTGTATGCTATACTGAAGAGAAGATGAGAACAGAAACAAATGTAAATTTTGCCGTAAACCACGGTTCCAGGACACAAGTGGCAGAGTAAAGATTTCATTCAAACGGATGTGGTATCTACCATTATCAGAGAGGTTGAAGGGGTTGTATCAATCAGAACGCACAGCTAAGGCTATGAGATGGCATGCAGAGCATAGCCAAGATAGAGATATGACGCATCCTTTTGACGCGGAAGCGTGGAAACACTTCCAATCCGTATATCCGGATTTTGCATATGCACGACGGAATGTATACCTCGGGTTATCTACTGATGGTTTCAACCCATTTGGAAAGCATGGAAGAAAATATTCACTGTGGCCGGTACTTGTAACACCTTACAATTTGCCTCCATCTATGTGCATGCGTCGAGAGTTTTTGTTTCTCTCAATTCTAGTTCCCAGCCCAGATCATCCAAGAAGGTCACTCAATATATTCCTCCAACCATTGGTCTATGAGTTTCAGATGTTGTGGGAGCATGGTGTTGAGGCATTTGATGTTTCAGTGCAGCAGAATTTTAAAATGCGTGCGGTTCTTATGTGGACCATAAGCGATTTTCCAGCATACGGTATGTTATCTGGTTGGACAACGCATGGAAGATTGGCATGTCCTTATTGCCAAGACAATACTTCAGCATTCCAGTTGCAGCACGGAAGGAAGACTTCATGGTTTGATTTCCATAGGTGTTTTTTACTGGCAAATCATCCATATCGTCGGTCTAGAAGACATTTCAGGAAGAATTTACAAGTGTTACATGGTCCACCTCCTGAGATAGATGGTCGCAGCATATTGGAACAGTTACGAGATTTTGGTGCAGAGCGAACTCCTGAATGTATGGTCATCACCCCATCGACGGTTGTGGGGAATATCACAATTGGCACAAGAAGAGTATTTTTTGGGATTTGCCTTACTGGAAAGACCATCTACTACGACATAATGTAGATGTCATGCATGTTGAAAAGAATTTCTTTGACAACATCATGAACACCGTCTTAAACGTTCCAGGGAAGACGAAAGACAACTGGAAGTCTAGATTAGACTTGCCATTGATTTGTTCTAGGGAAACTCTTCATGTATTGCGTAACGGTAGATTGCCTATGCCTGCGTACCGGTTAGACGCTAGCCAGAAGGAAGTATTTTTTGAATGGATTAAAAACTATGTTTAATTTCCTGACGGCTACGCATCTAACCTACATAATTGCGTGGATTCGACAGAAGGAAAGTTTATTGGAATGAAAAGTCATGATTGTCATGTTGTGATGCAGCGTCTTCTTCCATTTGCGTTTGCTTATCTTCTTCCAAAAGACATCTATCAAGCAATTGGAGGTATATTACGTACTCCCATGAGTTTCTTACTAATATAATGTTACTATATATGTATTAACTTGTTTACATTTCTTTTGTAGGAGTTGGGGATTTCTTCCAAGATTTATGTTCACGGACACTAAGAGTGGATTGGATCCGTAATTTAGAGTCGAACATCCCGGTACTCCTTTGTAATATGGAGAAGATATTTCCACCGTCTTTTTTTGATGTTATGGAACATCTTCCTATTCACCTCCCACGAGATGCAGCATTAGGAGGCCCTGTTCAATACCGATGGATGTATCCGTTCGAGCGGTACATGTTCCACTTGAAGAAAAAGGTTAAAAATTTGAGCAAGGTGGAGGGATCTATTGTTGCCCAGAGCCTAAATGACGAAGTATCACACTTTGCCGAATATTACTTTCCATCGGAAGTTCGGACTGAGGCTAGACGTCCGGTGCGACATGATGATAGAGGTGAGAAAGCAATGTATGCCGTGGTTGTACCCGAGTTGTTTTCCCAAGTTGGTCGAGTAAGTGGAAAAAGAAAGAAACGCAGACTATCAGCACAAGAGGTCACACATTTGCATACATATATCCTTAGAAATTGTGACGAAATTATGAAGTACGAAAGGTATCTAAGTTTTTATACAAAATTTTTGGAATTATTTGTCTTAATCTAATTAAGATTTTTATGTTACAGCATTTACATGTCCCTAGTCCAAACTTACCATCCTTATAAGACAGAATCAGAACTTGCTGTCTTAAAAGATGAAGAATTTTTTGCGTGGTTGAAATGTTATGTAAGATTACTACGACGTTCCTTACTCTTACATTTCCAGAGTTTAACGTTTTATGTGTTAATGATTTCTTACTTGTATCTTTCATTAGGTTTCCGAACATTTAAGAAGTGGTTAACCTCCCCCGACATGGTTAGTGGAGATTGCTACTGGTTTGCGCACCACCGCGACTTCATATCCCAGGTTTTGCACTAGGGGATATTCGTTTAGGATTCGTGAGGAAGGACGACCGAGGTCAACTTCAGACTATGACAATTCCTCGCATTCAGGTGATAACATCTACTATGGCATTTTAAACGAAATCTTAGAAATCAAGTATCCAGGAATGTTGGACTTGAGGTGCATTGTGTTTATGTGGGATTGGTATGACCAATCCAATGGACGTGGGGTTCGAATAGACCCCATTGGTGTGATTTCAATAAATTCAAGACGGAAACTACAGAAATACGATCCATTTATCCTTGCGTCACAAGCAGACCAGGTATTAAGTCCATAATAGGTTTTCCACCATGCTCATACGATATGTTTTGTTATTCATGTATATTAACAAAACCAACTTTTTAATAATAGGTTTGCTACATTCCATATCCTCAAGTTTCCTATCGTCCAGATCCTTGGATCACAGTAACTCCAATTAACCCGAGAGGAAGATTATATGGAGTTTCAGAACATGATGCTCTCCAAGCATCCAGAAGTATTCAAATGGCACCTGTGGAGGAGATGGATAACATTGACCTTGTTGTTGATGTCACACATATCGGTGATGATTTAGTTCATTCGGACAAAGAGGAATCACGAGATGAATTTGATGACGATTCAGACTCCATCCCTAGTGAAGGTTCCTCGGGAGATTCGGATTAATATTTTGTTATGAATAAATGTTTGCGGATGTGAAATATTTGTGTTTTAAATGTGTACTAAGTTTTGGGAAAATTTATTAACATAAATGTATACGAAAATCATTACAAACATATGAAATTTAAAATAAACGGAAAACATGATGGCGGAAATCCGTCGGAAATTACAACGGATTTCATTCCATATATAAGCAAAATAAAATAAAAATTAACACAATCCGTCGGAAATTAGTGACGGATTTCCGACGGATTTTAATTTATTATTTAATTTTATCCGCCTGAATATTATATAAAAATATCACAATCCGTCGGAAATCCGTCACTAATTTCCGATGGATTTCCGACGGAACCCTAAATTTGGCCGCCAAATCGCTTCGATCTCATCGAAAAGGCGGGAGTATCGGTCGGATTTCCGTCGGAATTTTAAGGTCCGTCGGAAATCCGTCGGAATTCTCGATTATAACAAGACTCTTCCTTCTCCCCACGACAGATCATAAAACGGAGAGGAAGATCGGGAATCACCGCAAATCGTCGGAAAACTCGCCGGAAAACGCCGATTAGCCTCATCCACGACGAAATCTACATAGCAATGTAAGTTTGGGTTGATAATTTTGATTGTTTCAACATTGTTCTTCAAAATTATTGTTTTTAGAATTTGATTATGTGAATTGGATGATTTTAGAATATGATTTTGTGTGAATTGGATTGTTGTGAGAATGTTATTATGTGTGAATTCGATTGTTGTGAGAATTTGATTATGTGAAATGGATTTAGGGGTAATGAGAATTTTAGAAATTTTTGGATTTAAGGAATTTTGGATTATGAAATTTTTTGGATTTTAGAAATTTGAGAATTTTAATGAATATGCTAATTTTAGGTAATTAGAAATTTAGTTATTTTTTTATTTTTCGCGTTTAGGAAATTGTTTTCGATTTTTAAACGTATTTGTTGTTTAAGGAATAAATATTTTACGAAATAAATTTTTTTTTTAACTTTGTGTAATTTTTATAATTTCATATATTATGAATATTCATTAAAAACATGATTTAAGATAATTTTTATGAAATTTGGGTATGTGTTATAAAATTTTTAAATTGATTACTAATTTATAAATATCTATATAATTGTTTTAAAAAATAAAATACTAAATTACCATCATGTAATTAATACTAAATGATATTTTTTTAGAAAAGTATTCAAATAAATATATTCATTACATTATTTATAAATTTTAAATTTAAATTTTAACTACTAATTGTATATACAAATTACGAATCTTGGAAATCGTAGGGATTATGGACGTTTTCACCAGAGTTTTGGAGCGAGTGGTTCCAATAGGGGGGGTCGGAGTTCTAGCCAGTCCCAGATCCCCGACAATCCCTCTTTGGAGACACAACAAGCGTCTCCTAATCCTACGACCTCAGCTCCCACAGTAATGAGCATCCAGGATTTCGTATCACAACCCGGAAGGGATTGTTTCCCTGTCCTAGATCCGGACTTGCGTCCCAACACGACTTGGTAAGTTTATTTATAAATGTTTTTGATTTAGTTAACTTACTTAATATTTTTCCTTAATTTTGGTTAGGTTTCAATTTTCGGGAAACGGGATATCGAGGTCTATCAACACAATGCTTAATTGTTTGATAACTCGACCGTATCCCACATACTCTTTGATGCCGGTAGAAGACCGTGACAGCTAGTTTCGGCAATTTGCGGTAATCCCTAAATTGTGTAATTTAGACAATTAAAGGTTATATTATATTAAAATTTTCTATACTAATTCTTTGAAGGTTTTTTTTGTTTTCCAGCGAGAATTTAATTGGGACAGGCAGCTGACTAGTCTGGTTCGACGGGAATTCGACGCCAAGGCTGGTAGGATGTACTCGTGGAAGATGAACGAGTACAAGGACCTCTGGAGGCATCGTAAGATCCCTCGGGATTTGAAAACCAATCCCGAGTTATGGGCTCAACTAATTGCGTATTGGGAACAGGAGGCAACGCAGTCAAGCTCTGCAATCCACTCTACAAACCGGAAGAGCAACCAGAAGGGGAAGGGACAAACAACGCATAACCTCGGAGCGACGAGCAAGGCGACTCGTGCAGAACAACTGGTAAGTTTATTTATTTTGAAACATTTTTATGATCGCTCACTTATTTGCTTACTTTTCAATGGTAACAGTATGCAAAGCAAGGTACGCGGTCTTCAAATCTGGATTTGATCAGAGATGCGCATACCAACCGGAAGACGGGGGAAATCCAAGATGGAGTTGCCCGGGAAATCGTGGAAAGTGTTGCGAGGCTCAGTGAGGACTTCATCCAATCTCAACCGATCGTCGAAAGAACTCCACCGCTCACCGACGTTCCATTCGAAAAGATCAACGAGTTTACGTATGAGGTTAGTACCGTTTTCAATTAGTTACAAATTTTAAAAAACTTAGAATACTTATAAGTGTTAACATTTATTGTTTCTTGTATATGGTAGGTTACTCCGAAGACCAAAGATCGTGTCTTCGGTCTTCCGGAAGACAGTTCCACCTCATCCGTGTCTTCATTCCGATTTCACGGTGATAGCAGTTTGCGGGCACAAAACACGGAGCTTCTCGAGCGGTTAAACGCAATGGAGGCACATCGCACAGCAGATGCAGCCCGGTTGGAGGCAATGGAGGTAGAACGCGCAGCAAATGCAGAGCGCATTCGTGGGATGGAAGAGAAGATGAACGATTTCTTCCGTAAATATCGTCCGCAATAGACTTTTTATTTTAAATGTAAAATTTTATGTTTTAAATAACTTTTCTAACTATTTTAATTTATTTTCATATTTGAATTGAATTTAATTTAAATTTTTAATTAATTTTTCTTAATTTAATTTAGATAATTATAAATATTTTTAAAAAATTAAAAATTCTAAAAGCCGTCGGAATTCCGTCGGTAAAAGCAGCCGTCGGAAATCCGTCGGTGGCCTAAACCGTCGGAAAACCGTCGGTTACAACAACCGTCGGAAATCCGTCGGTTTCATCAGCCGTCTGAAGTCCGTCGGCATTGTTTACCGTCGGAAATCTGTCGGCTGGATGAATTTCCGGCGGCTTTCCGACGCTTTTCCGTTTTAACGTTTGCTGTCGGAATTCCGTCAATATTTTCCGACGGATCTTTAATTTCCAACAAGATAGAACCGACGGTGGAAATCTTTCGGAAACACCCTTATTCCGACGGATTTGCGACGGTTTGGGCCGTCGGAAAAGTCCCTGTTTTCTTGTAGTGGTATTAGTTAACACAAACCCAAAAAATTTAATTCGAAACTCTTTAAAATCAATTTTTGAGTTTGTGGTATTTTGGAACTTTTGAAAATTAATGGTATTTTTGGAACAAAAACTTTTTGATGATATTTTTGGAACAAAAACTTTTTTTATGGTATTTTAGGGAATTTCTCTTTTATTATTATTATTATTCATTTACTTCCCGGTGACAGATGTAGAAGTAATTTCTATTCGAGTTATAATAAACAATATCTCGAGTTTTCAATATCCATTTTCACAACAAAAAAAATATGCTTTGTTTACTCCATTTCACATATCGGTCGAGTATCTACTTCTTCTTCATCTTGAGTAAAAAGAAATATTTGTCAACAAAATACGGTGCATGTAAAACTAGGCAAGTTTGGACTACCATATCACACAACATTGTTTAATTCTAATTGCGAAATTTCATGGAAAACAAAAGGCTAGGGGTTATGGTCACCTAAACTCAATATCAAAACCACACACAATTTGCTTCTTGACGAGCTATCACGAGAAAAAAAAAAATTGGGCCCATTAAATAATGTATATTCAAAGAGGAAAATAAAACGTTATTGGGCTTTAAATTGGGCCATTTTAATAGAATCAAGACCCAAAACCAAATTGCTGGGTTTTTTAAATTAATAAATAATATAAAAACGAAGTAATTAAAAAAAAAATCTTCGTCTTCTTCTCTCTCTCTCTCTCGTGAAGTTTGGGCGTAGGTCTGAGATAAGCAAAGAGAGAGAGCTTCGTCGGAATTCAGAATCCATATCGATCGATTATGGTTTCTTCTTCTTCTTCTTCCTCGTGATTCCAATTTCTCAATTTCGCCATTTTCATGTCTCTTCCCACAAAACGCACTACTTGTTCATCCTCTTCCTCTTCTCCTCCGATGAAGAAATCCAAAAACGGTCTCCGACAGACGCCGCATTCTCACGACGACGAAGATTGTTTCTCTATGGAGGAAGATCACATTCCGGCCGCCGCGAATCTATCCCGGAAGAAAGCCACTCTTCCTCAACCTACTAAGAAGCTCGTCATCAAGCTCAATAAAGGTAATCTATATCAATCCCACTCTCGATCGTCTCTTGAATTTTTACTAGGTTTGGGTAATCTTACTCTGCGATTGATTTGGGCTAGTCTCTTGAGTCTATGTACTGGTTAGGCTATGGAATTACCATTGTTTTTGACCTTGCCTTGTTCGATTTAGGGTTTATCGAATAATTTCTCGTCGTTTATCGAAGTTTCTGAGCATTAGCTTTGAGAATTTAGCGTAATTGTTGGGGTTTTTGCTCTTTGCTGATGTTTTTTATTCAATTTCCCAGAGTTGCTTTAGTTTTTGCTTCATTTGAATGATCGATGTATGTGTTAATGCCTCAGTTTCATCAGTGAAATTGAAGTTTGTTTGATGGTTTTAGTTTCAAACTTGCTATTTCTTGGCTCTTGAAGCCAAGTGTAGATATTTGTTGTTTCTTTATATGGAAGATGATGTTCACTAGTACTGGAGTTGCTAGTGATTGAAAGTGTGAAATGAAACTTGTTAGTTACTTAAAAATTTTCTGATTACGCCTTTTGTTTCGTTCAGGTAAAGGTAAGCCAACTCTGCCCACGGATTTTGAGGAGAATACATGGGCAAAGCTGCAGTCAGCGATCAAAGCTATATTCTTGATGAAACCCGCTCCTTTCGATTTCGAACATCTTTACCAGGTAAAGTTAGTTGCAATGTATTTGATTAGGAGTTCTTTTCATTTGTGACGATGCCTTGCTGATGAGAGACCGTGATTATTTCATCAGGCTGTTGAAAATTTTTGTTTGCATAAGCTGGAAGAAAAACTTTACCAACGAATCGAAAAGGAGTGTGAAGAACACATCTCTGCTGCTTTACAAGCTTTAGTTGGACAAAATACTGATCTGTCTGTTTTCCTGTCACTTGTTGAGAAATGCTGGCAAGACTTTTGTGACCAGATGCTATTGATCCGTAGTATAGCCTTGACTCTCGATAGAAAATATGTGATACAAAACCTCAATGTACGTTCATTGTGGGAGATGGGTCTGCAGCTTTTTCGAAAGCATCTCTCCCTGGCCCCTGAAGTTGAGCAAAGGACTGTTACTGGTCTTTTAAGCATGACTGAAAAAGAAAGGTAATTTTCTGAATTTCTGGTCTTATAAAGATAATGGAGAAGCATTGGTTAATTCGTCATATTCTGAACATTGGTTATTTTTCTGGCTTATGAGCCAAGTATTGTCTTGATGCTAGTATTGGTTATAAGTATTGTATATTTTTTTCTGAATTATTGACTCTTTCTTGCAGATTAGGTGAAGCTGTTAATAGGACTCTGTTAAACCATCTGGTAAAGATGTTTACTGCCTTAGGAATATATGTGGAAAGCTTCGAGACACGTTTCCTTGAGTGCACTTCAGAGTTTTATGCTGCGGAAGGGATGAAGTATGTGCAGCAGTCAGACGTTCCTGAGTACTTGAGGCATGCCGAGGTGCCTTCAATATAACCTTAAAGTGTTTCATGTTCCTTATGATAGACATCAGTATAGGTTATTAGTAGCTTCGAGTCTGTAAAGTATCTACTGGTGATTTGTTTACAGGTAAGGTTGCATGAAGAAAATGAAAGGTGCTTACTATACTTAGATGCGGGGACCAGGAAGCCACTGATAGCGACCACTGAAAGGCAACTCCTCGAGTGTCACGTATCTTTTATTCTTGATAAGGTTTCATTCTCTTGTCATCTATGTGGTTATGTGCTTATTTGCAAATCATGGTCTATGGTTAACTAATCTATATGTTTTAAAACTATTCAGGGTTTCACAATATTAATGGATGGACGTCGGATTGAGGACCTTCAGAGGATGTACACCCTCTTTTCTAGGGTTAATGCGCTTGAGTTTCTCAGGCAAGCGCTAAGCTCCTACATTCGGAAAACTGGGCAGAGGAATGTCATGGATGAAGAAAAAGATAAAGATATGGTACAATCGCTATTGGACTTCAAGACTTCTCTTGACATTATATGGGAAGAGAGTTTCTCCAAAAATGAATCGTTTGGAATTACTATTAAAGATTCATTTGAGCATCTGATTAATCTTCGCCAGGTATCAGTCTTCTATTTTCTCAATCTTTAGCTAACACGATTTCAATTCTTGTTTCTGTTGTATTTGTGGTTGTGCTTTTGCATGCATTCAACATTTAACACAACATAAGTTTACATTAGGTTCCATCTCGTTCTATTTCTTCAAGTTTTACATGTTTAATAAATGGGTGAACACATGTTATGCTCCTGGGCTGTTTGCAGAACCGTCCTGCTGAGCTTATAGCCAAATTTGTGGATGAGAAGCTCCGTGCTGGAAATAAGGGTATTTCTGAAGAAGAGTTGGAGAATATCCTTGAAAAAGTCATGGTTTTGTTCAGATTTATCCAGGTTTACTCTACTTCTGCCTTTCTAGTACTCATAATTAGCTTGGTTTGGAAACCAACTTGATTTGCTGAAAATGTATCTTTCTTTATTGAAGGGTAAAGATGTGTTTGAAGCTTTCTACAAAAAGGATCTTGCAAAGAGACTCTTGTTGGGAAAGAGTGCTTCAATTGATGCCGAAAAATCCATGATCTCTAAGGTAGAAACATAACTTGCTTTCTGGTTATATCTCTTTTCTCACAGAAAAGTTATCTCTTGTGAGAAGTTCTTATCCACTGACCCGCCTTTTGGTGCAACTGCAGCTTAAGAATGAGTGTGGTAGCCAGTTTACAAACAAGCTCGAGGGGATGTTCAAGGTCCTTTTTTGTTCTCCCTTTTGCTTTCTAAAGAAGAATTTGACCTTTCAGCTTTGAAAAAAAAAAAAAAAAAATTAACAAATGGTTTATTAAATTTACGATCTTCTGAGGTCTTCGTTCTCTCTTTTTCTCTTAAAATTTTCCAGGACATCGAACTCTCGAAAGAAATCAATGAGTCATTCAGACAATCCTCTCAGGCGAGGACAAAACTGCCATCAGGAATTGAGATGAGTGTCCATGTTTTAACAACAGGGTATGCACACTTTTCTACCAAATTCGTATAGAAATAAATATTCACAAAGCTTGTTAATAAACCCCTATGCCATCGTAATGCAGGTACTGGCCAACATATCCACAAATGGATGCTAAACTTCCGCATGAGTTAAACGTTTATCAGGTTTATACAGCAATTTCTTATATACATTTTTCTTTTCCGGCACTCTAGCAAAAACCTTTTATCTCTGTTTGTGTATTCACAGGATATTTTCAAAGAGTTCTATTTAAGCAAGTACAATGGTAGGAGGTTAATGTGGCAAAACTCATCGGGTCATTGTGTTCTAAAGGCAGAGTTTCCCAAAGGGAGAAAGGAGCTCGCCGTTTCACTGTTTCAGGTAAGTTTGCTCTTTATTTCTGTTTTTGGTTGCAGAGAGTGATTCAATTGCTTTAATAGGCCTTGCCTTTCGATGTCTCAGGCGGTTGTGTTAATGTTATTTAACGATGCACAAAAACTTAGCTTTGAAGACATAAAAGATGCCACAAACATTGAAGAAAAGGAACTAAGAAGGACCTTGCAGTCACTTGCATGTGGGAAAGTTCGTGTCTTGGTTAAGGTAAGAGCCAAAAACCGAAGACTCTTGTAATCGTCTTTTCCACACTCTATAACCGACTTTTCTGTCTCTTATCTACTTTCTTTGCAGGATCCAAAAGGAAAAGATGTAAAAGATGGTGACGAATTTGTTTTCAATGACGACTTCACGGCTCCTCTATATCGTATTAAGGTAAAAATCTTTTATTTTTTTCATTTCTCTCTTCACAATTTCTTGAATCTCATGTCATACATACATATTCTGGTGCAGGTAAATGCAATCCAGATGAAAGAAACAGTAGAAGAGAACACAAGTACAACCGAAAAAGTATTCTATGACCGTCAATACCAGGTTTGTTTCTCTCAATCTTTCGTTGATAAGATTCCTTAAAAACGAGAGAGGTTTTTGACGAAAACGGCTTTCACTTACTTCAAACGCAGATCGATGCAGCCATTGTTCGGATTATGAAGACAAGAAAAGTCTTAAGCCATACTCTTCTAATCACTGAGCTCTTCCAACAGGTAACTTTGTTTTTCATTATGACTTCAGTATCTAAAACATGATAATAAGATTTTGATCGGGTTTCGTAAAATTGGGTTTGGTTTTCTTTATGGAATTTTACAGCTGAAGTTCCCGATAAAACCGGCCGATCTGAAGAAGAGAATAGAGAGCTTGATCGATCGAGATTACTTAGCGAGAGACACCGGTAACCCTCAGATATACAATTATCAGGCTTAGAAACCTATCTCTCTAGTAAAATTTACTCACATTTCTCTTTTCTGTATAAATAACATTTACAATTGGGGAAATTTATTTCCCCAAACTCAAGAATGAAAAAGACTTTGAGAATCCGATCTTACTGCTCTGGCCATTTTCTTTTCCATTTGTTCCTGATTATATTGCTAAGGATGTTGGGTCTAATTTATGACTATAGCCCATTGAAAATAACTAATAGGCTCAATGGCTTCTGATAAATTCAACACTCTATATATCATGTTGAGAGAAGTCAGAGAAAGAAAATAGAATAAAACCCTTTTTAATGTAAAAATAAATAATCACTCCGTTTTATTTTATAAGATGTTTTGATTTATTTCACGAGAATTAAGAAAATAATAAATAAAAACAAAATCTCATTTAATAATTAACTAAAAATATAACTCAACCAATCATATATAAGACTACGGAATTTAAAGGACAAAAGTATCAAATCACGTTAAAATCTGAATAGATACTAGTAAAACATCTTATAAAATGGAACAAAAATATTTTTTTTAAAAGTCTTATATAATGAAACGGATAGAGTATATAAAAGCGTTTTGTTGCTTCATTACAAAATCTGTCATGAAATTATATCAGATAAAGTATACGAATTTTTTTTAGTAAAAATTTATATGTACTAGAAGATAAATCTATACATCTTCTTTTTCTTTAATTGGTTTACTTATTTTCATATATCATTATTTTTAAACGCTATGTACAATTTAACATTTTACATGTAGTTTAAATTAAAATCGAATTTTTTTATTTAGAGCTTATATAAATAAATCATTGTAATTACTTTCTAGTTATACTATCATTTTTTTTAGTAGCCAAACTAAGTTAGTTTGCTTGGTTATTATGAATCTAAATCTAATGTTGTTTAATTATAAATTTCTGTCTATATACCACAATTTTAATTGCCCTAAAAACAACAATTTTAAATTTAAAGTATATGTAAAGGTTAATTTATTTGCGTGAAGCACGCTTAAAGTACCAAGACCATACTCGATTTGAAAATTTAGGTTTAAGTCAATGATAGTGGTTTTTAGCCAAACCTTCTGAGTTCAAAGATGGAATGTTTTACTGTCACAAATCACGTATAACATGAACATCCCTTTTTTGGATTAAAACTAGAGATAGTTTAATTAGTATTTTCGTGCATTGGCAAAACTTCTTTCCGCAAGCACCTAGTTGATACGAAAGAAACACGACTTAGACATTCAACTCTCTATAGATGTACGAGAAAAATGGAGCAAATTCATTGGACCTGTTTTTTTTTTTTTTGTTGCTAAACAATTCATTGCACCTGTTATTTTCATATTAGCTTTCAAACTTTCCTTACTTTCATTTCATTGTAATCAGAAAAGAAAGAATATGAGAAAATTTATAACAAGTCAAACACTATAACAATATGCATTTTGCATGCATTTTGAATATAAAATTCAGTAACAGTATAATACACATGAATATAAGATGTAACGTAAGGAACACACACAAAATGGAGGATCCCCCTCCCAACTCTGACTCTGTTTGACTCCTATAGGATCTTTTAATTTTAGGACTTTAACTCCGACAAAGTCTAGCTCATCCATTTTTCATAAGTATTATTGTTTCCATTATAGGGTAATTTTAAGTGTTCACTTTTATTAACAACATGCATTTGTAAAGTTGGATAATAATAATAATAATACACGATAATATTAGCACAAACTACTAAATTACATTTCATAATCAGTTAAAATAAAATCTTCAATAATTTAGCAAATTTATTTTGCCCAAACTAATAGTCTAAAAACTTTTTTTTTTGTCGGCATAGTCTAAAAACATTTATCAACTATACTGGTTCAAGTTGAACAAAATATATATATATATATATATATATATATATAATGGTTCAACTTGTGACACTAATTTTCTAAAATATGACTTCATCAATAATATTCCTATGTTTGAACTTTGAATAGAAGAATTAAGTACCATCTTGGTTTATTTAGGAGCACACGAACGATGTAGGCAATTAATTTCGACAGTCTTATAATATAATAGTATTCAATAAATATTTTTCAATCTGTACGCATATATAGATGCTAATATACCTACCAGTGTGTATAATGTGTCTTACTATCTTATTATAACCAAAGGACAATTCCCATGAAATTTCTAATTATAATAACTTTTCTCCCTAAAACATTATTAGAGATTCAGTTATTTTAACATTTTATTTTCTTCAGTCAACAAGCTCTCCACTATATTCTTCCAACAATTTTACCAAATAAAAAAAAGCAATCTACAAAACTAAAAATTATATATATAAACATGTTTCTCGTTTTCCTGGTCTCGATCGGTTACTTTCCAGTAGATAAGCACATTTTAGGCTAGCTAATTTAACACAAATTACATTGATCATATGGTTTAAAACTTTAAATCAATAAATAACAATTTCTCATAATTGTTAGTGTTCCTACACTCATACACATACATTTGGGACTTTAAAATGTAAAGTATGTGATCTTTTGCCGATTGTTTGTAAGTTTTTACATAAATTGAATTTTTTTTTTTTTTTTTTTTTGTTATGGATCCATATTCTTCGCTTAAACATTATTAAATTGTTGAGTAATAGATTATCACTTAATTTATATTGATAAGGAGAATATAGGCACTTGAATAATGGGATTCACATTGTCATTTTGATTAAGGATACTATATCACGTAACATTCAAGCTATAGACTTTTAATTTTGATCTATAGACTTTTAATTTTGATGTTCGTACTAGGAGTGACTAAATAATTATGTTTTTCAAACAGAACCTAACTTCCGACCAAAAAAAAAAACAAAAAAAACCTAACTAATTAGTCATGGACTCAGGGCCCTTCAAGTGTGGAAAAGTTTTCTTTTTGTTTCAGGTCGGTGGATATTTCAAACCATCAATTCTCAAATATCTTCCGCCTTTCATATATATTATTCATGAAATATTAGTGTCTTATTTTATCAAATGGTTGTAAGTGTGAATACATGTTATATATAAATAGAAAAGATTCACATTCACTTAAGCTTTTTATTTTATTTATGTAGTATCATATATAAAATCACAAATGATATATATATTATCTCAAATCACAAGTACTTCTCCGTTATGACCAGAATGAATTTTGTATCTATATAATTTTTCTAGTTATTATAAATCAAATTGAGGTCTCAGTGATATATAATAATTGTATATTGACAAAGAATTAATCTCTTTTACAAATTTTAGTAGGAAAAAAATGTTGTGAGCTAAATGAACTATGAGATTTTATATTGGCTTTATACATATCAAATATATAAATGTAATTTTATCCAAATCAGTAAGTATTAGTATGGTCATGCATGAGGAAAAAAAGATTACATGTTTCTACGATTTTTTAATTTTCAATAGATTTCCCTCGTTTATCAGTTTTATACAAATAATATATAGATATATGGCAATGATCAGTTAATTGAAATGGTGTTGCGGATCAAGAAACAATTTTAGTTCATTCCTAAATTTGCTTTTAAAACTTTGTATCAAAATGTTGACAAACAAAAAAAAATTAAGAAATTTTTGTAATGAAATGGGTATATAGACCACCTCATCATAATATTAAAAATGTACTAATCTTTATAGTGGTCTATAAATTGTGCGAGTGTGAGTGAGTTGGTCATTGACGTAAAAGAAGAGTCATGATGAAATGTTGATAATGGGTAGAATGGTCAAACCGTTTTTATTTCTTGATTCGCTTATATCTTACCTGCCTTAATTCTATTATTAACCACTCTCAAATTTGTTTTTGATCCTACCAATTAAAATACTTATATTGTACTCATCTTTATCTCAATAGGTAGATTGCAAAGACTTAATAACGACAGGTTAAAGTAACATTACTTTATCTTGGCATGACCAAATTCATTATTTAATACACATAAGTTAACACCTCAACGTTTTTAAAGTATCCGTTTACTTAAAAATTTGGACACGTACTAGAAATTGGATCTAGCTAGCATTCACAAAAAGAATGCTAAGACTAGCTAGCAATCATCTGCCTAATTTGACTCACTTTTGTTGCAGTTTTCTAGTCCAATTCGATGATGAATTAGAGTTTATAATATAAAAATGTTTCATTCTGTGGTTTCAACTCAAAACCAGTGAACATACCAATAATGTTAAGTTTTCTGGTTTCAGCTCAAACTCAAAAATGTATCTATCTATTGAGAATTTTTAGCAGTTATGTCATCGTTTAAATTTTTTTACAAAAATACCACATTTTTAGTTTTTTGGGTTTAGATTAACTATTTTATATATGAGGTATAGTTTTTGGTGTAGAGTTTGGGGTTTGGGTTTTGATTTTTTTGTAAAAGAGAAAGTTTTTTTTTCTATAAAAAGTGGTATGTTTGCAATAAAATTTCAAGAATAACATATTTGAAACAATATTTTCAAATGTGACATGTTTGTAATTCTTATCTATTTCTCATTTTTATGTAAGATATTATGTTATTGAAAATCAATCTATTAGCATTTTAAATTAGTCCAAACTGTTGTAATTATAAGATTTTTGTTCTTAAATAAAAAACTTGTATTTTTTACCATTGGGGGTAAAAAGATTATTATTTATATACATTTGTTTGTATAAAATGAAAAGGAGAAAGTGATAAAATAAATGCAGTGGAACACATAAGAAGGCGACAAACAATGACAAACATATTTGTTTATATTATTAGTAATTTTATTTTTATTTCTAAAAATAATCAATCTTACGACAAACTTAATATTCAAACAATTCTAATGTCACCAATATCAAAAAAAAAATTAAACCATTGAAATATACCGCCTATATTCTTAAGCAGTTTATGTTTTAATTGAGAAAAATGAATATAATTTTTTTATTTAAGTTTTTTTTTTTTACTGACACTTTCACCTCTATTTTTTTTTTTTTTTTGAAATTTATTTCACCTCTATTTGACCAATTAAAATGATATCGTGTTTTATATCCATAAGAATAAGAAATATGATTAATAAGTTATCAAATGGCTATAGCCTATATTCATCTTGAAAAGTTAGTCGGATTATAAAAATCCGTTATCATTTTCTGGTTATAAAAAAAATAAACACTCATACAATTAACATTAAAACAAAACAAAAAAATATACTTATGGAATTAACATGGAAGGAGAAACGCTCGTCGTCACTACGCACAAACTTGAAAACTTTGTACCTCAATTATAATGTGCCAATATTACTGAAGTGAAATCTTATCATAAAATTTAGTGTTACATTAACTCGGAGGTATAAGTGATTCAATCTAGGTGTTGGTCCTAGGTTTTAACGATAAATATATTAATAGCAAATTCGGTTTGTTATTTGGTCTGTCATGATGGGTATTATCAAGTCTCACCTCTTCATGTGCATTGAATGTGAACAGCCCCTTACATCAAATCTTAACTTCCTTTTCCCCGGATACGATTTTGGGATGTAATCAAATGTCAATAATAATATAAAAAATGAATTTAAACAAAATAAATAAGTTTAAGAAAACTTGATTAGGGGTACTGTTAATTATTAATCCCTTTTTAGTAGCTAATCTAATTTATTAATTTGAGAACATACATTGCTGGTTTGGACGGGATGATAAAAATTATTTGGAAAGAAAAATCATTCAAATTTTAATGACTTATTTAACGAATTCACAAATCTAATATGAAATGACAGGCTAAACTCTATGTTTGTCATCTTCACCCAAAAAAAAAAAAAAACTATGCTTGTCATCAAATAAAATGCGTGTTGCATATAATTCATTAATTTCGTTGGTCTAATGGTTATGGACCTGGTCCATATGCAAAATTCCTTTATTTATTATTTTGTCAGCAAAGTCATTTACTTACGTACGTTAATTTAATTTGTTTTGGTAATTCCATGTGTCGTTCTAGTGACTTACCACATGGCATCTGTGTCCACGCATCTGAGGTGGACTTCCTCCTGCT
The DNA here is from genome assembly GCA_963576765.1 of Draba incana. NCBI lineage: Eukaryota > Viridiplantae > Streptophyta > Magnoliopsida > Brassicales > Brassicaceae > Draba > Draba incana. The sequence goes on from OY755210.1 coordinate 1,121,037, forward strand.
TCACTCTTCCCTCGAAAAATTCAATCTTTTTGCATAAATTATTTGCAACTTTCTGGAAACTCTTAGTAAAATTTGAATAATCTATCGTGTGTGGTAGATCGTAAACATAAATCATCTGATAAAATATGTGAATAATGATGTAGTATAAACACTGATTGAATTAAATAGTAATATACAAGTATTCTTAGCAGGTTATCAGAGAGAAAAAAAATTATTAGCTAGTGCTTATTTGACGTGTTTCAAAATGTTGTTGATAGAACAAGAAAATGCTTTTTACTTGTAAGAAAAATATTAAACTGAAGTAGGATGTAGTTAACAATAACATTATGAAAATTTTGAAAATTCGAATTAACTAAAAACAAGCCTCTAAATAAATATTTCTTTAAAAAGGTGATATTATATTGGAGAATAACATTTATTGTGTGATGTAAAGACTAAAGAGTGTAGAGTGGAGCCTTGGAGGATTCAAGGATATCATTGTTTACCAAAGATGTTATAAAAGGATTGTATTATATTTTGAAGAATATTATGCAGGGAAGAGTTTACAACAGCAGAATTTGGAAATGATCCTGTAAATGTTTTCAACTTCTCAAGTTTCATTATTTAAAAAAAAAAAAAAAAAAAAAAAAAACTTCTCAAGTTTTGTAACATCCGTGATCGAGATTGTGAAAAGGTTTAAAATAATTAAATTCCGCGGGAATTTAATTGGGGTTGTTTTTACAACTTTCGGAAGTTTTGGTGTCAATTCGTAAGAAGGAAGAAGCGAAGGGACTTATTTGCAATTTTCTGAGAATTTGGGTGTAACCCTATTTCTTTTGATCGAACGTGAGATCGTGAAGAGCAGCCTCCATTTTGTTCCTTCGTGTGATCGTGCTTTTTGAGTGAGAAAGGGGAGAAGAAGAGAGTGGTGTCCGGTGGTAAAGCTTGCGGTGGAGATTCTGTTCGAGTCACCGTCCTCCTTGCGTGAGCCGTAAGTCTCCTTCTCTCTCTCTAGTTTTGATCGGTTTAATAGGTTGAATCTTGGGGTAGAATCGTTAGGCTTGATCAGGTTGTGTGTGGTGACCGAATCATGGTGCTTGGCGGCGGCGAGGCATTGGTGGTGATCGGCGTTGAGGCTTGTGCGGTTACGGAAGAGGATGATCGGTTGTGGGAGGTGACCGGCTAGTGCTCGACGGCGTGGAGGATCGGCATGGCGTGATGCGCGAGGTGAGTCTTGGTGCTTGACGGCGGCATGGTGGCCGGCGGTGGTGATCGGAACGGCGGCGATGGTCGGTCGTTGTTGAGCAGATCGTGTGAAGAAGAAGAAGATGTTGGTTTAATGTTAATTGGTTGGTTTAGCCGGTTAAGGGTTGGTTAATTAGAGGGTTATTCTAATTAGTGGTTTAGGAGTAAACCGGGGAATTAATTTAATTGGGTAATTAAATTAATTTGAACCATGGTCCGGTTCGGTTTAGAGATTAATTTATAATTAATTGTGGATATTAATTAGGAAGTTAATCGGGGAAATTAATTTAATGGGGAATTAAATTAATTTGGACCGTGGGTTGGTCGGTTTAGGAGATTAGTTCATTGATTAGTTTTCGAGTATTAATTATGAATTAATCCGTGGCAGATCGTCGTTGAGTCGGTTCTGCGGTTGCAGGTTTGTATCGAGAGTTCAACCGTTATCGAGGTGAGTGCGTGATTGCGATGATTGATGTAGGTTAGCATTCATGGTGTTTGTTTGTGTGAATTCGTGTTATATGATTGATTAAATTAAAAGTAAAATGTGGTTATTGGATTGTGATAAATTGATAATGTTAATTATGTTAATCTTTCGCGGGATGACCGCTTCACTGAGTATTTATGATAATACTCACGCAACTCCCGTGTTCCTTTGAGTTGTAGGTAATGGGAAAGCGTGATCTGGGACTGGAGGCAAGGACGGAGGATGATAGGGCCTTATTATTGTTTATGTTGAGATATTAGTAGCCTGTTAGGTTGCTAGAAATTATTTGAGATGGTTATTGGTATTGGAGTTTGATTTTATTTATGGTTATTTATTCCGCATTTGAATTCACCCTGAGTTAGCCGCTGAGGATTAATGATTATGGGATCATTAATCCGGGTTAATTAATTTAAAAAAAAAAAAGTTTGGGTGTTACATTTTGGTATCAGAGCCTTTACGGTTTTAGGACATAGGCTGTGTGAACTGAGACTATGTGTTATACTGAGTTAGTATAGAGTCTTAGATCATCCTCCCGAGCCTTCAGTTGATTCTATGGTATGTGTTTATTTTTTTTTTTTCTCTGTGTGACTTCTAGTAGCTTAGTCTGTATTTTTGGGAAATGCAGTGTGATATGGAATCTGGAGCTAGAGGTCGAGGCAGAGCTGGTGCCAGAGGTGGCAGAGTGGTTGGCCGTGGAGGCAGAGGTCGTGGACGTGGTCGTGGACCAGCAGTTGAGTCTTCTGTGAGTGTTACGCATGCGTCGGAGACTCCTACGCATCATCAGGCTTCCGTGAGTGAGACCAGTGTGAGTGCTGCGGGTGCCGGGAGGGGTGCCGGGTTTGCTGGTGCTGGAGCAGGCCCCGGAGCAGGTGCTGCTACGGATCGGGAGCGGTTGGAGCGTGTGGAGGGCGTCCTAGCGCAGATATTAGCGCGGTTACCGGCGGCGGGTCCGGTTCCGGCTCCTCAGGTGCCTCCAGTGGCTGAGGTGCAGCCGAGGGCTGCGATGGGTGATGCACGTCCGGCTTATCTCGAGATGATGAGTCAGATGCGTCACATGAGTACTGCTTTCTTTGCTGGCGGTGTTGGGCCGGAGGAGGCAGATGAGTGGCGTATGCGCATGGAGCGCAACTTCCGTTCAGTGAGGTGTCCTGAGGATTATCGAGTTGAGATTGCGGTTCATTATCTGTCTGGGGATGCTCATCTATGGTGGAGAGCTATTGAGTCCAGGAGGCCTGGTTATGTTTGGACCTGGGGAGAGTTCGTGGCTGAGTTTAACGCCAAGTACTTTCCTCAGGAGGCCTTGGATCGTCTAGGGACGAGATTTGTGGAGCTGGTTCAGGGCGAGCGTACTGTGCGGGAGTACGATGCTGAGTTCAGCAGGTTGCTAGTGTATGCAGATCGTAGTATGGATGACGAGCGTGCGCAGGTTCAGAGATTTATGAGGGGCCTTCGCGCGGATTTGCGGGTGCGCTGTAGAGTTTCTGAGTTCGCCACGAGGGCGAGGCTGGTTGATACGGCAGCATGTATCGAGGAGGACTTACAGAGTCAGTTGCCTGCAGCCGTTCCAGCGGCAGTTCCAGTTTCGGTTGCTCCTGCTGTTCAGCCGAGGAGACAGCAGCAGCAGCCGCAGCAGCAGAGTGGTTCCGGTTTTGGTTCCGGCAAAGGCGGCAAGCCTACGCAGGGCCAAAAACGGAAATTTGATGGTGCTTCCAGATCCAGTCAGAGGAGTGGTGCCTGTTTTGGATGCAGTAGTCTGGAGCATCGTCTATCGAGTTGCCCCCGTAAGGGCGATCAGTTGCAGTTGTCTCAGCAGCAGCAGCAGCCGCAGTCGCAGAGGCGTGATACGAGAGTGTGTTACAACTGCGGAGAGCCTGGGCATATTAGTGTGAGGTGTCCCAGACCACCGGCTACGGCGGTAGCGGCAGTTCAGGCGATTGAGGTGCAGCTGAGGAGTCAGGTTACAACAGTGCAGCAGCCGAGTGGCCAGATTGGGCCGGCACCGAGGGTATATTCGTCTGCAGAGTTCGGCCAGGGCAGCGGAGCCGGACAGATCACAGGTAAATTCTAGACTTAACTTCGGAAATTCCTAGTTGTAGAATTTTGTTGTTGTGTGTGTTCTTTTATTTTATTGTGATCGAATTATCAGGGTTCTCAATGCATGTCTATGTATAGGGACCTTGTATGTGGGCGGCTTTGAGTCCCACGTATTGTTCGATTCTGGAGCATCGCACAGTTATATTACTCCGGAGCGTGCCGAGCTCAGTGGCATTCGGAGCAGCGCGGGCGAGCGCGCAGGCATGGTTAAAGTGGCTGGAGGCAGGTTCCTGGCTACTTTGGGCCGTGCTAGAGCTGTGGATGTTCAGATCGAGGGGCATTCGATGCCAGCGGATTTAGTGATTAGTTCGGTGGCGCTTTACGAGGTGATCCTCGGGATGGACTGGTTGTGGTTTTACCGGGTTCATCTGGACTGCTTCAGGGGCAGAGTGAGTTTCGAGCGCGATGCTGGGAGACTGGTATTTCAGGGGTTGAGACCCGTTCCTAATACTTTGGTGATTTCGGCTATTCAGGCGGAGCAGATGATAGAGCGAGGCTGCAAGGCTTATATTGCGACGATTGTGATGTCAGAGGACAGTGGTGAGGTAGCTTTTGGAGATATTGGAGTGGTTCGGGATTTTGAGGATGTTTTTCGGTCGCTGAAGGGGTTACCACCATCTCGGTCTGATCCCTTCACGATCGAGTTAGAGCCCGGGACAGCTCCGATATCGAAGGCTCCTTACAGGATGGCTCCCGCTGAGTTAGCGGAATTGAAGAAGCAGCTAGAAGACCTTCTCGAGAAGGGTTTTATTCGCCCGAGTGTTTCGCCGTGGGGAGCGCCGGTTTTATTTGTGAAGAAGAAGGATGGGAGTTTCCGGTTGTGTATCGATTACCGGGGACTTAACCGAGTCACTGTGAAGAACAGGTACCCTCTCCCGAGGATTGATGAGTTGTTGGATCAGTTGAGGGGTGCGACCTGGTTCTCCAAGATTGACTTGGCTTCGGGTTATCATCAGATCCCGATTGATGAGGCGGATGTCCGCAAGACTGCTTTCAGGACGAGATATGGGCATTTTGAGTTTGTCGTTATGCCTTTCGGTTTGACGAATGCGCCAGCGGCATTCATGAGATTGATGAACGACGTGTTCAAGGAGTTTTTGGACGTGTTCGTTATCATCTTTATAGATGACATCTTGGTCTATTCGAGGAGTCCAGAGGAGCATGAGACTCATTTGCGGTTGGTTTTAGAGAAGCTTCGGGAGCAGAAGCTTTACGCAAAGCTGAGTAAGTGCAGTTTTTGGCAGAGACAGATGGGATTCCTTGGGCATATTGTATCTGCAGAGGGAGTTTCTGTGGATCCGGCCAAGATAGAGGCGATTCGAGATTGGCCGAGACCGTGTAGTGCTTCCGAGATCAAAAGTTTTCTGGGTCTAGCGGGTTACTACAGGAGATTCGTCAAGGGTTTTGCGAGTATGGCGCAGCCTATGACGAAGTTGACCGGCAAGGATGTTCAGTTTGTGTGGTCGCCGGAGTGTGAGGAGAGCTTTGCGAGGCTCAAGGAGATGCTGACTAGTACTCCAGTGTTGGCATTACCCGAGCCGGGGAAGCCTTACACTGTGTATACCGATGCTTCTGGAGTTGGTTTGGGTTGCGTTCTGATGCAGGAGGGTCGCGTTATTGCATATGCGTCGAGGCAGTTACAGGGTAGTGAGCGTAACCGGCCTACGCATGATCTTGAGCTGGGAGCAGTTGTGTTCGCTCTGAAGATCTGGAGGTCTTATTTATATGGAGGCAAAGTGCAGATTTTTACCGATCATAAGAATCTGCAGCACATATTCACTCAGCCATTGCTGAACATGAGGCAGAGGCGTTGGGTTGAGCTGTTAGCGGATTACGATTTGGAGATCATTTATCATCCGGGCAAGGCCAATCAGGTGGCAGATGCCTTGAGTCGACGGAGGTTCGATTCAGCCCGCGAGTAGGATATTGAGGATTTGGTTGGCGAGATTAGCACGTTGCGTCTCTGTGCTATATCGCAGGAGCCTTTGGGCTTAGAGGCAGTTGATCAGGCAGACCTTCTCAGTAGGATCAGAGTGGCTCAGCAGAGTGATCAGGGTTTGATTGAGTTGTCGCGAGCGGCAGGTTCTGAGTTTGTTGTCTCTCCGAATGGGACAATTCTGATTCGTGGTCGAGTGTGCGTAACTCGTGATGAGGAGATTCTGAGTGAGGCTCATTCGGGCAAGTTCTCGATTCATCCGGGTGCGACCAAGATGTACCGTGACCTCAAACGGTATTATCACTGGGTCGGGATGAAGAGAGATGTGGCGGCTTATGTGTCGAAGTGTAATACTTGTTCATTGGTTAAGGCCGAGCATGGAGTTCCGAGCGGTCTTCTACAGAGTTTACCCTTTCCCGAGTGGAAGTGGGATATGATTACGATGGACTTCGTGGTTGGTTTACCTACGTCGCGGACGTATGATGCTATCTGGGTGATCGTGGATCGATTGACCAAGTCCGCGTATTTCTTGGCCATCCGGAAGACCGATGGAGCGGCTAGGTTGGCTAAGAAATTCGTGAAGGATATTGTGAGGCTGCATGGAGTGCCAGCGAGTATAGTGTCTGATCGGGATCCTAAGTTCACTTCTGAGTTCTGGAGAGCGTTTCAGGCAGAGATGGGCACTAAGGTGCACTTGAGTACGGCTTACCATCCGCAGACTGATGGACAGTCTGAGCGGACGATTCAGACCATGGAGGATCTATTGAGGATGTGTGTGCTTGATTGGGGAGGTTATTGGGCGGATCATTTGAGTTTAGTTGAGTTCGCGTACAATAACAGTTATCAGGCAAGTATCGGGATGGCTCTTTTTGAGGCGTTGTATGGGAGGCCATGTAGGACTCCGTTATGCTGGACCCAAGTGGGGGAGCGCAGTATTTTGGGAGCGAGTTATGTTCAGGAGACGACGGAGAAGATCCGTGTCGTGAGGATGAACATAAAGGAAGCTCAGGATCATCAGAGGAGTTACGCTGATAAGCGTAGACGAGAGCTAGAGTTCGCTGTGGGAGATCGTGTGTATCTCAAGATGGCGATGTTGCGGGGCCCTAACAGGTCCATTAGGGAGAACAAGTTGAGTCCGCGGTTTATGGGTCCGTTTCTGGTCGTGGAGCGTGTTGGACCAGTTGCGTATCGACTTGAGTTACCTCCGATCGTGAAGGCATTTCATAAGGTGTTTCATGTGTCGATGTTGAGGAAGTGCCTGCATGAGTCGGAGGAGTTAGTGCCTGAGATCCCTGCGGATCTCCGGCCAGATTTGACGGTTCCGGCGGTTCCGGTGAGGATTCTAGAGAGAGGAGTCAGGGAGCTGCGCCGGAAGAGGATTCCTTTGTTGAGGATTTTATGGGATTGTGGCGGTTGCCAGGAGGAGACTTGGGAGCCAGAGGCAAAGATGAAGTTAAAGTTCAGGAAGTGGTTCGACAAGCAGGTCGCGGCTTGAGCCTTTATTTTATCTTTGTGGTTCTAGTTTTGGGTTAGCATGTTGATGCTTTGTTGTTGTATTTTTGTTTATGTTGTAACGATTCTACGTTTTGAGATTTAATAAGATGGAGTGATTCCTTATTTTATCTATAAGATTATAAGATTGCGATTCTTATATGTGATATGTATTGATAGTCCGTGCGAGATAGTTCGGGTCAATAGATATTTATAGACGTTTTAGAATTTATTACTCTAGGGGCTGCGGCTCCGAATTACTCATTCATGTTTTATCGAGACCGATGGACAGTCAGAGGCTGATGGACAGTCAGAGACTGATGGGCGGTCAGAGGCTGATGGGCAGCCAGGGACTGATGGGCAGTCAGAGGCTGATGGACAGCCAGAGACTGATGGGCAGTCAGAGACTGATGGACAGTTAGAGACACCGATAGCTCAAGGGATGCGTCCCGCGAGTGCGAGTGGTGTAGAATGAGTTAAGAGTAATAAATGTCGTAAAACGGGCGTATAGATATGAGACTGAACTAGGACTCAGAGATCGAGTGTATGATCTTGGATAGTTGAACCGGTACGGGTTGAGTATGAGTTGTGGTCTTTTGTAGACAGTTTTGTCGGGATTCGAGGACGAATCCAGTGTTAGTGGGGGAGAATTGTAACATCCGTGATTGAGATTGTGAAAAGGTTTAAAATAATTAAATTCCGCGGGAATTTAATTGGGGTTGTTTTTACAACTTTCGGAAGTTTTGGGGTCAATTCGTAAGAAGGAAGAAGCGAAGGGACTTATTTGCAATTTTCTGAGAATTTGGGTGTAACCCTATTTCTTTTGATCGAACGTGAGATCGTGAAGAGCAGCCTCCATTTTGTTCCTTCGTGTGATCGTGCTTTTTGAGTGAGAAAGGGGAGAAGAAGAGAGTGGTGTCCGGTGGTAAAGCTTGCGGTGGAGATTCTGTTCGAGTCACCGTCCTCCTTGCGTGAGCCGTAAGTCTCCTTCTCTCTCTCTAGTTTTGATCGGTTTAATAGGTTGAATCTTGGGGTAGAATCGTTAGGCTTGATCAGGTTGTGTGTGGTGACCGAATCATGGTGCTTGGCGGCGGCGAGGCATTGGTGGTGATCGGCGTTGAGGCTTGTGCGGTTACGGAAGAGGATGATCGGTTGTGGGAGGTGACCGGCTAGTGCTCGACGGCGTGGAGGATCGGCGTGGCGTGATGCGCGAGGTGAGTCTTGGTGCTTGACGGCGGCATGGTGGCCGGCGGTGGTGATCGGAACGGCGGCGATGGTCGGTCGTTGTTGAGCAGATCGTGTGAAGAAGAAGAAGATGTTGGTTTAATGTTAATTGGTTGGTTTAGCCGGTTAAGGGTTGGTTAATTAGAGGGTTATTCTAATTAGTGGTTTAGGAGTAAACCGGGGAATTAATTTAATTGGGTAATTAAATTAATTTGAACCATGGTCCGGTTCGGTTTAGAGATTAATTTATAATTAATTGTGGATATTAATTAGGAAGTTAATCGGGGAAATTAATTTAATGGGGAATTAAATTAATTTGGACCGTGGGTTGGTCGGTTTAGGAGATTAGTTCATTGATTAGTTTTCGAGTATTAATTATGAATTAATCCGTGGCAGATCGTCGTTGAGTCGGTTCTGCGGTTGCAGGTTTGTATCGAGAGTTCAACCGTTATCGAGGTGAGTGCGTGATTGCGATGATTGATGTAGGTTAGCATTCATGGTGTTTGTTTGTGTGAATTCGTGTTATATGATTGATTAAATTAAAAGTAAAATGTGGTTATTGGATTGTGATAAATTGATAATGTTAATTATGTTAATCTTTCGCGGGATGACCGCTTCACTGAGTATTTATGATAATACTCACGCAACTCCCGTGTTCCTTTGAGTTGTAGGTAATGGGAAAGCGTGATCTGGGACTGGAGGCAAGGACGGAGGATGATAGGGCCTTATTATTGTTTATGTTGAGATATTAGTAGCCTGTTAGGTTGCTAGAAATTATTTGAGATGGTTATTGGTATTGAAGTTTGATTTTATTTATGGTTATTTATTCCGCATTTGAATTCACCCTGAGTTAGCCGCTGAGGATTAATGATTATGGGATCATTAATCCGGGTTAATTAATTTAAAAAAAAAAAAGTTTGGGTGTTACAAGTTTCAAAAACAATAAAAGGACATTGAACATACTATGGTTTGTTTTTGGTACTTTAAAGCATCCTTTCCAATGTCATATATAAAACGTTTGTTTGTATTCAGTACTAAGTACTTTATCTGTAAGTTGACAAAAGAAAAAGAAAAAGAAATGTTAACAAATTTTCGGGGGAAATGTTTTATTTTCTTCATTTTGTTCATCATATAGGTTTAATTTAATTAGATCGATATTATGATAATCAATTTGATTTTTTTGGTGAACTAATTTTAATAGATTTAATATGGAAATATTAGTTTTTATTAAACTAAACAAAATTGGAAGAAATTATATAAATGTGATAGTAATTAATAAATTTAATTTTTATGGGTTTGAACTATTGTTATGTGTTTATATATAACTATATAAATATAGTAGAAAAACATTTAGTTTATTTAATAATAATATATTTAATATCTTGGTAAATCTATTAATACCTTAGATTAAAATATTAATCTTTTTCTGATAATTAAGTACCTAATTAAGCACGTTCAAAATCAAAACAATGCCTCTTTCTCTCTCTTACCCAACTCTATATATAAGTTCTCCTTCTTCCTTTCTTCTTCTCATCTAACTTTTCTCTCTCTCTCTCTGCCTCTCGCTCTCTCTCTCTCAATATTCTTCAGACCAAACACATGAAAACAATCTTTGTCTGAAAAACTCAAAAAACAAAAAAAGCCATGGTTTCTCTGCTTACTATGTCGATGAGTTGCACTAATACATGTCCTCAAGCCCAAACCCATATAACCTTTAATAAGCCCATTAAACCACACCAAAAGAAGATCAAATGCACGGTGCAAATCGAACCATTAAACCGGCCATTATTTAAACCAACAACCACCGCTTCTCCGCTGCAACATAATCCTCTCCGGCTAAACATTTTCCAAAAAGCGGCGGCGATAGCTATCGACGCGGCGGAGCGCGCGTTAATCTCACGCGAACACGACACTCCTCTCCCCAAAACCGCCGATCCCACCGTACAAATCGCCGGAAACTATTTCCCGGTACCGGAATCTTCCGTCCGGCGAAATCTCACCGTCGAAGGAATGATCCCTGACTGCATTGACGGAGTTTACGTCCGTAACGGCGCAAATCCATTGTTCGAACCAACCGCTGGCCACCATTTATTCGACGGAGATGGAATGGTTCACGCCGTTAAAATAACCAACGGATCAGCTTCCTACGCTTGTCGGTTTACTAAAACCGAAAGATTGGTACAAGAGAAACGGTTAGGTCGACCGGTTTTCCCGAAAGCAATCGGAGAGCTTCACGGCCACTCCGGAATTGCACGGTTAATGCTTTTTTACGCACGTGGGATATTCGGTTTAATCGATAATCAAAATGGAGTCGGAGTAGCAAACGCCGGTTTGGTTTACTTCAATAACCGGTTATTAGCAATGTCAGAAGACGATTTACCATACGAATTAAAAGTAACCCAAACCGGAGATCTCGAAACCGTTGGACGTTACGATTTTAACGGTCAGTTAAAATGCGCAATGATCGCCCACCCGAAACTCGACCCGGTAACGAAAGAGCTTCACGCTTTAAGCTACGACGTCGTTTCGAAACCGTACCTGAAATACTTCAGATTCTCACCGGACGGAGTTAAATCGCCGGAATTAGAGATCCCGTTAAAAACGCCGACGATGATTCACGATTTCGCAATTACCGAGAACTTCGTTGTGATTCCTGATCAACAAGTCGTGTTTAAGCTCGGAGAAATGATTTCCGGTAAATCTCCGGTGGTTTTCGACGGCGATAAAGTTTCCCGGTTAGGGATAATGCCGAAACACGCGACGGATGCTTCTGAGATCATCTGGGTGAATTCGCCGGACACATTCTGTTTTCATCTCTGGAACGCTTGGGAATCGCCGGAGACGGAGGAGATCGTCGTGATCGGATCTTGTATGTCTCCGGCGGATTCGATTTTCAACGAGAGAGACGAAAGCTTGAGAAGCGTTTTATCGGAGATCAGAATAAACCTTAAAATGCGTGAAGCCACGCGCCGGGCATTGTTGGTTAACGAGGAGGAAGTGAATTTGGAGATTGGTATGGTTAACCGGAACCGATTAGGTAGAAAAACCCGGTTTGCGTTTCTGGCTATTGCTGATCCTTGGCCGAAAGTTTCCGGTTTTGCTAAAGTCGATCTTTTAACCGGAGAGATGGTAAAGTATGTTTACGGCGGTGAGAAATACGGTGGCGAACCGTTTTTTTTACCGAACGGTAACGGTGAAAATGAAGATGACGGTTATATTTTCTGTCACGTTCATGATGAAGAAAAGGAAACGTCGGAGTTACAGATTATTAACGCCGTTAATTTGAAGCTTGAAGCTACGATTAAACTACCGTCTAGAGTACCTTATGGGTTTCATGGCACATTTGTGGAATCGAGTGATCTTGTGAACCAATTATAATAATTAATTGCTGTAGTTTTTAAATAATTTGGTTGATGTATAAATTAGAAAGATATATAAATAGGTTAAAGAAAGTTATTGATCATTTCTAACAATTTTTATCAGTTAATAAAAATGGTGTTTGATGGGAAGTTGGCCTGCTTTCTACGTGCCTTCGTAGATAAACATATTTTCTTAACATAAGATACATATTTATGTGACAAAAAAAAAAAAAAAAGATACATATTTATCAATATCTAATTTTATAAAAAAACATATAGCTCAAAATAATAATATGTAAAAAAGGAGAGATATTAAGGATATTGATCAGAGTAAAAAGAAAAATCAGTAGCATCTTCATCATACAAACACTGGCCGTTGTGATCGATATGCAATATGACATAGTTATTATGCGATTATGTTGTTTTTATACCACACGAAATTAACTATATATGTATTAATGACGGTGATAACATTTATTCAGCAATGTTTTAGAATTTTACACTCAATTTGATATAGATGTAAATATAAAGAAAATAGTTATATATATATACAAAGTATTTTTAGTGTTTATTTGACGTGTTTTGAAGTGCTGTTGATAAAATATCAGCAAGAAAAATATCAGCAAACTCTGACAGGAATTTATAAAAGATGAGTAAGGCAATGACGAAACAGTAAAACTGACGATCCAAAAATCAAATTTGGATTTTCTCGTACGTATATATCTATCGAAAACACCCGAAACCAGCAAAAGACTGTTGAAAAAATCCAAAGATTGTGACATTTACGATGAATTTACATAATATGGGGAACGAGTTCGTGGTATAAGTGAAGCCACATATGTAATAATATATAACTAGAGTATTACTCTATTGTAAAAATGTGTAATTTCATATACATATATATGTCTAGAAATACGGATACAAGCGGTGGGATTGTCAGATGAATGTATGATGGTTATGATGTCATGGACCATATGGTGTTATACAAACGTTGCATGGTTAATGCAACACGTACGTTGAAATGTTTTTCGTTTGCATACAAATTATTTGGACTAATTAAGTTGTTTATGTTTAATGGTCGTGACTAGTACGTCATCCAAAAACGAATAGTTACGTGTACGTATACAGTGAAGGTAGCCACATAAAATGTCAGTTCCGTTCTGTTTCCATAATATAGTTCCAAATGAGAAACGACTCGAACCTACGTTATTGACTAAAAGTTAAACAACAATTCTTATAGTCTTTTTTCTATTTGGAGAATAAAACGAATTTGAATTTGGATCTGGGTACTATAGTAGTGAAATTTGAAAATCATTTAACCCCTTGAACTAACTATATTGATAGAAGCAATTATGGTTATGATATGTTTGTAGTAAATAAAAATAATCATGTTTGGGTTAATGGAGAAATTTGTTGATACTATATACTGTATATATCTAGAATTAAAAAAACAACTAAGATTAGATGCAATTTCATCAATTGTATTTTTAAAAGATAATTCTGACTATGTATATAACTATATATATTCAAGAACGATATTGATTTGAATCAGAATGAGATACATATTAATATATTATAATATATGAAATTATCTCATAAGTACAATTGTACAAATATATATACAATGACATGCTGATTACTACGAACCTTTTTGTTATATCATCGAACACTATTGCATTGCATAAATGTAAACGCAATTGGTGTTTATTTGATTAACATGTATACATTCTGCAGTTCTTAATTTGTAAACTGTATTCTCTTAAGATAAAGATTACATACAATAACCGCACAATAACTTACATGCAAACGAAACTGCGTACCTTAATAATAAGAAGAAGAAGAAGAAAGGCACAAGCCATTAACCAACAGATTGTATATATAGAAGTGTATAAGATGATGCATAATTTAAACCGGTGATGCATAATTGTAGTCTTATCTTAATATTTAAATACCATCACTGAATTCTCATATCTTGATGAGACTCCTCCAAAAGGAAATTGCACTCTAGAGTTGGTAATGGGATAAGCTTTGCATCAAAAAAACCGTAAAGTCTCTAAGACCAAAGGATGTGGAACGAATGGTTGCACAAGAGTTGCGGAAGACTCTTGATATACCGGTTGATCCCTCGGATATGACGCACCAAGACAGATCGATGACTCCTTGGATATGACATACCAAGATGAGCCACACTTTGATTGTGATTCACATTTGATTAATGGATATTACACACCACCAACCGAATCAATCAATGAATATTACACACCATTGAAAGAAATGAAAAACAGTCTCAAAAAGGTTCCAAAAATAACAAGAGACTTATCTTTTTATTCATGAATATGAGCTCTATAAATAGAGAAAATACATCATAAAACATCCATAATTAAAGCTCAACATGCAAAACACCTAGAAAAACAAAATACAACTTAAATTTGAATGTAAAAGAGAGAACTAGCCACAATTAAATGCAATATTTCCCATGAATGAAAATGATTATTCCTTGATAGTTTTTGGGTTGAGTCCAACTTCATAGCCTTCTCTAATGGATCAAGATTGTAGAGCAATTCGGTTTGTAGCTTAACTCCTCCTGGTTCGCTTGGAATCATTCAATGAATGCACACATGTCTCAACCGGTTATTCTGGAAATCACCTGACTTGTAAATTGAATAACTTCTTCGTTTGAACTCCGTTTGCTCTGATTTTTCTTCGAGGTGTTCCGTAAATGAGCTGACAATATTCTCCAACTGGTTTCATGTGTTAAATCATCGTGGTTGAGTAGATACACTTCGAACATTGAGCATATATCATTTCGGGTCTGATTCGAAATGTGCATCTGGTTGGATTGAGTTGTGATTCATGTCTTTGATACTTCCTATGATCATATCACCAATTTATTTCACTCTAATGAAAATATTCCATTACAAAGCTTGATGGGAAAAATATATCATTGGATCATATATTCCAAGCATTCATGTCTCATTTCATCTATACGATGACTATGGAAAGAAAGTGGATAATATTTTTCTTTTAAATCTTGGCTTGGAGGTAATAAGGAATGTCCCAATCAGTCTTGATGTGGTTTCTACTGATCTCTCTCAGTGAACGGCAGCCACTTAGTGCCATTGTCAACTCGAACTCGTCTCTAAGCATTTGCAGCATCTTCCGCACTCCAGCCTCTCCATCCGCTGCAAGCGAGAACAAGGTAGGCCTCCCGACCTAATTAAACAAGAAATTAGATGTTTTGTTGATAATCAAATGGTCGTCACAATGGGATATGTTCATTTGTTTGGGCTCATTTTGGGTTTACTACTATAAATTCAAACGTTTGGGGTTGATTTTAGTGGAATTAAAAATGAAGGGATCGATTTGAAAACAAGGAAAGAAAACAGGGGAAGTCACAAGAGCTAAGGGTGTGATGAATGGAACTTACAAAGACACCTGAAGCTCCAAGAGCCAATGCCTTAAAAACATCGGTTCCACGGCGAACTCCACCGTCGAGAAAAACCGGAATCCGACCCTCTACGGCTTTAACCACCTGCGATTCAAATTCAACCGGTCCAATCAAAATTCAAATTCCCGTAAGATAAAAATGTAAAAAATATCTGAAGCCTTTTTATTTAACCTCTTCAAGAGCCATTATAGTCGCAGGAACATAATCGAGCTGACGAGCTCCGTGGTTAGAGACTATAATCCCTGCCGCTCCATATTCAACCGCGATTTTCGCTGCAAAAATTTCGAGTGATCAAAGAAAATCTTCTTAACATTATGAAATGCTTAAAAGGTTGATACAAAATATTACCATCCTCAGCTGTAATAACACCCTTGACAAGAATTGGCAAGCTTGTGATAGATTGAAGCCATTTTATATCCTGGAAGCATATAACAAACAAGCGATAAGAACCGAGATTATTACGTTTCTGAATATCTATGGACAAAACAAATCTTGTTATTAGAATCTTACCTTCCAGCTAAGAGATTGATCAACTTGACCTGCAGCATATGAAGCTAGCCCCGAGTCATCGGTCTGCAATTAACAGACCGAAACCAAAAAAATACTTTAGGTATATTATTGACTTTGTAGGTCCATTGTGTTTAACATTATGCTATTGACCTTGTCAATTTTCCCAAGATCCAACCCTTCAAAATTCTTCAACGTCAAACCTCGAGGAAGCGCGAACCTGCACAGAAAACAACCATTAAGATAACCAAAACATCTCACAAATTGGTTTAATATGTGATAGTGAAGAAATTTTATTACCTGTTTTTGATGTCAGATTCTCTACGTCCAAGCCTCGGGGTATCTACAGTAAGAGCAATCGCTTTGAATCCAGCTTTTTCCGCTCGTTTCACAAGCTGTCTAACCACATTTCTGTCTTTATAAACCTGAAATCACCAGAATTAATAACCGAACCAAGGAAAAAAAACGAAAGAACAAGTAGATATTCTTGAAATTACGTAGAGTTGGAAAAAACGAATCCCGGGTCCAGTTGAATCAACTTCCTCAACACTACAAGTAGCCCATGAAGACAAAGTCTGAAAATATCAAAGCATAATATTCTTCAAAAGTTGAAACATATCAAATATCCGTCAAATAAAGCGAGTGATAGAGAGAAAATCAAAACCATAATTGTTCCCGCAGCGGAAGTAGCTCTAGCGGTTGCAAGCTCGCCTACATCGAGAATATAAACCATTTCACATCATATAGTGAACAAATGAGAAAGTACATACATATATGTACATGTTAATCTAGTCAATCTAATATCTTCTTGTTAACACTATCAGTACTCTAAGCCAAAATCTTATACTTAAAGCCAAATTTTTTTCTGATTATTACAAAAATCGAAAGAGTTGTTTACCATCAGGGTGAGCCATTTTTTGCATTGCAGTAGGAGCAACCATGATTGGCATAGATATGTTAAACCCTAAAACCCTTGTGCTCACATCAATCTTCGTTACATCGATAAGAATCCTAGGCCTAAATCTGTTACAAACCACATATACAAAACAAGATTCAAAATTTCCCCTAACAAAAAAAAAAAAAAATCATATAGATTTCTTACAGTATCCTGGAAAAAGCATTTCGATTCTCTTTAAGAGTCCATTGATCTTCTGCACCAGATGCATAATAATCATAAACCATCTTTGGTAATTTCTCTTTTGCAATCTTCTCATACTCCATAACATTAGTTATCTCCATTATTTTTTCCCTGACCAGAATTAAACATCAAGTATATGATCAAAACCAAATCTTTCCTAATCAAATCCCAGAATTTATTAATTAAGAACAAAAACGAGACTTGAAACTAAAAGGTCAACTTCACAGTAAACAGTGAACGATCACAGAATAAAAATCTGACACGAGAATTTACAAAATCTAAGGATCTTCTTCACTAACCTGAGTTTGATTTCCGATTATAATCCTAACAAATCAAATGAAATAGAGAAGAGCTTACAGAGAGAGAGAAAGAGCGACTTGATCTCCTTGGGAAGGTGGTGGCGAAGAATACTATAACAATAAGGAATAGAAAAATTGTTGGTTGAATATTCTCTAAATATAGTGACACTCATATAAGTTACAAATTAATGTACGTCTCTATGGTGTATAGTTTATGTGTGCTTGTCACGTGATGCGCTCGTGTCCCAATAAAACCACTAAATATATTTAGTTCAATGGTTCGACCGGTTACTAATCTAGACAAGTTAGTCTCTCTTTTTTTTAAGCTAAAAGTTGCAAATATTAAGGAATAGACAAGTATTTAGTTTAAATACAGTTTGGATTATGTGAATGGGAAGCTAGGTTTGATGGAAATTCTGAGCTTGTTGCTGAGTTGTGGCTCTTAATGGATTCAAAGCTGCTTACGCGATTAAAGACGGTGCAGAAGGACCTAGAGGCTGGTTGATGTGTGTTTTACTCTTCCTCTCATTGCTCTCAATGTTTTGCTTCATCAAATTCTTTCGATTTGACTAATTCACATTCTGTTTGGTTTGCAGAATAGTCTAACAGCATTTCCAACAGATTGAAACTATACTCCAACTACTAGGTTCAACTTGCAGGCAAGAAGCTTCTATTTGCTGAGGTATATAACTTCTTCTTTCTCTGCAGCCCGGTTTTAAATTCCATTATTACTCGTGTGTCGATGATTCTTTTAAATATCGTCAACAAGACCAAAAGAAAACTCTAAAACAAGAGGATGAGTTCTTGAACACAAAAGTTGCACCTAAAGAACTTGTTGATGAATTGAAGGTAAGTACTAATTTTTTTCGATATCTTTAGTAACGAAAAACCGAAAGACACCGTTTCTATAAAGAATCCAACTTTGAAAAACAGGAAATTGGAAAAGCTCTTCTTCCTCCATCAACTAGTAGCAAATCTCTTCCCGCACCAGCAGAAACATTATTACCATCCAAAGCAGAAGCTAAACCAATATCAGTAATGTTTCTACTCTCTCTCACACACAGTTTACATAAAAATGCTCTTTTTAATGAAAAATGAGTAAACTTTCTAAATGGGTTTTTGTAAACTTTCTAAATGGGTTTTTGTAATCTGATGTTTTTTCTTCACTTTTTTGCAGTACCCTGACTTGAAGCCTCCAACTTCTCCAACACCATCACAGCCTTGAAAAAAAAAACCATAATAAGCATCCTCCTTTTTTACTCATGAAAACATAAGAACAATATTGGTCGAAATCTTGTAACTTCCTTCTTCAATTTCTGTTTTTTTTACTTTCACTTTTCGATATTTTACCGAACTTAGATGCTACATTCTATCGAATCTGAGATCAATTTATTAAATATGGTGCAAAAAAGCTGACATGGCGTCCTCAGAATGATTTGGAGATGGCTAATTATAATTTTATCCCTGGCCAAATCAATATATTTATGCTCTCTGCCATCGATGTTTATGACCATTGATTTTGCTGGTATTAAATCTCGACTGTCGATCTGATATTTTTGGAAAAACTAGGCTTATATTTTTAATCTTTTAATAGGTTTTGGCCCAAATTGGTTATAAGAGCCCATAACGTGAATTTCAGTTTTTATAATTATGTTACTTATTCTATAATAATCCAAATATTCCATATTCTGTGTGTTTTCTATATTCGAGTATTCTTATCAATAATTATCGTATATTTCAATTATGTTATATTTCCTGTTATGGTTAATTAAGATCTAAGATTCGAAGATATCTACAATTTCTTTTCATTATTTGTCAAAACCCTAATATTTTATTGTATATTAGTATATATATGTAGATGTATTCTTCTGATCCCATCCTCTTTTGTAGTTGTCGTTTTTGCTCCACGTTTAGGTTAAATAAATAGTATTGTCTTGATATTCTACCTATTGTACATGAATATATGTTAAATATTCCGCTAAAGTTTTTCTAATCTAACGTTTCTTTTTATTTTTTGCTCTTTGTACAGATCTTCTTTGACTCATCTTTATAATATTTTGCCTTATTATGAGGTCTGTAAACACGTTTCTTTGTATTTATATTTTTTTTAATACCCAGATGTTTTGGACGACTAATTAATTGTTTGATATGTCTTGGTTTATGTTAATCAGGTGAATCTCGATTGCTTTTTGCTTCATTGGCTACGGATCTGGGTATACAAATCATGTCATCTAATTTATATTTTCTTATTTATAGTGATGTAAATTTGTGTTATCTAAATTTCTTAGTTTATATCATATCTCTATATCATTACGTGACTTGTGGTACAAAACCATGTACTAAACTACATGCATATACCGGTAAGTCTTTTTTTTTTTTGGGCCTACCGGTAAGTCTTTTAGTATAGCATTTGTGTTATTTATATTTTATTAAATATTAATTTATATAAATTTAACTTCTTTGTATTTTTTTTTATAGTATTGTTGATTTTTACTCCTATTGTCAAATTAATTCATGCATAATCTATTTTTGTGGGTTCGTTTTTGTAGGTGTTTTGAGGTTCTTTTGGTTTTTATTCTTCCTAACTATTTACATCTTGGAAGCATATATTATACAACAACAAGGTAATTTTTTTTCCTTTATAGTGATCGATTGGTATTGTTGTTCATCAACTATTTAAACAAAATATCAATGAAAGTCAGAACCATTAAACTTCTGATGGCTATAGCCAAAATATCTTTTTAGGTTTTTTAAAATATTTTATTCATTTTCTAATTTGGAAAGCTTCTATGCTTGATTTGTCAAACTATTTCATGATTGATTGATTCTGCTTTTTTTTTTCTTTTGGTTTGTGTTGTGTCTTCAGGTTCGATTGTTCAACAAGGTAAAACTTTATAAGTTTGAATGTTTCTTATAAAGTTGTTAAGGTTCTAATCTTTGTGGTTTTTGAGTTGGATAGAGGGTGATTTATTTTCTGCTTGGTACTTCCATCGTTGTTGTATGGCTTGGCCGTTTTATATGTTGAAGGTTTCTTTTAGTTTATTTATGTATTTTCATATATATTGTTCGAATAGGTTATATTTTCTATCGTTTCTGACAATTGTTTGTTCGGATTTCTTATTTGCAGGTTTAGGTAAATTCTAGGATTTTATGTACGATTCATAGTTTTATCAACAATCACTACAAGAAAACAGGTCGTTAGCCACTCGAATTACCGAGTGGCAAGTTAGTCACAAAGATTTGCAACTCATTTGGGACTCTTTTGTGACTAAAGTGTAACTCTTTTTGACGGAGTCACAAATTAGTCGCTCATTTGCGACTCCATCCCATAGTCGTTAACCAGTCACAAATTTGCGACTAATCTGTGACAATGATTGGTATGTTTTGGTGGAGTCGCATAAGAGTCACAAATTTACGACTCCGTAGCGACTGACACCAGAGTCACAAATTAGCGACTCCTTAGTGACACACAACTGAGTCACAAATTAGCCACTTGTATATGAGTCGCAAAAGAGTCGTTAATTAGCCACTACTTTGCAACGTTTCAGGGTTTTGCAACGGAGTCACAACGGAGTCATAAATTAGCCACTCTGTTGCGACTCATTACCCACTACATGTATGTTTTTGGGAAATTAAACACCATAATGTAAATATATATAAGTTAGTTTTGTATTTACATCTTATTCAAGTAATAAGTGTGTAGTAAAAAAACAAAAAAAGAATTTCCTAAAAATTTTGCATCACAAATGCTTTCTTATCAACATCAAAACCTATATAACTAAACTCTTCCATTTCATATTTTTGAAAATTATTCTATATTTTTGATTACTAGTGTTTAAATGAATAAAACCAAACAAATAATGAAGAAATTGATTGGAAAGGAATATGGTTTTTGTGGTTGATCCAAATTTTTAGGGTTTAGGGTATAGACTTGTAACTGAGTCGCAAATTAGTCGCACATTAGTCACAAATTAGTGACTACTTAGCCACTACTTTGCGACACTGTACGTAATCTTTGACCTGGTCCTAGGTAATCTTGTCCGCCCGTTAACTTTTTCAGTATAATCTTGTCCGTCCATTAATTTTGGTTTAAAAAATTTGAAAAAATTGGATTGAAACTCAAATTATTTTGGGTTTCATTTTGCCGGGATAACAAATATTTGAGATCTAATTCCCAAATCTCATTTTCAAACCCTAGCCTCTTACTCTCTCTCGACCCTCTTTCTCTCTTTCTCTGTCGACCCTCATCGCGATTCAACGCTTAATCCACCAAATCTTCATGTTTCTCTTGTGAATCGTAATCTCACCATCGATCTTTGTCGATTTCATTCAGTTTCCTAATCTCTCTCTCTCTCTCTCTCTCTCTCTCTCTCTCTCTCTCTCTCTCTCTCTCTCTCTCTCTCTCGAATTGCTTCACCGAATCAAACCCAGACTCATATCCACAAAAAGGTAAGCTTCTTCGATGAGGGTTTCATATGCTCTCCTCCTTTGATACATGGGTCTGCTTCAAATATCTCGATTCGCTTGCCCATTATCTAAAATTGAGAAATTTAAGATTCAAAAACATAAAATTTTGATTCTCATCGATGATGATTTGAGGATGCTATCGATTTTTGGTTTAATGTCATCTCCTTTGACATGTCTTGTTGGGCAATTTATCATTATGATAAGAATTTTCTTGCTTTTGTTTTTCTTTATATGCCTCAGGGATGTACAATATGCTTACTTCTTGCTCTAGGTTGGTTAATGGCTGCATATGTCAGGTAGTGTTTGATTTTGATGCTTTTGTGTGTTACAAGTTGGTGTCTTTTCCTTCTTATTCTGATTTGTGTGTGTTTTTACTTCTACGTTTAAGGAACCGAGAGGTTAAGAGAATTAGAAACAACATGAAAGATGGGAATAGCTTGGCGTTTCTCTATCAAGATATCAATGAACTTGAGCACTCTAGGCAGGTTAAACTTCCCAGAGTTTCCGTTGTTATGCCTCTAAAAGGTTTTGGAGAACAAAATTTGCATAACTGGAGAAGTCAGGTCAGTGTTTTACTATTTCATCATTGGAGAAGTCTCTTGCTTCCAACTTTGTTGTTCATTTTGGTCTATGTGTGTAGATTACTTCTCTATATGGTGGGCCATTGGAATTTCTTTTTGTAGTAGAAAGTACAGAAGACCCTGCATATCATGCTGTTACCCGTCTGTTATCTATGTATCAGGTATTGACACGTTTTAACATATCATTGTAGTTGTTTAACTTGGTATCTATAAGAGACCAATGAAAGTACTGTCACAACAATGTCAAGTCATAGTCCTTATGGCATTCTTTTGTCTTGACTTGAAATTTTGTTCATATCAATGCCTAAACAGGATCATGTTGAAGCTAAGGTTGTGGTTGCTGGTTTATCAACCACTTGCAGCCAGAAAATTCATAATCAGTTGGTATGTATAAATCTTTGAAGCAATTTTAATCTTTTGGTGATTGACTGTCATTGGTTACACTAGTGTATTTTCGTTTCTGTCCATGTTCTCATCTCTCCATTGTAACTGTTCTTGGCTAAAGTATAATCACAACCATGACTAGCAAAACTATATTCCAATACACGTTTCACATTTATGTTGTTCATTTTGGCATTTGCTAACTTTGTGTATGTTTGGTTTCTGCTTCGTGAAGATTGGAGTTGAGAAAATGCACAAAGATACCAAATATGTGTTATTTTTGGACGATGATGTTAGACTGCATCCTGGAACAATTGGAGCTCTCACGACCGAGATGGAGAAAAATCCAGAGGTGGTAACTCTCTTTTGAACAAACTTGAGTGTTTGAGTTCCTTCTCTATGTAACTCTCTTTTGAACAAACTTGATATGTAACTCTTTTTTGGTACTCTTATCTTGTTTTGTCAAGCTTTTGCTTGATTACTACTTTGGTTTGTTTTAATTTAAGTCTTTTTCTTTTTCTATTTTAGCTTCTCAAAACAAACATTTAGATTCAAATTAGTAACTATTTGGTACCAAATCAGTAGCAAAGAATTGACTAAACAAGTGACATTTGGTGGCTAATAAGTGACACCATAGAGACTAATTTGTGACCAACTTATATTTTCATAGAGTGACAAAATAGTGGCTATTTCGTCGCTACTTAGCCACTACCTATATTAGTCTCTCATTAGTCACAAATTTGCGACTACGTTTAATAGTCACATATTAGTCGCTGATTAGCGACCCAAAATGATCGTTATAGATGAGTCGCTAATTAGCGACTCATTTGCGACTCGAAAAATTAGCGACTCGACTATTGTCACTCCATTTTTGGAGTCGCTAATTAGTCGCAAATGGCTCATTTGTGACTCTTTTGTGACTCTTCCCGGAGTGACTAACGACCTGTTTTCTTGTAGTGAATTTTTGTGTTTGTTGTTTATGATCTTTCAAATAGTTCTTTATATTTAGATCGTTTGTATTATGATTTCACTACAAGAAAACAGTCCATAAGTGACTGCGATTTGTGACTGAAAAATCAGTCACTAATATTTGTGACTACTTTGAGACGAACTAGTGACTGATTTGCGACGGAGAAAACAAGTGTCGCAAATTAGTCGCAAATTTGCGACGCCAGAATCTGGTCGTAAGAGTGTCGCAAATTAGCGACAACATTGCGACATATATTCTGTGGTTCCGTGGTAGTCACATATCAGTCACTAATTTGCGACACTTTTACAACGAACAGAATCGTCACAAATTTGTGACACATATGTTACCAAAACAGAAGTCACAAATTAGCGACGCCACCGTGGGTGTCACAAAAGCGTTGCTAATTCATGTCGGCAGAAGAATACAAAAAGGAATCTATATCGGCCAAAATGTTACGAAAATTTAAAACGTGTTTAGTAACCGGTCACCTAACTCAGAGATATTTTTCTTAAGGTAGTGGTAAAGTAGAGGGTAAAGCGTCACAAATTTGTGACTCCGGTTTTGGCGTCACAAAGTAGAGGGAAATTATTTTGCATATAAATACCACGTATCCTCCTCTCATTTCATTCACTCAAATCTCTCTAATTCACACTTCTCTCTCTCTCTTAATACAAAAAATGTGTACGTGGGGAAAACATAGTGTGGGGAAAAAATTTGTTGTTTGAAAAAATATTCGATCAGAAAAAAACAAAATGTGGCCTTATTCATCGCGGTCTTGGATGTACAACCGATTCAATTCAGTTACCAACAATATATCTGCTGAATTTGTGGAGGGGGTCGGCCAATTCACGAGGTTTGCAGCAGCCCAAGAATTTGCTCTCAATAGTGGAGGTAAAATATACTGCCCTTGTGCTACCTGTAGAAATTTGCGTAGACCAAAACCAGTTAATACTGTAACGAATCATTTGCTTAGTAATGGCTTTATGGAAGGATATTACGTTTGGACGGAACACGGGGAAGATTATAATGTAGTAGGAGTAGGTAGTAGTAGCAATTACGAAAATGCCTAGTTTAGTACCGATAATGATCAAATTAGTATGGGTAATGAAGAGATGAATTATGATGGTAGTAATGTTTACGCTGAAATGGTTGAAGATGCATTTAATGTTTCTACGCCAATGAATGAATATCAACATGAACATGATCAAACTGGAAATGATCATGTTTATGAAGAACCTACCGGGGACGCAAAAAAATTCTACCAATTGTTAGAAGCTGCTAATACGCCATTGTATGAAGGTTGTCGAGAAGGTCATTCGCAATTATCGTTAGCGTGTCGACACATGAACATCAAATTAGACCATAATTTGGCAGAAGTTTGCATGGATTCATGGTCAGAAGCGTTTACAGAGTATTTACCTCAGCCTAATCGTGCAACCTGATCATACTACGAGACGGAAACATTGATAGGAAAGCTAGGGTTGCCGGTTCATAAATACGATGTATGCGAGGATAATTGTATGCTTTATTGGTAAGAAGACGCGGCGTTGGAGAATTGCAAGTTTTGTGGAAAACCAATGTATATGCCTGATACCGGAGGGCGGAAGAGAGTGCCAATTAGTAAAATATGGTATCTTCCTATCGGTGATAGGCTGAAAAGATTGTACCTATCAGAGAAGACTGCAGCGGCAATGAGATGGCATGCTGGGCACGAGTCACAAGACGGAGTTATGTGTCATCCATCTGATGCGGCAGAGTGGAAAAATTTTGATCAACTCCATCCCGGTTTTGCGGGGGAGACAAGAAACGTACGACTTGGATTATGTACAGATGGTTTCAATCCTTTCGGTATGTCGAAGAATCATTCGTTGTGGCCTGTGATCTTGACTCCGTACAACTTACCTCCACATATGTGCATGAATGAAGAGTATTTGTTTTTAACAATTTTGAACTCGGGACCTAATCATCCATGCGGGAGTCTTGATGTTTTTCTTCAACCACTGATCGAGGAGCTAAAAGATTTATGGAATAATGGAGTCGAAGCGTACGATGTATCATTAAAGCATAACTTCAACCTCAAAGCCGTTCTGTTGTGGACGATTAGTGACTTTCCAGCATATGCTATGTTATCGGGATGGACGACACACGGAAAACTAGCTTTTCCCATTTGCAAAGAAGATACAAATGCATTCTACTTGCAAGCTGGTCGGAAGACATGTTGGTTTGATTCTCATCGTAGATTTTTGCCGCAAGATCACTAGTTACGAAGGAACAAAGTTAATTTCCGAAAGGGACGTAACGCTATAAATTTATCTCTACCAGAATCGTTGACGGGGGAACAAATATACCGCAGTATACAGAACAGCAGAGCAAAAAAAACATCTTAAGGTGGTGGAAATGGGCATAAAAAAAAACCTCCCGGCTATGGAGATTGGCATAATTGGCATAAAGAAAGCATTTTTTGGGAGCTTCCGTACTGGGTCGATCTAAATCTACGACATTGCCTTGACGTGATGCATATCGAGAAGAACTTTTTTGATAACATCATGTATACTGTGATGAATGTCAAAGAAAGAACAAAAGACACGGTGAAGTCAAGAGTAGATATGGACATACATTGCCACCAACCTGAACTGCGGGTGGATAAGTATGGGAATGCCCCATTCCCTATTTGGAGATTGCCCACAAGAGGAGTAGATGCATTACTAGATTGGGCGAAAAATCAAGTCAAATTTCCAGATGGTTATGCAGGAAACTTAGCAAGTTGTGCAGACATCAATGCCCGAAAGTTTTTGGGAATGAAAAGTCACGACTGCCATGTTTTCATGGAGCGGTTGCTTCCGTTCATATTTGCAGAACTTCTTCCAAGAAATGTTCACCAAGCATTGTCAGGTACGTATACATATAGAAAGTCTTTTGTTACTTTTCTGGTGCTCTGGTTGTTGATTTTGAGATATGTTTTTCAGCAACTGGAGCATTTTTTCGTGACCTTAGTAGTAGATCGTTGGATCAAAGCCGGCTGCAAATTTTGAAGGAGAATATTGTTATGATACTCTGCAATTTGGAAAAAATCTTTCCACCAGCATTTTTTGATGTCATGGAGCACCTACCTATTCACTTGCCATAAGAAGCCGAGCTCGGGGGTCCCGTGCAGTATCGGTGGATGTATCTGTTCGAAAGGTTCTTTAAACATTTGAAAGGAAGAGCAAAGAACAAAGCCCGTCCAGCAGCATCGATTGTTAAAGCGTACAGGAACGATGAGACATCTAATTTCTCTGAACACTACTTTCCACCAAACTTATCCACAGCTGCAAGAAGAAGCTAAATAATTAAGAACCATATAATTTGTTTTCTGCTGTTGAATTCTATGCATAGCATATTAATTAATAAACAAATTTTGTAGGGCTTCTCGATACATGGAAGGTGAAGTACCCATGTATACTGCACCAGTGCCAGATATATTTACTGGGGTTGGTCGCCCAAGTGGAAAATGTACTGAATTTTGGTTAAAAGACATTGACTTTACGACATCGCACTCATATGTTTTGCGTAATTGTGAGTATTTTCGACCGTTCGAAAGGTATTAATGTTTTCTCTAAATAATTGTTGGTTACGTCATATGGTTTCAAATCGTTTAGTAATTTGTTGTTTCAAATGCAGCTACTTGGATGCACATATTCGAGTTGAAAACCCAGGACTATCTGATGAAGAGGTCACAGCGAAAAAAGATGATGAATTCCATTCATGGATGCGCCAATATGTAAGTATTCCTATTATTTAATTTTTATTTTTATATAATTAAATATTATATAATTCTCTATGTAGGTGCAAGCGGTAAAACATGAACGCAATTTTCCAATGTGGGTTCACGAAATATTAGATGGTCCTGAGAATAAGGTGACGTCGTGGCCAATGTATTTTACGAGGGGGTATATGTTTCACACGCGTGAGTACGGAGAACGAAGGAAAACAATGAATTATGGAGTTTATGTTCGAGGACAAAATTATTCAGACGCCTCCGTTGAAGAAGATTTTTATGGCACAGTTGAAAAAATTATCGAACTCACATACCCCGGAATCTTGAATTTAAAGATAATCCTTTTTTACTGTCAATGGTATGACCCTACGCTCGATAAAGGGACCCGAAAGAACGAGGTTGGCGTTATCGATGTGCTCTCATCTCGAAAATATCCAAAATATGATCCATTCATATTAGGTACATATTCACGTTCCTCTAAACTTATGTCATACTTATAATTTGTACTAACATGAAATGTTATTCATTACAGCGTCTCAAGCTGATCAGGTTTGTTATCTTCCCTATCCAATTTGTACTAACATGAAATGTCGATAGTTTAGTTGATGTGACTTATCCGATGGAAGGTCTTGCTTACGAAATTGAAGACGAAGATCCTATCGATGAATTTCAATGTAATTTATCTGACCACGCCTCCGACGAAGAACCTTACGATGAATAATGTGACTATTTATATGTTTTTATTTGTATTAAGTGTGACTATTATATGTTTGTATGTGTATAAGTATGTAATTTAAGAAATTTGTATGAGTGTGTAATTTGCTTGACTAAAATAAGTTTTTCATTAAATTTTTTTTTTTAATCCCATATACATATACAAGGTATAAGGGAGGCTAACGATTCCATTACAACGGCATAACGGTTTACACTATAATACATACTATCACAAAACCCGGGTTCGAATCTGGGTATCCACACCCTTTTGTTATATTTACTGGAAAATATAGATAAATAAAAGGCAGTATAAGAGATAACAATTATATTACTATGGAACATCGGTTTACACTACAATAAATACCATCACAAAACCCGGGTTCGAATCCGGGTAACCAGACCCTTTTGTTATATTTACTGGAAACTATAGATAAATAAAAGACAGTATAAGAGATAACAATTATATTACTATGGCACATCGGTTTACACGGATCAAACTCACAGCCGAGCCCGAGTTCGATTCTTGCCGACCACACCGTTTTTTATATATTCGTAGTGACTAATTAGTGACGCTTTTGTGACAACATAGGGCTTAGGGTTTCAGATAGGGTTTGAATTATGTGAAACCCTTAATAGGCGTGACAAATTAGTCACTAATGAACGACTCTTTACCGACACATTTGTGACACATGTAAAATTTCCGATTGATTAGTGACTAATTTGCCACGCCATTTGACATTTTTAACATTTAAAACGAAAATGCATGCCTCCATGATTCATAGATGTATTCTACCTTCTACAAACTCAAATTCAAAGTTTCCAATATGTGGGTGTACATTTTTTATGAAAGTAAAAAAAATCAAACTAAGTGACAATCTCATTTCATATACTTTAGGTTAAAAATACTTGTTACTTTATGGTAGAATAGGTTTGATTCATGTGTTTCTAAATTTTCTTTGTTATTGATGGTATAAAAGATATATCTATTTTTTAAGTGTATATGGCTTAGGGAAAGGCTAGATTTCCCAAATTTTGGCTCTAAATGTTTAGAGTTTAGGGATTTGAGTAGTGACTAACTTGCAGTCGTGACAAATCAGTGGCAAATTTGCCTCTGATTACCGACCCATTTGAGACTGATATTTGGGCCACTCTTTACACTAAATTGGCCCTTTTGGCGGTCCATTTTGCCGCCAAACTAAAAAATTACCCACTCATTACCGACTCTTTAGCGACGCCGGTGAAGAAACCTCGATTATATCGGACACCCAAGAGTCATTTTCTGATTTTACTCTTCTTTTCTCTCAACCCCTCATGAACTCACCAAAAACCCTAACTTCCCTTAATCCTTTTCATCATTCCTTTCGATTCCGTGCTAAATTCTTCTCTTTCTCTTTGTTGTTCATCTGGATAAATCGATTTCTTAATCAAATCGGTTACAGATTGAACATTTCGATTCTGTTCTTCGGTTCGAAAACCCTAATCTCTTCGTCTTCTTAGTTATCAAACCCTACATCTCTATCTCGTTTTCGATTCAAACCTTAATCTCTATTTCAGAAACCCTAATCTCTATATCTCTCTCGTTTTTGATTCAAACCCAAATCCAAAATTCTAATCTTCCGAGAAAGCCTACTCGGTCAACACCAGGCTCAGCCGCTCGCGGAAACTCAACCGGCGGAGGTAAATCAAATGGCCAAGGGAAATCAATCGTCGAAGGTAACGGCAAATCAATCTCCGCCGATGGAAACCCTAAGTCCACTACCCTCAGAATCCCAGGTTTTGATGGAGACCGTCCCTCGGGGAACCGTCTTCCGGTAGACTATCCCGGGAAAGGTAAAGGGATATCCGGTGGTGGTAAATCTAGAGCACAATCAACCTCACCTCAGTCGGCCAATGCTGGAGATGGTTCACCACAAGGAGTTAGGTCAACAAACTTGGCGAGTTCTTCACATGACTCCAACGGGAATAATCAGCGTTCTCCCCCTTCTCAGAACAACAGCAATCTCTCCGGCTCTCGGCGCAACCTGCTTCCACTCCAGTATCCATCACAAACCGCTCTGACTCAGCGACAATCAAACTCTCAACCGGGAGCCAACCTCAATCTCAATCTGCAACCTCACCGCTTTAATGCTTCTAATCGGTCTCAGGAAGCCGAAGATGAAGAGGACGATGAAGAGGAAGCGAACGATGAAGAAGATGATGGAGATGGACTTGGTTATGAAGATCCTGTGGATGAAATCCAAGTTGGTGGTAATGGTGGGGAAAATGAAGACTATGAGGCACTGTTGGACGCTGTGTTAGCCCATCCAGGGCGTGAAAGACTACCCTTCCTCAGTGAGGAACCTTTGGAGGATACATTTTGGTAAGTCTATCAAAACACCAATTTTTCCACTGTTTATTGTTCAGAACACTGCTAGGTTGATCAAATTGTGTGTATTAGACTGCTAGGTCGACCAAAATGTGTGTGTATTAGACTGCTAGGTTGATCAATATGTGTGTGTATTAGACTGCTCATTTTTTGTCTCTTAGACTGTTAGGTTGCTAAATATTTGTTATTTGTTAAACAACCGATTGTAATTGCTTATGTGTGATTTCTTTAACCTCTGTTTATGTGTGATTTGTGATTTGTTTAACCTCTGTTCTAATTGCTTATGTATGATTTGTTTATATGTAAAACATGCTTATGTGTGATTTGTTTAACCTTTGTTTATGTGTGATTTGTGATTTGTTTAACCTCTGTTCTAATTGCTTATGTGTGATTTGTTTATGTGTGATTTGCTTATGTGTGATTTGTTTAACCTCTGTTTATGTGTGATTTGTGATTTGTTTAACCTCTGTTGTAATTGCTTATGTGTGATTTGTTTATGTGTGATTTGCTTATGTGTGATTTGTTTAACCTTTGTTTACATTTCTGAGCAAGGTTTACTCGGGACAGAGGCTTACTGACCCGTGTCATTTCTGGAATATTTCGTCAGAAGTTTGATGGCCCATACTACAGTGGGACCGTCACACCGATCGACAAGCAAGAAAGATATTTCCGAACTTTTGCGGTAATATTCATTTCTATTAGACATGTTCAGTTGATTTTCTTAGCTCAATCATTTCATTCTTTTATTAACTACTTCTTTTTATCTGTAGAGCAACTACAATTGGGATGTTGGTATCACTCCGGTTGTGAGGGCTCACTTCAATCGGATTGCAATTAAGAGGATGAGAGGAATAGTCAGCCAAGTTAGGACCCGTAAACCGAGGGTGAGACCAATCTGGATTAGTGATGAGAAGCTATGGGCTAGAATGTGTGCCTACTGGGCCACTACACAGGCTCAAGAGAAGAGTTATACGGCTTCCAACTCAAGAAACTCAGATCGTAACGGCCGTGGCCCACACAAGCACAGAACAGGCCAGTCTTCCTACCTCACTATTCAACAAGATATGGTAAGCACATTTCAGTCCTCACATGTTTGTACATTTTATTATTTCCTTCTCTTTGAGACTGATGTAAATAATGTGTCTTACCTATTCTGACAGGAGCAAGAACTACAGCGACCAGTCTCTTGGGGTGAAGTGTTTTTGAAGACACACACATTGCCGGATGGGAGCTTCATTGATCTTAAAGCTCAGGAGGTTGCTACAAATTACGAGAACACTCTGAGAAAGGCGATGGAACAGCCTGCAGATATGGAAGAAGATTCAGACAACTCCTCTCAACGGAATCTGACCGTCGAAGAAAAGAATGAGATCTTCTTGAAGGTATGGTCCCTCTTCTGTTCTGTTTATTATGTTTTAATCCTGTACTGTTGTCATTGTTTATTAATCCTTGTTTTTGCTATTGTAGTGCACTGAGTTTGATCCTAAGGGTACTCCTTATGGAGTAGGTCAACTCTCACACATGCCTAACAAAGGAAAGAGAAAGATCAGCTATGGTGAATCTTCTTCACAAGGCCTGCAAGAGTTGCAGGATGAGCTTAAGGCAGCACGGCAAAGAATCTCTGACCAAGATGCAGCGAATGAGCGACGTGATACGGAGAATGCACGTCTTGCTCAAGAGCTAAAGGCAAGTCAGGACCGGATCAGTGACCTCGAGAAGAAGATGCTCGACTTCATGCAGCAAGCAGCACCAACAGTTCAACAAGCTTCACCACAGGTTCCAGTTGTCATCACTCCAGCGTCTGCAAGTGACCCTCCATGTCCAGCCAATGGCACCACCGAACCACCGAAGTAAACCTCCCAATCTCTTTTACTCTCTCTAAAACTCTGAAACTTTAAAACTTGAAAGTTTATCTTCCTTTTTGAACTTGATAACATATTTTGTCAAGCTAAGTGCTTGATTTGTATATAATGGTTGTATATAATGCTTCTGGTTTTATTTGAATGGTTTTTGGTGTGTTTTTCATTTGATTTTGAATGGTTTTTGGTATGTTTTTCTTCTCAATTATAGCATGACAAAACAACAAAAAATGACACATAATTGTAACAAAATTGCAACTGAAAAGTGACCAAATATACGACCAAACAAAACCATGGCGTCGCAAATTAGAGGCAACTTAGTCACAAAATTGTGACTACCATGTAACTACGAACTATTCGAAACAAGTGTGACAACGTCGCTCATCAGTCGCGGTTTTATGACTACCAAATTAGACACAAAACTGTCACAAATTACCGACTACAAGAGCGAGACAGAGTGGTTGCAAATTAACGATGCTAAAAGTGGTCATCTATCAGTCGCAAATTATCGACTACAAGAGCGAGACAGAGTGGTTGCAAATTAACGACTACAATATTCGTCGCTAATTAACGACTACATGAATCGACACAGATTCGTCACAAAATTACGACTAATATATGGTGTCACAATTCAGTCGCTTATTTGCCACGCCTTCGAGGAGCCTCATATCAGTCACAAATTAGCGACTAAAATAATGTAGTCACGCAAGCGTCGCTAATTTCCGACTGATTAGCGATGCCAAAAATTAGCGACGCACGTTTTGCGACGCCGAGTTGGCGTCACAAAGTAGTCGCAAATGGGTCATTAGTGACGAATTTGTGACGCTTCTGGGAGTGGCAAATGACCTGTTTTCTTGTAGTGTTTGATCTTAATAATGATTGCTATTGATATTTTTTTAGTTCTATAATTTCAACATGGTATACTATCAGATACATAATTTACATTGTTAGGCATTTTTTTTATTATAAAGCTGATAATCATATATTTTGGTACATCTTTACTAAATTTTTATTCTTCTTTTATGTATCTTACAATGTTAGTCAAAAAATTTTCTAATTTCTGAAACCTGGGAAAATTTTGTTTCTCAGGTGTTGCGAGATTCGATGAGATGGTAAAAGATTGTTCGCCATGGATGACTTGCTCGCCAAGTTTAAAACTTGAATCGGAGAAACTTTCTTATATATTATTATCTTTATAAATATTTAGAAGAGGCTAGAGAGAGAGAGAGAGTAAGTTTTTAGTAGAAGAAAGCTCAATATTGTTTGTTGTGTTTACACATGTCAATGAAGTTTAATATGTATATATGTTGTGTTTGCATGTTTAAAAGAAAACTATTTATGCAATGTCTTTTCTTTACAAAATTTATTCTCTTTTGTTTTCTTGATCCTCCAACAAAACCATCAATTGCAATAGCTTTCTGCATTGAATATCTTCTTTAGAAGACAAGGACAAGTGCTTTATTTATGTACATTAAATACATATAATAATTTTAATGAATGATTCTCCAGGTAAGAAAATGGTTATGTGCATTAAAATTTACTTATGTGATAAAGTAAAACACCTAATTTTACTCAAAAATTGTAGATTGGTAAGTTAAGGTAATAGATGTGTTTGGGTTTGTATTTTGCAGAAATATTTTTGCAATATAAAAAAAAATCGTTTTGGCCCATATGTTTAAAAAGGAAATATATATCTTCGGATATACTCGAAATTTAATAGCAATCGTCCATTTTTATTTTATCGTATGTAGAAAATATTTTATTATACAATTGTTATATATAGAATATTTTCAAATAAGTGAAGCCCTAGAATTTTTGTATGTAGAACTTCTCTAAATTGATACTCGATAAATTAAAACCTCGCTAAATTAATATAATATTTTAGTCCCAAATTAAATTTTCGACCCAATTAATCTCTTGATAAATTAATATCTCACTAAATTAATAAAATATTACGTTCCCAACGTTATTAATTTATAGAGGTTTTACTGTATATGGTTCCTCAATCTATTGCAAATCACAATTTATAACAATCATATTTTTTAGTTTTGACGTTTTCATAATTTATCATGCCTTTTATATTACGTTCAAAATTTTTAACGTCATCGATTTTTGTTATACACAATTTTCGTGTTTAGTTATGCAGTTTTACGATAGTTTTTTTCCCTCTTAACTACGGATTTTAATGGTTTTTGTTTCAAATCGTTTGATAAGCTCTTTGCATTTGTATCATAATTTATAATTTAACTGTTTATAATATTAATGATGATTGATAATTATTTTTGTTATTGTTCTGTGTTCGTTTTGTTTTTCGGATTCATCATGGTATCCGATATGTTGTTTATTCTCCTATCTATTACTATAGTTTATTAAATATATGTATATTGACGTGCTGATTTTAGATCTGTATGTGTAGATCTTTTCTTTTATATTCAAGTGGCCGGATAAGGTAACGAAATTATATTATGAGTAAGAAGTTACTTTTATGTTTTCTCTTCTTTTGGAGTTTTTTTTATTAGTATATTGACTTTTTAATGATCGTTAGCTTCCTCTTCATTTCTTTTTTTCTTGACTTTGCTTCAAATCTTCAATGTATGATTTATATCTTTTGATCGTTTATTTGTTTGCCAATGATATGGTTTGTGTTTATATATGTTTTGTAGGGCTTTTTGCGTATTGGTTCTTCATTTAATGAGGTATGTAATATCGTTTTTTTGCATTGAATATCTTCTTGAGAACACGAGCACAAGTGCTATGTTAATATATTGTAATTTGAATACTTTTTTCTTTTTGGTAAAATACTTGATAACAATTTTATTGAATGATTCTATTAAAATAAATCCTAGATCCTTTAAATACTTTTTTTAGTATTCTAGATCCGCCCCAAAAATGATATATTGTACTTTGAATACATTTTTTGGCTAATATACTTTATAACAATTTTAATGAATGATTCAATTTTAGATCAACAATGGCTTTGCTTCACTCCACGGTTGTTTCAAAACATTGTGTTGCTTCTTTGCCATGCATATAAAATTTAATAAATCTTCAAGAGGTTTGAGTATTGTCTTCCACCGTTAGCTTCATAGGCGGCGTCATTCTTTTACTTTCTAATTGACGTTGAGTATATCTACCGAGAATTCTCTAGCCATTGAGCTACTTAAATATATATATATATATATGATTCCATGTGAACAATGAACATATTGTGAATAGGGAGTTTACACTTAGATATTTATGATTATGTAATATGTGATTCCTCCTTAATAAGTGAAGTATTATGTTATGTGTTTTTCATTTTCCCTTTAGATATACACAAAGATCTAAAAGTAACATGACTTCATTTTTGTCCTTTTTATCTTTTTGGACTAAAAAATATACAAGAACATGCCTACACTGGTTGTTGAATACAATGGGCTTCTTTGGCATATTCTGTAACAAATATTGTGATCCGGAACCGTGTCAAGAAATGAGAGATTAATTTAGAACTTAAATTTAAATAATGCTTAGAAAAGAAAATAACCAGCTGAAGAGAGCCAGAGATGCTAAATAAATGAGAAGCAAAAAGACGGGTTATGAATGA
Source organism: Draba incana (assembly GCA_963576765.1). Lineage (NCBI taxonomy): Eukaryota > Viridiplantae > Streptophyta > Magnoliopsida > Brassicales > Brassicaceae > Draba > Draba incana. The sequence continues at coordinate 1,156,918 of OY755210.1, forward strand.
TAAATTCCGGGTTAGTTGGTTAAATCATGCAAAAGATATAAACTCAATATCGGACGAATTAAAAAAGGTTTGGTTAGTGTAGTAAGAATAGGATATGATCAATTTTAGACGAATAGATCATCCACGGGCTCTCCATACTATGAGATTATCCCAAATATTATTTGTTCACCATGTCTCGAAACAAAACATTAAAAATGGTAAAATTTCTATTTATTTCCTAATTAAAATAAAATAAAACAAATTTGCATATTCTTATATAAAGTATTTAAAAGGTGAAATTTTTTATAAAATCTAAACTCATCATATCTCCAAAACTCATAGCTAATGTTTAACTTTTTAATCGGACAGTACTAATAAGATTCAGTGTCCACTACATGAAAAGAAAAACAAATATTGTTTTTTGAGGGTTGCTTTCTTTTTAAAATTCACATAGACCATGTCAAGATGATGGAATTTAGACTAGATAATATTGCAATTAACTATTAGATGGGCACAACAGACCACCAATTGACTATTAATTGCTTGATTTTGCTTTTTATAAATTTAGAAGTTAAACGTATATAGAAATTAATTTTACATATTTTTTTACAAAAGAGAAAGAACAATTTGAAATGGCCGATATGTTAATCAACGATAAATAAATAGATGGGTTATGACTGAATTATACAAACAGATAATCTGCGTGTTAGTCGGTTAAAGCACGCAAAGTATTTTCACTCAATATCGGACATATTCGCTTCAGTTAGTCATAGAAGGATGGGATATGATAAATTTTATACAAATGGGTCATCTGATTCTAATTATCGTCGATCGGTTATCGTCGATCAGTTATTACTCTCTCTTCCTTGATTTTTCTTGCATTAGTGTTTGTCATGAGACATTCGTATCTTTGCATTAAATAATAGATCAAAAGATCTTTTCTTCTCTATCTTTTGAATATGGTACTGAGTTTCTATTGTATTTGCTAATTTAAGGGCACCTACAAGATGTGAATATGCAAAGGTACATGCAACTGGAATATGCGATTATGAGTTTTATGTATGTAAAATTTGTACAAGTTCTTATCCTTTTAGGATTTTATTGTGTATTTTCTAACTTGCCTATATGTGTACCGCAAAGCGGTGAGACATATAAACCAATAGGTTGATGAAAAGCCACGATGTCAAGATTTAAAATCAGAATTGAGCATTGAAAGATATGAAGTGAGAAAATTTATCACAAGACACATAGAAAATGTGTAAAAGAAAGAGGTGTACATAGAGTGAAAAATCCAATAAAGTAAAATGAGAGAAAGATGGGAAGTGTAAGCATCTTATATATGTGGCCATTCTATTATTTTGTTCGTTCAAAGTTAACCGATTATCAACATGTTTTTACTATAATTATAACTATAGTTATTAAGTTTCAATATATATTGTCGTAGACGATATTAATTTTGGTCTAATAATTATTTGGTTAAGACATAATCAGAATAGTGAAATAGTTAGGACCCTTATCTATGTTGAATTTTCTTCAAAATTCGTTTGGAATTCAATAACTTCTAGGTGGAATAGGAGACGTGTGATAGTTGATAATTCTATGTTGGTTTATGTTCCTCCAATTATTGGTGAAACTTATTATCTTCGTATTTTATTTCTCCATATTAAAGGCTAATGTGTTTCCAAGACATCCATACGGTACGCGGGATTGTGTATCCGACGTTTAAGTGTGCATATATCGCATTCAGAGTCGTAGAAGATCCGGATGAGTATGTGTATGCAATTGTTCAAGCTTCGTATTAATATTTCGAAGGCGCAATAAGTAGTCTATTAGCCACTTTAAGAAGACTTCTCGATTCTCACGAGTATGATAGGATCATATCTTTTGCACGTGACCTATTGGCATAACTTAGTTCTCATTCTCATATTTTATGTTTTTTGGTTTTATATTTCTATTTTAATTATTATCCATATTGGATAACAATAGATTTTATTATAAGGAATAATTTATCATAGGTATCTTTTAATAAAGTTATTAATTAAATAAATTACATTATTCAGTTGCCTATTCATCTTATATATATTATATTTAAAATTATAGTTTCTTTTCTATTACGCCATTCCTAAATACATGTTACGTTAATTTTTTGAGTTCACCCCCTCTTTATCAGCCAATGAAAATTAAGTTGTGAGTCCATCAATCTAATTAAAAAATACTATAAATACAAAAATTATTTTTTAATAGATTTGAACTTAAAATTTTTGGGTTTAGTTTAACTATTCCCAAATTAGGGTATAGTTTTTGGGGGTAGGATTTGGGTTTGGGTTTGAGTTTGAGGTTAATTAAAGGTTTAGGCTTTAGAATTTAGGGTTTCATTTTTAATGTTAAAATTTTGTTTTGTTTTTGGGGTTTGGGTAACTATTCTTAAATTAGAGTATAATTTTAAGGGTAGGGTTTGTGTTTGGGGTTTATGGTTTAATTTTGTATTTTAAAATACTTGATTTGAATAATTTAGCGTTAAAATTTTTATAATTATTTATTTTGTTTCCTATAATTAATTCAATTTAGGTATGTAGTAAATGATTTATTAGCCATTAATTAGATTGAATGAGAAGGTTCATCTTTAAGGGGTGAATCCAAAAATTATTCTTAAACTAATGAAATTTAATTAACCTGATATTTAATAATTATAGATTGTATCAGTTTTTTTTAACTTTTGCTTGCATCAATATAGAACATATGGTTGAGAATGTCTTTCTGCTTACTTTGAGTAACCTTAGAGTGATTGATTAAGATGATTTTGTTTTGTTATTTTGAATCCCCCACGTTAGTTAATTTCTTAGCATAACTGGTGGTTTCCTGCGCAAGGTAACTATAAAGTTTCATATCTATGTATGATACCGGATAATTACTATATGAGTTCTTCATTATATAAATAACTAGGTGATTCTCCCGCGTCGTACGCGGTAAACTATTTATTTTATACTTTTAATTGGATTTGATATTAAATATGTATAGGTTTTGACTATATTAAAGAATCATTATTGATATGTTTGTTGTAAAAACATACACATGTAGGGAGTGAGTATTCTAACGATATTTCTATAAATTTGGGATAAAACCAATTACATTATCATCTTTTCGGAATGCATCATTTTTTTTTTGAAACCTTTCATTAATAATTAAATTTACTATTTACAATTTTTGTATCCCCTAAAAAACCCAAAAAATTGAAATATGAAAATCTCGATTATTAATTTGCAGATGTCGATTTCTTGGAGATTTGCTTTAAGATTTCCATAGTTGAAATCATGCTAAATTTATGTTAGAGATATAACAAATAAAAAATTCCACATAAGGTTAGTTAAATATAATATTAAGCGAATTCTTTAAAATGTTAGAGAAATTTTTGTTTAAAACGCGGTGCAATGGTTGTTTAAAACGCGGTAAAATAATGTATTTTTTCTTTATTTAAACCATTATAGATGTTTTAACTTCAATTTAGGAGGTGTTGAATTTTTAAATATGGTCACACGAGAGAAGTTATTTAAACATTGGAATCTCCGACCAAATAAAACTTTTAAGTTGTTTAATTGATTGATAGATAATAAATAAATGAATGAAACCTAGAAATCTCCATCAATAATATTTTTAATTTTTTTAATTGATTGATTGTACATAAGATACCATGATTTTTTTGTGTATTTTTACATAAACATTGGAATCTCCGACCAAATAAAATTTTTAAGTTGTTTAATTGATTGATAGATAATAAATAAATGAATGAAACCTAGAAATCTCCATCAATAATATTTTTAATTTTTTTAATTGATTGATTGTACATAAGATACCATGATTTTTTTTATGTATTTTTACAGTTATGATAATGTATTTGCTTCATAAATGGGCTCGATGTTATGATCCTCTCTTTTATCTGACCATCTCTTTATGTATTTGATAAAGCTGGTTTGGTTGCACCACATTAGACCATTTTATCTAATTTGATAATAAATTAAAAAATTCAAACTAAATAGTATAATCCTAAGCCATACATCTTTATTAATTAGGCAATGATGAAATTTTTGCGTATGATCATACCCATTTGTAATAATAGAATTTGTATATATTCTATTAAACCCAAAAAATTGAAAAAAATGAAAAATTTGCAAAAGATTAGACATAAAAAAAAACCATTTTTAAAAAAGTAACTTGTTAAAAATGGAAGAACATAGAAGAAATAATCTAATATTTTTAAAGAAATAAATTTTATTATTTTGCCCACTAAATATTTTGTCATGTCATATTTAGATTTTGCCATTTCACATTTTAGAATATGTCAGGTCATATTTATATGATGTCATGTCACAATTTTAAGGTGAAATCACCTCTCTAATAATGTATAAATGATTTTTTCATAATTTATGATGCGCTCACGATAAGTTTTAAACGTAAATCCATTCTTTGCCATTTATTGGGTAAGCTTCTATGATACCTGTTTTACAAAAACATAACTTATTTTTGTAACCAGGTATGACTTCATTAATACATATTTTATATTTCTAGACGTCCTTGGAAACGTGGTCGAGTTTGGAGATCTTGAGACAGTGGACTCTTTTGAGCATGGATCAAACTATAAGACATGCAGATTCGAGTTGCAGGACGAAAGGTATATGCCAAACCATACACATCATTCAGAGCAATTTTGTTTCAATTTTTAAATTTAATTCGATCTTAAAATCATCAAGAACAAACGCATCATATGTGTTGCATGGAGGGATAAAGCGGTTCAAATCAACAATGATTTTAGGACCGTTGCTAACGATGTCCCTATAATTTATATTCTTCGCTAGTGGAAAATCGACATATTTGGAGTTATGCGAAATAATATCCACAAAATCTTAATAAAAATATGTTACAATAATATGATATTGTATCTAAACGTAATAACACAAAATTAAAATAAGAACACATGTAAAGAATTTCATACGGTGGAAGAAAAGAGCCACTTTATGATCAACCCAGATATCCCCGAAGCACGTTACATGACATCCTTGACCATCAAAGTTACATGAGCTAGATTTTATTATGAGAAATAATTAATCATAGGTATCTTTTAATAAAGTTATTAATTAAATAAATTTCGTAATTCAGTTTTTTATTCATTTTATATATATTATACATATTCAAAATTTAATTTATTTTCTGTTACGCCATTTCTAAATGCATGTTACGTTAATCGTCCCGTGCTTGGCGCGGGTAAATGCCTAGTAAGTATGTATGTATGTATTACTCTGTTTTTTTTCCTCCCTTGATACCGCTATTGATGTTGTGCAGTGTTCTTTAAGAGTTTTAAATAATCGTTGACTTATAAAAAGTCAAATAAATTGGATTTTTCCCTACTTATTGGGCCAGTCCATATTAGGCCTAGTCTAGAGTTTATGATAATAATATAAACCCTCTTTCCGAAAGGGAAGGTCCATGAAAATCTTATATATAATTAGAGAGTTTTCTCTCCATCTAGAGTGTCCACATAGGCATATGTACTTTTAAAGCTATTTAGTTTTTATATTATGTTCATTAAATGCAAGCTAAATCATATTAATTATTTTTATAACTTATAAATAAATAAATTAAATTAAAAACGTAATTACTAAATAAAATGAATGAAAATGAAAATGAAAACTTGAAGGTTTATCTAAGAATATTCAATATTTTATTAGTAATAATAATATGAATTTATTTCTTACGAAAAATATATATTACACATATTAAAACAAAATATAATATGCTTATGAATTAAGTGATATGGTAAAAAATAAAATGAGATAATTATGTTTCTAAGAAGTTAAAAGAAAATAAAAGAAAATAAAATTTCTAAATTTATTTTAAGATTCATATATTCGATAAAATATGAAAATTTTAGTGTATTAAAAGGTTTTCACCTCAATTAAAAATAAAGTCTCACATTAAATGTAACTTACTTTTTTCCAACCACACATAATACTTATAAATTAACTTAAGTCTTTGATTTATAACTTAAAATTTGCTTACCCTTTCCCATAATCTATGTCATATATTTTATGAATTTTAATTAATTTAGACAATAAATGAAAGCTAAAACATTTTATGTTAGTCTTGTGTATATGTTTTTTACGCTTTAGTCAAATTCTTTTGTACACTTTTTCACTAATATTGCTTCCGTCATGTTTTAACCTACATTTGTTTTTCTCAGTATATCTACTTTTGTTTCATCTTCCTATAATGTTCCATATTTTTGTATATACTGATTTTTAAAAAAATATATAATTTTAATCTCTAATAATTATAAGTAGGCATAAATATAAATAAAGATGAATTCATGATTTTCTTACTATAAGTTTTCTTGTACCATTTTTTGTTTTGATGATAAGGATACCCTATATGGAGTGAGAATGTATATATATTGCGACACTAAATTTGTTTTTCATGTTCATACAAATTTATCACATTTTGTTATTCTTCAGGGGCATTTACAAAAATGCCACATTTACCATGCCACTTTTCAAATATGTCACTCTTATATTATTTTCTTACCAACATGCAACTAAAAAATATGTTCAAAAAATTTATATCTCAAAATTTTCAAATTAAAAAAATGTTTTGATCCCTCACAAACCTTAAACCCAAAAAACTAAACCCTAATATAACATAGTTAACCCAAACATAAATGATTTAAAAATTAGGAATAAGTGATAGTGGTATTTTTGAAAAGTGGTATCATAAAAGTGGCATATCTTGAAATTTCTCATCTATTATCCATTTAAGGTTTTTTTGGAAAAATTAAAAATGACTTCACTTTTTATTTAGTTTATTCATTTAAAAATTTCTATTTCTAAATTTTTTTTTTTTTTCATTAAATATTTATATATAAGAATATTCAAGATTTAATTAGTAATAATAATATGAATTTATTTCTTACAAAAGATATATATTACACATATTAAAACAAAATATAATATGCTTATCAATTAAGTGATATGGTAAAAAATAAAATGAGATAATTATATTTCTATGAAGCTAAAAGAAAATAAAATAAAATAAAAATTTCGAAATTGATTTTAAGATTTATATATTCCATAAAATATGAAAATTTTAGTTTTTTAAAAGGTTTTCACCTCAATTAAATATAAAGTCTCACATTAAATGTAACTTACTTTTTTCCAACCACACATTATACTTATAAATTAACTTAACTATTTGATTTATGACCCTATTAGAAAGAACAACGTTTACAAAAATAGTATTGTAAAATCTTAAATAATTTTCTGTGATGAGCGATATATGGTATATTTTGAAGATAATATATAAATATTTAATGAAAAAACAATAAAATAATTTATAAATAAAAGTTTTTAAATGAATAAATTAAATAAAAAGTGAAGTCATTTTTAGTTTTTCAAAAAAACCTCAAATGGATAATAGATAGAAGAATAACAAAATGTGATAAATTTATATGAACATGAAAAACAAATTTAGTGTCGCAATATATATACATTCTCACTCCATATAGGGTATCCTTATCATCAAAACAAAAAATGGTACAAGAAAACTTATAGAAAGAAAATCATGAATTCATCTTTATTTATATTTATGCCTACTTATAATTATTAGAGATTAAAATTATATATTTTTAAAAAAATCAGTATATACAAAAATATGGAACATTATAGGAAGATGAAACAAAAGTAGATATACTGAGAAAAACGAATGTAGGTTAAAACATGACGGAAGCAATATTAGTGAAAAAGTGTACAAAAGAATTTGACTAAAGCGTAAAAAACATATACACAAGACTAACATAAAATGTTTTAGCTTTCATTTATTGTCTAAATTAATTAAACTTCATAAAATATATGACATAGATTATGGGAAAGGGTAAGCAAATTTTAAGATATTTTTTTTTATATTCTTCGTATTGTATAACAGAACCTTCATTACTACCAAATTAGATGAAGTATTTATTGCTGATATACATGGATGTGATATTCTTACAAATTTCAATAGCCACGCCGTGCCCTATATACCAATATATAAATATCAAGGCGCTAGCTAGATTTACATGCAATGCGGTTTCGATCGTATCTACAAATGTCTACAGAAAATAATACAACTTATTAGTTAGAAACCAAAAATAAGATGATAGAACAAAGAATAAAATTTATCTAAGACGTAATTCACTACAAAAGTTAGCTTCAATATCGTTTGATGAAATAATAGAAACCATGTGAAAAGAATTGAAAACTCTAGAATTGAAACACAAAAATAAGTACAATCGCAAAATAAGCTTAAAATTAAATCATCCAAAACAACTAACATTAAAAGGACTCCATAATAAAAACAAACAAGACAAAAGGGTTAGCCAAAACTTTTTAACAATAAACCCAAAAAACTGAATACATGAGTGTTATGAAGTATTGGAAGGGTTAGGTGTTGGATGCTCTTCGTAAAATCAAAGGTATATGACTTATATAGTTTGTAGTGTAACTAAAGTATTAAACCAACATATTTTTTTCTATTGATTTATTACAAATTATAAATACATATTATAGTGTTTTGGAGTAATCCGAAATATGTATATCAACTATATGTACCCACTAATATCAAAAAATGGGTTTGTATAATTAAATTAATATATAAATTGAAAACACAATGTAATCATTGATGTAACCAATCTTCAAAATAAAACTACAAAATATTAAAAGGTAACGTTTATATATAATCTATAAGTAATGTTATAAAGTGTCGTAATATTTAACACTAATTATATTCGATAAAACTATTACATATGTAATTTATACAAAAATATACAAGAATGTATTCCAAATTAATTAGTTACGAAACAAGAACCACGTTACACAACTTGCAAAATACAAAAACATTAAATAAACCCACGCATCGCGTGGGTCAACCTCTAATGTGAATAATTGGCAAATATTTCAGTTGGCGCTTTAACTAGTTGAGTTTTAACTAAGTTTTTTTTTTTTGGTAAGAGAGTTTTAACTAAGTTAGTTGGCGTTTAAATCGATTTTTATCAATTTGGCTTTTATGTTTTTAGATATTTCTGTTTAACAATACAAACACAAAATATGTCTAGCTATTTAATCGGATTAATTAACTAGAAGTTTAACGATTAACAAAAATTTTAAATCAATAAATTGAATATGTAACTTACTAGTTATGTATTTGACTGATTGATCTATAACTGATTAGTCAATAATGTTGTGAATCAAGAGAACGAATGGGGAAGATTGTGTTTATTCATTAATCATAAGATCCTTTATATAGGATTATTACAAGAGAGAAAAGGAAAATTCATTTTCCTAATGGGAAAAGGAAAGTACATAAAAGGAAAATCCTAATTCAACTAGGATTCATTAAACCGGCCTAAAGACTAAGTGTTAATGGGCCGTAAACGGACCAGAACTAGTTATGACAATCCACTATGATTTATAACACTCCCCCTTGGATGTCATAACTCTAATGGGCTTGTAATACGCTTTGGATGTTGCCTCATTAAAACCTTACCAAGTAAAACCCATTTTGGGACAAAACCGTGGTGAAGGAAAAAGAGTACAACACGTATTACTCCCCCTGTTCTGAACCTCACTGCAAGTCTTTCAAACGACGCATTCCAATCTGATAAGTAAGTTTCTTGAACGTTGAGGTTGGAAGTGACTTGGTGAATAGGTCTGCTGAATTCTCACTTGATCGTACTTGCTGCACTTGAATTTCTCCATCTTTCTGTAGATCGGATGTGAAGAAGAATTTTGGCAGAATGTGCTTCGTCCTATCACCTTTGATGTATCCATCCTTAAGTTGAGCTATACACGCTGCATTGTCCTCGAACAAGACCGTCGATTCCTGCTTACCTTCGGCCATTCCACAATCCACTCTTATGTGCTGGGTCATCAGCCTTAACCAAACACACTCACGACTAGCCTCATGAATTGCCAATATCTCTGAATGATTAGAAGATGTAGCTGCAATGGCCTGCTTCATTGACCGCCAAGATATTGCAGTTCCTCCATGAGTAAACACATAACCTGTCTGGGACCGTGCATTATGAGGATCTGAAAGATAACCTGCATCAGCAAAACCAACTAAACCGTCCTTAGATTGGTTAGTATAAAATAGACCCAAGTCTTTCGTTCCTTGTAGGTAACGAAGAATATGTTTTATCCCGTCCCAGTGCCTTTGGGTCGGACATGAGCTAAATCTTGATAATAAATTCACGGCAAAACATATATCTGGCCTAGTGTGGCTTGCCAGATACATTAAAGCTCCTATCGCACTAAGATATGGCACTTCGGGACCAAGGACTTCTTCAGAGTCTCTCTTAGGACCAAACGGATCCTTTTCTAGATCAAGAGATCTCACCACCATTGGGCTGGACAATGGGTGACATTGATCCATATTAAAACGCTTGAGTACCTTTTCAGTATATGCCATTTGATGCACAAGGATTCCATCATTTATGTACTCAAGTTGCAATCCCAAACAGAACTTAGTTTTGCCTAGGTCTTTCATCTCAAATTCTTTCTTGAGGCATTCAACTGTTTGGACGATTTCACCAGGGGTTCCAAGGATGTTCAAATCATCCACGTAAACTGCTATGATAACAAACCCTTTGTTTGCAAACTTTTTTATAAAAATACATGGACTGATGGGATCATTCTTATAGCCTTCTTTGACTAAGTACTCACTCAATCTATTGTACCACATACGCCCACTTTGCTTCAGTCCATAAAGGGATTTGTTCAGCCTTATGCAGTGTTGTTCTCGAGAACCTTTCTTATCTTTGAGCTCAATACCCTCTGGTAATCTCATATAAATCTCATTATCCAGTGGACCATATAAGTATGCAGTTACAACGTCCATTAACCGCATATCCAACTTTTCTCTTATAGCCAGACTTATCAAAAATCTAAAAGTTGTAGCATCCACCACAGGGGAGTATGTCTCCTCATAATCTATTCCTGGTCTCTGTGAGAATCCTTGTGCAACAAGCCGTGCTTTATATCTCACGATTTCACCATGTTCATTTCTTTTCCTCACAAAGACCCATTTATGTCCAACTGGTTTAATCTCATAGGGTGTCCGAATTATTGGACCAAAGACATCCCTTTTCCTTAAAGAATTCAACTCCACGTTTATAGCTTCTTTCCATTTAGTCCAATTTTCACTCTGAGTGCACTCATATATCGACGTGGGTTCTAGATCCTCCATAAGTTCAAGTGCTACCTTAAAAGCAAATATATCATCGATTTCCACACACTTTCTATTCCATTGTATTCCAGACATAACATAATTCATTGAGATCTCATTATTTTCAGGAACGTCAGAACCATGAAACTCGGCGTCCCGAGTCTCATTGCTTGGAACTATCGGTTCAGTTATGTCTGGGGTTCCATCAGATTCCTCAACCACGATTTCAGCACCTTTCTTTCTTTTCCGAGGATTCTTATCTTTGGAACCTATTGGCCGGCCACGTTTTGAGTGTGGTTTAGATTCTGTAGCAACTTGATTGTGTCCCTCTTGAACATCAATTCTAATCGGTGCATTAACAGCTGGTATGTAAGACTTAGTTACTCTTTTCGGGTCAGCAAAGGAATCTGGCAATTGATTAGCTAGCTTTTGTAAATGTATAATCTTTTGGACTTCTAATTCACATTCTTGAGTCCGAGGATCTTGCCATTTTAAGGACGTTTGATTCCATATAATTTCCTTTACCAGTCTGTTATCTCCTCCTAATGTTGGATAGACAGATTCGTCAAAATGACAATCTGCGTACCTGGCCTTAAACAAATCACCCGTGGTTGGCTCAAGGTACTTAATGATAGTAGGAGAATCATATCCAACATATATCCCCATCCTCCTTTGAGGTCCCATCTTTGTTCTCTGTGGTGGTGCAATAGGCACATAAACGGAACATCCAAATGTTTTAAGATGGGATATGTCTGGCTCTTGACCCGTTATTAACTGTGATGGGGAATATTTATGTTCACTAGATGGCCTGATACGAATTAGCTCTGCTGCATGTAAAATTGCATGTCCCCAAGCTGAGACCGGGAGTTTTGATCTCATTAGCAACGGTCTAGCAATCAACTGTATGCGTTTAATAAACGATTCAGCCAAACCGTTTTGTGTATGTACATGTGCCACAGAATATTCAACACTTACCCCCATGGACATACAATAATCGTTAAACGCTTGGGACGTAAATTCACCAGCATTGTCAAGACGTATAGTCTTTAAAGGAAAATCTGGAAAGTGTGCTCTTAAACGTATGAGCTGGGCAAGCAATCTTGCAAATGCCACATTTCTAGTTGATAATAGGCAGACATGTGACCATCTCGTGGATGCATCAATAAGGACCATAAAATATCTAAACGTCCCACAAGGTGGGTGTATTGGTCCGCATATGTCTCCTTGAATTCTTTCCAGAAAATTTATCGTTTCCTTAGTTACTTTGATTGGTGATGGCCTAGTAATGAGTTTCCCTAGTGAACATGCTTCACACGTGAGATTCTTTGGGATAACTCTCCTTTCTTTCAAGGTGTGCCCATTAGTACTTGCTAATATCTTTCGCATCATGTTAGCACCGGGATGGCCAAGCCGGTTATGCCAAAAAGTGAAATTCTCAGTAAACTCTTTGTTTACCATAGCATTTGCTTCTATCATTCCGATCTTAGCACAATAAAGGCCCACAGAAATGGCAGGTATAGTCTCTAGGACTTTCTTATAGCCATGGACGGTTTCAAAGATTTGAAGGAATTCTTTGTTATTCTCGTCCTTAGTTTCAACATGAAGACCATTCATTCGAATGTCTTTAAAGCTCAATAGACTTCTCTTTGAACTAGGTGAATATAACGCATTAGAAATTTCTAGATGCGTGCCCTTAGGTAATAAAATATGGGCTTGACCGTGGCCTTCAATTAAATTTGCTATACCCGCAATTGTGGTTACATTTGCCTTTTTAAGTGTAAGATCAATGAAGTATCTCTTATCTCTTAATATCGAGTGGCTTGATCCACTATCCACAATGAACACATCCATATCGTTCATACTTCAAAAGAGATAACAATAGATACTTTTAAATAACACTCTTTCATTCCATAAAGTTTAATAGAAAGCAATAACACAAAACCAAAGTATAAAGTGTAAAACGTAAAACAAGCAAAACACAAAACACCAAAACAGAAAATCAAAATCAATCACTTAAGTATATCTGAGGTTTCAAAATTCATCAAGTCATCTTGCTCATGATCGAAATCTCCTTCATTATCATGCTGGATCATATGAGTTTCTGGATTCTTCCCTTTAAGGCTCTCTTGATAGAGTTCAACCAGATGCTTGGGAGTCCTACATGTCTTAGCCCAATGATTACTCATTCCACATCGATGGCAAACTGATTTTGGGTTTGATTCTCGTGGTTGAGAAGTAATACCACGGTTATTACGATCATAGTCAGTTCGGTATCCGCGTCCTCGTCCTCGCCCGCGGTTAGAATGATCGTTATGGAATCCGTGGCCTCGGCCCTGACCTCGGCCGTATGGATTAAAATGGCCACGGCCACGTCCTTGCCATCTACCCCCACGTCCACGACCACGATGTCTATAATCACTTTGGACGTGGTTAATTTCTTTCTTTTCATCTGTGGCCACATTCGCTTCAGGAAGTGGGGCTGATCCAGGAGGTCTCATCTCACTGTTTCTCATTAGCAGTGTATTATTCTCCTCGGCTAGTAATAGACATGCTATAAGCTTTGAGTATGTCTCAAAACCTCTTTCACGGTATTGCTGTTGAAGCAACACGTTATTAGTGTGAAAGGTGGAGAAGGTCTTTTCCAATATGTCTTTCTCAGTTACCTTCTCACCACATAGTCTCAATTGAGAAACTATTCTGAACATAGCCGAGTTATATTCTTCCACGGACTTGAAGTCCTGGAACCTGAGATTCCTCCAATCATAATTGGCCTTTGGTAACAACACCGTTCTATGGTGGTCATATCTTATCTTTAATTCTTTCCAAAGGTCCAAAGGGTTCTCAATGGTTAGGTATTGATCCTTGAGACCCTCAACAAGATGATGACGAATGATCGATATCGTTCTGTATCGATTCCTTTCATTCTCATTATTATCCTCAATGATACATTCGCCAAGTCCTTTAGACTTTAGATTTATCTTAGTATCCAACGCCCACTGTAAGTAATTGTCTCCAGAGAGATTGAGGGCAGCATAATCCAAATTGTTGATTTTCGACATCTGAAAACATTCATCCTATTCTCTAAGAACTATAAGATTTTAAAGTTTATGCATATGATGCAAAATAGGTCATGGGTGCTTATATAAACGGGTACGGATGCATGATGCTTATGAAACCAGATTTTTTATGTTTAACAACCTAACATAATGTTTTTTATATGCTCATGATGCAAGCCTAGTATTCAAATTCTAAACCGTATGATGATATGACCGGATTTTAATCAAGCATGTTATGTCTATATGATGCAATCAGTTTCAGTTTCATGTTTATCAATCAACGAATCAATCCAAACAAGCAAACAAACAAACGAGTTCAAATAAATATGCAACCAAATTTGGACAGAGTGTTTACTGTCGATCGACGGGTGATTTGTGTCGATCGACACAGTTTAATTCAAACAACAAATTCAGGCAGAAGTTTACGTGTCGATCGACATAAAACTAGTGTCGATCGACACGGGTACAGATCATGCAATCGGTTTGGATTTTAATTGAATTAGGTTAGGGTTTCAAGTTAGGGTTTCAAGTGATTACGAATCATGAATCAATAAACACAATCAAGCAAGCAATAACAATAACAAGCATGATTTAGATTAGGGTTTCTAAGATTATCATGAATCTAGGTTCTTTAGATTAGGGTTTCTTATTGTTTACCTTAACCTCCGTGAGTCTTCTAGTTCGCCGTAACCGTTGATAGGCTGTATGAACTTTCTTCTAGTTCGCCGTAACCTTAAAGGCTGTATGAACTATGATTTGAACAGTAACGCCGGATGAACAGTAATCGTCGATGAACAGTAATCGTCGATGAACAGTGCGCGATGAATAGTGCGCGATGAACAGTACGATGAATAGTAACGATGAACAGTAATCGCGTTTTTTGTGTTTTTAGGGTTTAGGGAGCAACTCGTGCTGATAACGTGTTGTGAATCAAGAGAACGAATGGGGAAGATTGTGTTTATTCATTAATTATAAGATCCTTTATATAGGATTATTACAAGAGAGAAAAGGAAAATTCCTTTTCCTAATGGGAAAAGGAAAGTACATAAAAGGAAAATCCTAATTCAACTAGGATTCATTAAACCGGCCTAAAGACTAAGTGTTAATGGGCCGTAAACGGACCAGAACTAGTTATGACAATCCACTATGATTTATAACAAATAACAATTAACTAAATGTTTAAATCAATAAATTGAATGTGTAACTTACTAGTTACTAGTTATGGATCAATCAACCAATATACTTGTTTAGAATTACGTTTTGTTTGCGGACTTGTTTCTTTTTTCTTAAACATCATTAAAGATTGTCGAGAGCACAAAATAATTTTCAATAAATTGGGCATTTATTACCTTCAAACATAAACCATTAACGAAAAACTAGAATTTGCACTATTTCAAACTGAAATCCCCCAATTTGGTGATTGGCAATCCATCAATCACCAAAAGCAAATGTATGTCAGTGCGAAACACATGAAATGAATTCCAAAAAACTTCGTCGTACGTTAGATGAATCATGCAAAAATGGTCTTAATTGGGTTACAAGCTTGTAACGAGTCGTGTGTTCGTTACAACAGCTTTATTGGTTCGGTTTTTTCATCACCATATACAACTATTACCTTCAGTAAAACCTAACTACTTGACTTTTTTGTTCGTCTATCCACTTGGTCTTTTTTAACGGTAAATGAGTCTGACCATATATAAATTTACACGAACTGGGAATAGATGGGAATATCCCAAAGGGGAAATTATTAAATATCCCAAAGGGGAAATTATTAAATTTCCCACCAACCAAATTTTCAACTAACCTTTTTTCAGTGCTAACAATATATTCCCATTAAATTCGGAATTTAATTTTGAGGGAGGAAGAGACAAGTGGATATTTATTTTTGTGTGATTATAATAAAATAATCGTGGTCCTATTCCTTGGCAATGACATCCTATTCTTTGGTTATCAGCGACACTTACTGTAGTCTCAGAGTCTGTACTGTAGCGTTGCATGGTCTCAAAGTTACTGTTTATCTGTTACACTTTGGTTTCAAAGAATAGTCGTACATTATATTTTGTTTACAATTAATTTTAATATGTCGATCGATAGTTTTGACTTCATATGTATTAGAGATATAGAATTGGTTTACTTTGGTTTAGTTAACCGGTTACTACCGGATGGATTAAGTTGTATATAATCTCATGTAAAGGTTTATTTTACATTGAACAGAAACATAATACAATTTTCAGATCCTCTCGTATTCATCTTCATCATGAGAGATTTAGTTTATGTTCACAAAAAATCATAATTTTATTGAAATTTCTACGTACTTTGAAAGAAAAAACATATAATGAAAATTTTAAAGTATAAAATGGAGGAATCGCTAAATTTTATTAACTGATATAGTTTCTAAGGAATCACAACGGAGTAAATGAAGTCACGTACGGGTGCTTCTAACAATAATCAATGATTAGTAAAATTATAAGATTCCTTAAGATAGTAACTAGGGCTGGGCAAAAAATCCGTTAAATCCGATTCGATCCGGGATTCGTTTCGATCCGAACCGAAAAAATCAAATATCCGTAAAGTTTCGAAGTAAAGCAAATATTAAATTGGGCGATCCGTAAAAAACAAAGCAAATCGCAAATATCATTTTAGAAAAACCGAATATCCGATCCGATCCGTTAAATATATTATAATATAAAATATATATCTAATGTATATAATTAGTTATTATTATTTTTGTTATTATAGATGTACAAACGTGAAAATTATACTCAACTCATTCATTTTTGTTAAATATTTGATTTTTATTATGAATAAATAATAAAATAAATAAATAATAATTAAAATTTTCACGGATCGGATCGGATAGTTACGGATATCTTAAAAAAGTTCGGATATTTGATTTTTCACGGATCAAATCGGATATCCGCGGATATCTAAAAGAAAATTCGGATATCCGAATTTTCGGATACTCAAAAATTCACGGATCGGATCGGATCGAAAAATCAAATATCCGTTTAAAACGGATCGGATCATGGATACCTGCATTTTTCCTATTATTTGCTTCGTGCCCAGGGCTAATAGTAACGACCAAACCCGTTGGTTATACATTTATACAGGTTATTAACTTATTATAAATAGAAAGGATGGTTCGTGTGGTTCCTTTGAAAAACATTGACCATTTCTTTCTTTCTCTCTCATTTCTTCTTCTTCTTCTTCTTCTTCTTCTGTAAGACGGGGGCGTTTTCCATGGATAAACAACGCAGGACGAAGCGACCTAAGATCAACCCCATTGTTGCTTCTTCTTCTTCTGAAGGTAAGCTATGAAAAAAACTTTTCAATGTTTACAAAACACGATAACATTTGGTATTTTAAGAAATGTTTAGTTTCTTGTGATGATGTGGAACAGAAGTGAGTAGTCTTGAGTGGGAAGATGTGAACATGAATCAAGAAGAAGAAGATTTGATTTGTATAATGCATAAGCTTGTCGGTGACAGGTTTGATCCTTTAATAATAACTAATTAACTTGTTATTATTGCTGATTCATGTTTATAGAGTAAATAATAAATTTGTAACACAGCTTTGTAGATTTTTTTGGTTTTTATTTTTTCCTATATTATTTGGTTGAAAGGTGGGAATTGATAGCTGGGAGGATTCCAGGAAGAACAGCTGAAGAAATTGAGAGGTTTTGGTTCATGAAAAAATAATCGAACATCCTTGAAGATTTTCACTGATTATTTTAAATACCATTTTAATTTATCAACCTTGTAACAAGAATACTATTTTCTCAAATAAATTAACAATCTCTAGAACCATTTATTGTGGACTAAGAATACTTGGGCTATCCAAGTTCCAAGAGAAGTAACATAATTGGACCTCTTCTAGAGCAAAATGCATAGGTCCAAATTGAACATTTAGTATTTATTTTACTAGTTCTCGACTCTTGTCGAGATAAAGTTGATACGTAAACGCAAAGGTTGAAGGAACAGGTTCTGGTTTGGTTTGGGATAAGTTTGGTCATCTAAACCGTTGACCTAGGCTCCTAGCTATATTATATTGGGGGCTGATCGAAGCAAGTTTTGTTATTATATTTCTGTAGTAAATGAAAATAGTATTGTTTAGGTTGATGGGTGGCTGATTGAAGCAATTTGTTGCTATTATATTTCTCCCGCAATTTATCTATACTAGATTATAAAAAAAACAACGAAAACTAAATGTGATTTTATCACGTTTTAGAAGAAAAATTATTATGTGGTCCTTTTTGTTCAAACCAAACTTCATTTATCATAAGAAAAAGTTTACACGATCTGCCTAGATAAAAAATCGAAGGGTAGCTTTTGCGATACAATCCGAGGCTTCATTAGCCAAACGTGGAATAAAAAAAAAAGCGGATAGAAAATAAAAAGGAGACCATGAGACAATAGATGTCAAAAATGATGCTTTTCAACTCGTTAATTACGCTACCCGAATTGAGTAGCAAAACGAGAAATTGAGAGTCGGAGAAGATGTTGAGATTCCGAAACTCCGTCGTTGAAACTGCAATTAATGCGGCTTTAATAGCAAGTGCTTCTCCTACCAATGCCGAAGGAACAAACCTATAGGTAGAAAAGCCTTGATCCAGAGAGAAAATTTCCGGGCTTGTGTGACATTTTTTGGACAAAACCCAGCTTGTCCTGCAATTAAGCGAAGAAGAGTCCCAAGCTGCGTCAACATTGACATTAAGAACCTCCGGGTCTGGTTGTTGTTGGCTGAGCCGGCCAGTGGTGGTGATGGGTTTCATGTTGCCTTGATTAGCAATTTGCCATTCACGAGATTCAGGCAACACTTTAACAGTGACCTCTTCTTCCGAGTAACCTCTGTTTCCGAATAATAAGAGATTGCGATTCTTCCATAGCTGCCACATAAAGAAAGGGTATATAGCCACCGAAATACCCGATGGAAGAAGATTTACCACCTTTTTACAAACCTCAAGTAATTGAGCAATACAGTTGATACCTCCAGAGTCAGGGATTCGGTAGAGAGGCATTAGATATTATGTGGTCCTATAAGTAATGATATCAACTACATATCATAGTTCTATGAGTAATGATATTTTCTGTTTAAAGCAAAATTTGTATACTAAGAACAATTTAGTTATATCTATTAGGGACAAAAGTCCCACATCAGAAATTGGAAGGGAATCTAAACAATATATAAGGGATATTGGCCAATCCACTCATTGCCAATTGGTTTTGAGTTGGAAGCCCATATTCTAACATGGTATCAGAGCCCACGATCCGCACAGTCCAACCCGATCCATAATCGATCTGAACCAAAATTGGTCCATCGATCCTTGTCCGAATATTCCGAGATTAACGGCCAAAGAGCCATCATCTCGAGGAGGCGTATTAGGGACAAAAGTCCCACATCGGAAGTTGGAAAGGAATCTAAACAATATATAAGGGATATGGACCAATCCACTCATTGCCAATTGGTTTGAGTTGGAAGCCCATATTCTAACAATATTATCCAACAAACTTGCAATGACAATTGTAAACGCAACTGGTATTTATTTGATCAACTGTATACATTCTACATCTCTTAATTTTTAAACTGTATTCTCTTAAGATATAAATAGGCACAATGTAAACGAAATTGCATACGTTAATAAACCAATTAAAAAACACTTAGGCCATGCATTAACAAAACAAATTTTAGAACGGTAAAAGAGTAAATAAATCTTTTGGTATTGATATTTAAACACTACTTACTGAATTCCATATTCAATTTATTTTACTCTATGGAAATATTCGATTACAAAGCTGGATAGAAAACAATATTGTTGGATCATAGATTCCAAACATTCTTTCTCTTTTGGTCAACATTCATGATTCGTCGTCTCTATATAATGACTAGTGAAAGCAAGTGAATACAATTTGTCCTCTAAATCTTGGCTTGGAGGTAATGAAGAATGTCCCAATCAGTCTTGATGTGGTTTCTACTGATTTCTTTCAGCGAACGGCAGCCACTTAGTGCCATTGTCAACTCGAACTCGTCTTTAAGCATTTGCAACATTTTCCTCACTCCCGCCTCTCCATCCGCTGCAAGCGAGAACAATGTCAGCCTCCCAACCTAATCACACAATAAATTATGTATTGTGTTGAATGTTGATTATCAAATCAAATGGTCGTCAACAATGGGATATATATATATATATATATATATATATATATATATATATGTTCATTCGTTTGGGCTCATTTTACAAATGTAAGAGTTTGGATCATAATGTGAAAACAATGGTAAAATCAGGGAGAGGCGATCAAAGGTTATTCGTGTAGAATTGAAAAGTAAGGTACTGATGTAAAAACAAACAGCGTAGGTTATTAAACGTTTATTTGGGGTTTATTATGACAAATTCAAACGTTTGGGAGCAAAATGCGAACAAGTGATAAAATACAGGGATCGATTTGAAATCAAGTAGAGAAAACAGGGGAAGTCAGAAACGCTAAGGGTGTGTGGTGAATGGAACTTACAAAGACACCTGAAGCTCCAAGAGCCAATGCCTTAAAAACATCGGTTCCACGGCAAACTCCACCGTCGAGAAAAACCGGAATCCGACCCTCCACGGCTTTAACCACCTGCGATTTAAATTCAACCTGTCCAATCAAAATTCAAATTCCCATAAGATAAAAATTGAAAAAAATATCTGAAACCTCCTTATTTAACCTCATTATTCAACCGCGGTTTTCGCTGCAAAAATTACAAAAGATCAAATAAAATCTTCTAATTTTTTTTTGAAATGCTTAAGTAAAAAATGGATGCAAAATATTACCATCCTCGGGTGTAATAACACCCTTGACAAGAATTGGCAAGCTTGTGATAGATTGAAGCCATTTTATATCATGTAAGAAGAAAACATACATCGATAAGAACCCGAGATTATTACGTTACTGAATATCGGTGGACAAAAGAAATTTTGTTATCAGATTCAGACTTTCCAGCTAAGTGATTGATCACCTTGACCTGCAACATATGAAGCTATTATGGGATAATTAAGGACAACTAATCTCAAGTAAACAATAATTCCGGTTCAATAAAAACCAAACCGAACAAAACCGAAACCTATTGTCTTCTCCGTCTTATCTCCTCTGTGTGGAAGTAAGAGAGAGAGAGATTTTCGAAGCCATGGCTTTTGCTTCTTCTAAAGCTTTTTCTTCAATCTCTCATTCTTCAATTCCATTTAATCGGTCGAATTTCGTTTTAGCTTGCTCCATTTCAAATCCAGTCAATCGAAAAACAAGAAGAATCGTGATCTTCGGTTCGAGTTTGGTACTTGCTTCGACTCTGCTTCGTAGATTTCCATTAGAAGAATCTGCAATCGCATTGGACGATGAGCTTGATGAAGAAGAAGACAGAAATATCAATCTCTTCCAGGTTTTTGCCCAAATTGAAAAAAAAAAAAAAGCTTTAATTTTTATTTTTGTGTTAATTTCATTTTTTTTTTACAGAAAACTTCACCTTCTGTTATATTCATCGAAGATATTGAGCTTCCAAAAACATCTTCTTCTGATGATGAGGAAAACGCAAAGATTGAAGGAACAGGTTCTGGTTTCGTTTGGGATAAGTTTGGTCACATTGTAAGAAACAACAACAAAAAAAGTTTCAAGCTTTCTTCTTCTGAATCATTTGAGAATAACTGAAAAAGATTTGTTTTTTTTTTTTTTGGGGATAATGTAGGTAACGAATTATCATGTGATTGCTAAGTTAGCTACTGATCAAAGTGGATTACAACGTTGTAAGGTCTTGATTCCAATTTGTAGTAGCGACAACAAGAACAAAAGACAAGATCAAGTAGTTTTAAGAGTGGTTTTGGGTTTTTTGTGTAGGTGTCTTTAGTTGATGCAATGGGAATCAGATTTACTAAAGAAGGGAAAATTGTGGGTCTTGATCCAGATAATGATCTAGCTGTGTTAAAGGTAAATAAAAGACACATTGGAGCAAATACTTGTTTTGTACCTTTTTACTCATGTTGTATGGTAAATCAGATTGAAACCGATGGACGCGAATTGAATCCTGTTGTTCTCGGTACCTCTAATGATCTACGCGTTGGTCAGAGTTGTTACGCGATCGGGAATCCGTATGGATATGAAAACACTTTGACAATAGGGGTAGTGAGTGGGTTAAGAAGAGAGATACCTTCACCGAATGGGAAGAGTATTCGAGAAGCGATTCAAACCGATGCTGATATTAACTCCGGAAATTCTGGAGGGCCGTTGATTGATTCTTATGGACATACGATAGGCGTGAACACTTCCACATTCACTCGCAAAGGTAAAGTGTTTTTGCTTTTAGCCAACATAACCGAAACTCTGCTCTTCGTACATGAATAAGATACTGAAGAGACGGCAATTTTGCAATGCAGGGAGTGGTATGTCTTCCGGTGTGAACTTTGCGATTCCCATCGACACAGTCATCCGAACAGTACCTTACCTCATTGTGTATGGTACAGCTTACAGAGACAGATTCTGAAGGATTGAATATTTTTTTCCTTGTATTGTTGTTGTTGATAATAATACAATGTGAAAAGTTTCATATGTTATGTCTTCTTAATGTAAATACAAAAACAAAAAACTCCAAAAATGGTTTCCAATGTATTTATCATACAAATACAAAGACATAATGAAGAGACCAAATCCATGATAATACTAATATTGGTTACACATTGATGAGCAACTTTGAAGACAGGCTTTTTTTACTCTTTCAACTGAACCAACGAAAGCTGTTCCTCGATAGAGCAATCGACATGGCAAGACGTCCTGCAAGAGGACGGGATTAAGATCATACCGAGACAACGCTGTTCAGTAGGCGAAGGAGACGATCTTCTTATGCTACGATACTCAACCGTGTCTTGGAGAATAATGTTTCCTTGTTTGTCAATGCAATGGAAATTACCAAGGAAGAATCTCCCGTCTTTGATTCCAACGAGCATTTGACGAAACAAAAGCTTCCTCACTCGTGAAATCGGATCTAAATCGGTGGTTGACTCAACAATGCTAGTGGTAGTGCTACTACTTCTCTCTGCAACTTGTTCCATTCCACACAACAACAATAACAACTCTACACAAGAATAAGCTTAAACACATCAATGACACAAAAGAAACATATTACCAAATAACCAAAGCTCTAAACTTTTTGATACAAATTCTCTGAAAAAGTCTTAGATACATCTGGTTCTCGTCGAACCAAACAGGATTTAATCCCAGAATCTAAAAAGTTCACAAATTTGAAACCAAAAAGCTAACAAATTTTACAACTTTGAATCTAGCGATACACACAGAAGTGAGGAACAAAACAAAATAAACATTCAATAAGCAAATTCAAAAGGAATTTCCCAGAAATCCTCAAATTGGGGATAGAGATCAAACCTAGGGCTTTTTTTCAATCTTCGATTTCAATCACAGTTTTGTTTTTTTTTGTTTTTGTTTTTAATTGAGAAGTGAGCGAGAGAAGTTAAAGTTTCGAAAAATCTACTTAATTAACATCGAGGCCAATATATATACATATTAGTAATATTACCCTTGTACTTATAAAAATATTAATTTTAACCTTATGTTTTTGATGTTAATTTTAACCCTGATTAAGGTTAAGCCGACCTTTTTTTCTTTTATAAATTACCTTATTAATAAGAGCAAGTCAATATGATTTAACAAATTTTTCAATACTCTCTTTTGCTCGCTTCACCTTCAGATCGAAAACCTTAATTCAGTCACCGGGAGAAAGAAAAAAAGCTTGTTCGAATCGCAACAATGGCGATCGCCGATGAAAACACTCGAGGAGAAAAGCGTCGAAGATACGATGCACATTCTTATTCATCTATGTCTATTGCTTCTTCATGGGATATTGGTAATCAAATCGCTCCACCTTCTCCTGTTGTTGCTTCTAGGTCATCATCTATCGAATCATCTAGCTCTAGTATTCATGGAACATCTAATCAATTTGATTATTCTGATGAAGAATCTTCTGCATCTATTGTTCATTAGTAATAGAGTTCATGACATGCAATGCAATGCATATATTATACTATAGAGATAACACCAATAATCTTAAATTTTAGGATGAAACTTCTTTCTAAACCTCAATTTCTTTGGATTTACATATATATATATATATTAAGGTATAATTATTGCTTCAACCATAGAATACATTAACCAAATGTACAAAATTTCCACATGTATGCCTAATGAACAAGCGGATTCCTTGCGAAAAATGTGCATACTTGAAATTGTGTCTTCTTTTGTATAATAAGCACGTTGGTGTCATAGTAGACGAAGAAAGCGATGAGGAGATGGAGAACGGAGAATATGTGTTGCGGCTGGAATCGACAATTACAGTGGTTGAGCCTCAAAACATCATAGTCGTGCCGCGGAGTGTAACTACTATCATCTTCCATTATGAAACGGAAAAACCTGCTATTACTTACTGGTGCAAGTGTGGTTGTGAACACACGAATCGGATTATTTCGCGCTGACTTGGAAGAGGTTCTCGTGCTGAGAAGACATGGTGCGACAAACTATGAAGAACGTGAAAACATAACCGTGAGACGCTTTTTTGAAGATGATCAGGAGTTTATGACTTGCCACTGTAAGTGTGTTCGGGTTTCCAAAGTCAAGGAAATCGAAGGAAGACCCCGCTCGGCATGCGACTAGGTAGAGAACAGAGTTGTAACCCTTGGAATCGAACAGTACATGTTTCTTTTTCTTGTTAATAAAAAGGTTTCAGCATTTGCCAGTATATATTCATGTTGATGAAATTCATATATTCTTGCAAATTAGTTAGAAGCTAAGGGACAATTTGGTAGGTTTCCTTGACTAGGCTTGTTTCAAGATGTACTACTCACCATGCTTAGGTTCATTTTTTCACATATGCTTGACGAACTATAATTTTTATATGTTGGCAATATATGTTTTTCCAGGCTTTATACTCACAGTGCTTATTTGAATGAGATTTTGCCCAGTCCCGTGCCAGAGATTCAGCAACGAATCTTGGTAACGTTGTGTTGTTGCTGAAGTCACTAAAAGTAGAAGACTTGCTAGATTTTGTTCTCTTGTGGAGGTGGATCCATAAAATCAAAATCTAGCAAGTTTTCTACTTTTAGCTCTGGGTCCTCAACTCTATGTACCAGCTCTGGGTGTTTGGCGCTCTTAGCATTCTAGGTATATATATTCATGTTGATGAAATTGATATATTCTTGCTAATGGACAATTTCGTAGGTTTCCTTACTACTCACCATGCCTCTGAACTGGTAGGTTCATTTTTTCACATATGCTTTGACGAACTAAAAGCTTTACTATTATCAATATGTTGGCATTACCTTTTCAGCGTTACATAGCTTAAAAAATATGAAATTTTACTTGTTTCTTCTAATCCTGCCATGTTTTTGCTTTGACTTTTGCTTGTTGGTTGATGGAATGTTGCCTGCTTCCCTCGGAAAGGAAACTAACCCTCTGTAGACTTTTTTCAAAAAACAAAGAAAGGGTTTGGTTCCAATTTTTTTTATCCTTCCTTTATAATATATAGTGGTTCTGTTGTGTAAATGCTTTTTTGTGTGCTTGACCTTCAATCTCCTGATAATATGAAGTCTACCGTGGTTGAAGCTGTTCTTCTTCTACAAGTAAAGATCAGCGATGAGGATGCAGAAGAAGTAAAGATGCGACTTCTTCTCCCTTCCAATCACTACAAGAAAACAGGGTCATTTGCAACGGCCGTTTTCGTCGCAAAACCGTTGCAAATGGCGAATTGCGACGATTTTGCGACGATTTTAGGTTTGTCGCAACTAGCTCGTTGCAAACCGAAAATCGTCGCAAAATCGCCGCAAATTCAAGTTTCGTTGCAAATCCGTCGCCAAACTCTCGACGGATTTGCAACGGTATTGCGGCGTCATTTTGCGGCTGTTTTGCGAGGAAATAATTTGCGACGAAATTGCGGCTAAAGCTTTTGCGACTTATTTGCGTTTAAATGGTTTGCGACGGAATTGCGGCTATAACTTTTGCGACGATTTTGCTGTTATAAGATTTGCGACTAAATTGCGACGGTTTTGCGACTCTATTTTGCGACGTATATGCGACGATTTTCGACTCTTTTATTATTATTATTATTTATATTATTAATTAAAAAATAATAATTTAAAAAAAAAAATTTCGTAAATATTTTAAATTAAAAATTAAACATAAAATAAAGTATTTTAAAACCAAAAAAAAATAAAAGCTAAATCCGAAAAATACACAAATCTAATCGAAACAAATATCATCGATCGGATCCCCGGTCCTCGATGTGCCTCCAGCTTCGTCTTCGTCTTCGTCTTCGTCTTCTTCCCCATCTAGAATCTCGCCAAGGGTGGGGTTCGTCTTCGCTAACTCCGCGAACATCCTATCATAGGTGTTGGTCTTCCTCGCTAAGGTTTTCTTCGTCTTCCCTAACTCTTTTCTTGTTTTATGGAGCTCTTGTTTTGTTTCATGGAGCTCCTTGACTATTTGCGGATCCGTCGCCAATCTCGAAACGGGACAAAATGGCACTCCGTGATCATCCGTCCGGATAGATCCGGTAAATGCCATCTTTCTCTTACGGTTTCGAGGAGCCAACTACAAAATAAAATTAAAAGTTTACAATTTTACATAAATGATAATAATATAATTTTATTTTTAAATTGTTAATAGTATTATTTAAAATTGTGAATAAAATTAAAAAAAAAAAATTAAGTTTTTACCTGTGATGCGACACGGTTGACCTCCATCGGTGTCACCTGAGTAGGTAGACCATCGGGAGTAAGTTGGGTTGATAGTTCGCCGACTCGCTCAATGACATCGTCGTGGAGCTTGTGGACACGTTCATCAACCCATGTCCCGTCCGGCCTGCGGTGGGTCTTCTCCCAAACCTCTGGCATCGTTGTGGGAACTCCTTTTTCCACCGTCTGACAATGAAAACATATTAGAAGTTCAAATTGTTGTGAGCGTAAAAATTGAAAGTAAAAAATATAATAACTTACAATGTTAACAGCATGCTGAGCATAGGAAATCTGGCCCGAACAGTGTTTTGAAGGCTGGTTAGTATCGCCAACCTTCGTCAATCGAGCAGCCTTGCACCGGGCAGCAATCTCCTTCGATTTCTCCAACTGCCAGAAGGCGACAAGGCCATCCCAAATATTGGGATTGAAGAAAGATGGCATACATACCTTCGGATCCGGATTCAAAAGCCACTTCTCCTTCCACCGTCCTATTTGGTTGTTCAGACGGTTCTTCGCTTTCTCCTCAAATGCCTCACGAACTAAACCATCGATCGCGGGGTCCCAATAGTATTTTTGCTGCAAATTGTCAGAAATTAGAACATAAGTTATAAAATTACAAAATTGAATAAATTAATAAATAAATAAAAGTAAAAAATAAATAAATAAAAAAATTTACCGCAAATTGTTTGTACCACCGATCCTTGGTCTCCAGGTTAACAAACTTCCAGCTCGTGTGGCACATCTTGAAATCTCGCTCTATGATCTTCCTAACATCTTTTCCGACCGAATTTTTGCAAAACCTAAAAAATAATATAAAAGCATATATTAATAATTATTAAACAAAATAAAATTAAAACTATGTAAAAAAAATACTTACCACACAGCGTTAGGGTTGTCGGAAGTGGTAGGGTCAGGTACTAAATGGGGAAGAACCTACCGTCCTGGAGTAACGAGAAGCTGCGCGAAGGTCATGTCATCCCATGAAGGAACTGCTCCAGGGTTTGGGCCAGGGGTTGGCTCGGGAGGTGGCGTCGGCTGTGACTCAGGAATCCCGGAACAAGAGTGGGAAGCAGAGGCCTGCGAGGGATGTCTACGTTGTCGCTGTCCTGGTCGTGAATGACCAGTACCACGACCAGCACCGGACTGTACGAACTCTAACCACTCGTTCTCTTCTGCCATCTAAATTTGATAATTTTTGAAATTAGTTATTGCATTTTTAAAAATATATAATTTAATATTGATTTTAACAATTGTAATAATAACATTAAATTAATCTAATCAACATTACATATCAAAATAATTTAACATAATTGTAAATTAAAAATTCTAATTAGTTAATCCTAAAATCCCAAGTACAATTCCATTCCTAATTAATTATTCCTAACCATTCGCAAAATTTAAAATTCATAAAAGAAAAGAAAAATTTAGAGATTTACCTTATGAGCTCGGCATCGGGAATGATTAGGAAGGTCGATGACACTTTTTATTAGAGAGAGAAAAGTGATTTTGTTGAGAGATAAGTGATTTTGTGAGGAATGAGCGAGGGATTGGATTTCCTTATATAGGAAAAAAAAACCTCGCAAGTTCGTCGCAAATCGGTTGCTAAATGGGCCGAAAATTTGACCCAATACATGTTTGCCGCCCACGACTTTTCGTTTGCCGCGCACAAATCGTCGCAAATACCTCGCAAAAATTAAAAAACCGTCGCAAAAGCCTCGCAAAGTGTGAATTTCTAGGTGAATGAACGATCAGTTAATATAGTTGACAGTGATTTTAGTCGCAAACGTGTAGCAAAGTTTGCTACGTTTTTGCGATGAAATCGTCGCAATTGAGTTGCAATTTAGCAATTGCAACGTATTTGCGACGATTTCGTCGCAAATCCCACGCAAATTAGGTTTAGGGTATACTTAGGGGTTTGGATGTTTTAGACCAAAAATATGATTCATAAAATGTAAATATACACTTTTTGGGGTCCTTAGTGCATGTATGAAGCAGAGTTAGTGTACTAATTGAAGTTTTCCGTAAAATCGGCAAAAATAATAGATTGATCGAATTCTTAGTATAAGTACATGTATATCATACTTCGTTATATATGTTTCTCGAAAATGTTTTGAAAAGTTATATTTCAATAATTACAGAGGGATTGTTAATTATTAGACTCATACATTTACATTCGAAGAAGAGCTAATTAAAAGGTTATACAAAACGGATTGGTTAGAGTTTAGGGTATAGGAATTTGCTACGGTCTTGCGAGGCAATCGTCGCAAGTTCGTCGCTAATAGAAGGCTTTGCGACGCAATTGTGACGACTCCCTCGCAAAACAGTAGCAAATGCCTATACCCTAAACCTTTGTGTTAATTACCAATTCTTATTACTTGGACATTGATGCAAATAATTTTATTTATCAATTAGGGCCTCTATGATATGTTTATATTCCAAAAATGGCCTCTATGATATGTATATATTCCAAATAGAGCAAATTTAAACAATAAAAATAATGAATTGCTTAGTGTATAGGGTAAAGACATTTGCTACGTTTTTGCGACGATTTCGTCGTAAAATCGTTGCAAACGTTCATAATTGCGACGTAATTGCGACGAAAGCGTCGTTTAGCTTTGTTTAGATTGCAGTCGTTTAGGTGTTATTTTGATATATGAATTAGGCCCTCTATGATATGTTTTTATATTCGAAGATCGAACATTCAATTGAAACGATATAAATAGTGTGCTCGTTGCAAATGGTTATATATCTTGTTTAAAATATTATTTTTTTAACACCACACTCGAAAATACATACTTAAAATATACACATAATTAATTTTAAATTTATTCATCTTCTTCATCATGATCAGAAACATAACGTTCTACTCTGCCATCTTCGTCACCATCGTCGTCCTCATCTTCCTCTTCGTCTTCATCAAACTCATCTTCGTTTTCTTCTGAATCCTCGAATATCACATCAAGACCACTATGAAGTGGGTCGATTCTTGTCAAATCGGTGGTTACCTCTGTAGGGATCGAAACTTCTTCGGTTCTTGCAGGTTGCACTGGGGGTTGATCATCATCAGCATCAGCTGCTAACCCCCCGACAATTTGACCCCTTGGGTTAACTTTAATCACGGATAACCAATCTTGATCCCGTCGTCCACGAGTACGAGGGTAAGGAATGAAGACTACTTGCTCTGCTTGGGATGCTAAAACAAATAGCTCAAACTTGTCAGTGTAGCTCCTATTTCCTTTGACATCAACAACTCCAAATTTGCTGGTTCTAACCCCGAAACCATTGGATGGATCAAACCAATCACAGCGAAATAGTACACTTTTCAAGTTAAGCACACCAGCATACTCAATCTCAATGATTTCTTTCAAAATACCATAGAAGTTTGTATCGCCCGGGACATGAATACCATAATTTGCAGTGGCTTTATTTTGTCCATGTTGAAATGTGTGAAAAATAAATCCGCGAGTACAATACATCTTACTCGTTTTTATGGTTGCAATGAGCCCCAAAACAAACTCATGTACCCATAAAGGCCAACTTTGTCGAGATATCTTCGCCACCTATTGTCAAATTGAAATAATTAGTATATATATAAGTAATACTAAGATAAATCATGCATGGTTCTTACCTTCTCCCGCATCCAGCCTGCGAAATCATGTTCTAGATAAAATTGAACTTGGTCATCATTTAGTTAAGGAAATGCTTCTCGTATTTGGCCTTCTAACATTCTGTACACCCGTTAATTAATTAATTAGTTGTATATATATTCTCAATTAATATATATATATAAATATAAACATATATATATATATATATACCTCTCATATGGCTGAAAGTAGCTACAATTTAGCATTATATACGTATGGGCAGCTTCCATATGCTTGAAATCACACCACGTTGATTCCTTCACTTTTCCACCCATCCGACCTACATCACAAAAAACATCTGGTACACCCTCCAAGTGATATGTTCGGCCAACCCCACCATCGTCGTATCGTCTACAACGGGTTTTCTTAGTTTGCACGGTTTGGCTAAAGTAGTAAGTACAGAAGTTTGATGTCTCTTCTGTCAAATTTCCAGCAACGATTGATCCCTCTACTCTTGCGAGATTTTTGGCCTTCTTCTTCAAATGTTTGAAGAACCTTTCGAAGGGGTACATCCATCGAAATTGGACTGGACCACCCAAATCTAACTCATGT
The DNA here is from genome assembly GCA_963576765.1 of Draba incana. Lineage (NCBI taxonomy): Eukaryota > Viridiplantae > Streptophyta > Magnoliopsida > Brassicales > Brassicaceae > Draba > Draba incana. Next base: position 1,188,150 of record OY755210.1, read on the forward strand.
GGTAAGTGTACAACCAAATGTTCCATCACATCAAAAAAGGAAGGTGGAAATATCTTCTCTAAGTTGCAAATTGTGAGTAGAATGTCTGAATTCAACTTCGAGATTTCGTCCTTCATTAAGGTTCTGGCACATATGTCTCTGAAAAATGCTCCAATACCTAAAACGCCAATACGGTCCGGAGTAAGTTACAAACTAAATACATGTATGTATATATTAATAACCATATATAAACATAACGTCACCTGCAATTGCCTCGTGTACTTCCTGTGGTAAAAGCTCTTGAAAGGCAAAAGGGAGTAGTCGCTGCATGAACACATGACAATCGTGGCTCTTCATCCCAGAAAATTTCCCCCCTTGCTCAACACACCTTGAAAAAGTTGACACATAGCCATCTGGGAACTTCACCCACTCCTTAATCCAGTTAATCAAAGCATCCTTCGCAGCAGGTGATAGTCGGAAACTGGGAATAGGTGCCCTACCATCTCTTGTTAGATGCAACTCAGGCCTTATGCATAAAGCCGCGAGATCCAGACGAGATTTTCGATTGTCTTTTGTTTTTCCTGCAGCATTCAACAATGTGTGTATAATATTCTCAAAAAAAAATTTCTCCACATGCATGACATCCAAGTTGTGCCTCAGCAGATGGTCCTTCCAGTAAGGCAATTCCAAAAATATACTTTTCTTATGCCAGTTATGGTATACCCCATACCCAACAAGCATATTTGTTGGATTACTTTGCCAATTACCTCCAACTTTTACAGTTTCCTGCGCACCATATCCATCCATTTGTTCTTCCAACTCCTCACCTGAGAGGTAAACCAAGGGGGAGGTTTTAACAGTTCGATTTCGGAACAACGTTCTACTCTTTCTATAAGGATGACCCCTTGGAAGAAAACGACGATGGCAATCAAACCAGCAAGCTTTCCCTCCCGCTGACAATTGAAACGATTCGGTTTGTCTAAACAATAAGGACAAGATAACTTTCCGTGCGTTGTCCATCCAGATAGCATACCATACGCCGGAAAGTCGCTTATCGTCCACATGAGGACTGCCTTCATGTTGAAGTTCTGACGGCTCGACGAATCAAATGTGCGTACACCAACAAGCCACAACTGCTATAGTTCCTGTATAAGAGGTTGTAGGAAGACATTAAGTGATCTTTTTGGATGCTTTGGCCCTGGAACCAAAATGCTGAGAAATAAAAATTCTCGATGCATACACATTTCCGGTGGGAGATTATAAGGCGTCACTATGACTGGCCACAACGAATATTGCTTACCAGACATCCCAAATGGACTAAATCCATCAGTGCAAAGACCCAAATACACATTTCTATGTTCTACAGCAAAGTCTGGATATACCGTGTGAAAGTGTTTCCACGCCTTTGCATCTGATGGATGGGCGACAACTCCTTCCTCACAATCGTGTTCCGCGTGCCACCTCATTGCCCCTGCTGTCTGCTTTGATTGATATAATCGCTTCAGCCTATCTGTTATTGGAAGGTACCACATACGCTTGAATGGGACTTTGGTGCGACCACTAGTATTCTTATATCTTGGATGAGAGCAAAAACGACATTCCTGCAGCTGAGCATCATCTTTCCAAAAAATCATACAATTATCAATGCAGACATCAATCATCTCAGATGGTAATCCAAGACTTCCTACCAATCTTTGTATCTCATAGTAACTCTCTGCAGAGTTATTACCCTCTGGCAAATACTCTTTAAACAATTCACCCCATTTATCCATGCAATTTTCACTAAGGTTATATTCGCTTTTAATTGTCATCATCCTAGATGCTAACGACAATTTTGAAAGCCCTTCTCTACATCCTTCGTAGATAGGTTGGTTAGCAGCCTCTAACATATCATAAAATTTTTTAGCACTCGGGTTTGGTTCTTCAAAAGTATTATCACTAAACGAAGCAGTAGTTTCTTGAAATGCATCATTGACCATATCATTAAACCTATTCCCATCTGTATTTTGATATGCAGATTCACTAAAATTATCATGACCATACTGATAATTACTATCCTCATAATTAGTACCACCTTCTACATTCCCAGGATTATAACTTCTACTTGAACTACCCGGAACATTGACAACAAAATCCTCCCCATGCGAAAACCAAACATAGTAGTTAGGTAAAAACCCCCTCGTAAATAAATGTTTCCAAACAGTTCGCGTATCATGTGGGGCAAAGTTTTTGCATTTCACACAAGGACAGAAAATTTTCACGTTACCGTCGTTTATATATCCTGCGACCGCCCCTGGGTTGTTTGTCGCCTGCGCCAAAAACTGGTCAAGCCCTTCTCTAAATTCTCTAGACACTTCGCCAGTTTCTGGATCTTTGCGGTTGTACATCCATGCTCGAACCACGTAGGCCTCATGATGCGAAGACATCTTCGAATAAGTATCAAAATAATTTCTCTTTCAGAAATTTTTGGAAAAAAAAAATTTCTCCTCGGATTGGTTTTTTTGATTATGATTTGAATGTTTGTTGTGAATTTGTTCATCACACATTCGAGGTTTTTATAGAAAACTGGATTATTTTGCTACTAATTTGCGACATTTTTGCGTCGATTTTGCGACACATTTGCGACAAAACTATTGCACCCATAGTTAGGTAAGCATCCTAAACACGTGTTCTAATAAATTCGTCGCAAAATTCTCCCAAAATTTGCGACGTTTTTGATTCTAAAAGTTAAATTCGAAGCAAAATTGTCGCAAATGTTGTATTTATAATTTGGTAAGTTATTACGACGAAACTTTTGTTTTTATAGTTTGGTAACTTAAGATGTAATTTGTACTTTTTTGTTATTAGTATTAATATGTTTGGGTGACAAGTAAATTTTTTGAAACTTATATTAATAATATAATATTCTGATATTTTAACATTATTTAATTTATTATTTTAACATTAATTACTAATTGACATCGATGTTTATAAACGTACGTACAATCGAGATATAGATATATATATATATATATATATATATATATATATATATATATATATATATATAGTGCATTATTGCTTAAAAACGTAATACAAATAAACTGCTAACATAAACACATATTTATTTTTATTTCCTTCAATTGATGACATGTATTACTCATCATCAATTTCTTCACCATTATCCGTCGTCGACCCTTCGTCATCTACTTGGGATAACCAATTGTTAGGATTTCGATTAACACGACTGCTACTACCTTGTTATGTGAACGTTGTACCCATGTTTTCTTTAGATATAACCTGTCAAATGAAATAAATAACTTGATTTTGTGTAATGATACTACTTAGTACAATACCTTTAAAATATATATTGTAACTTACATTGTTTATGTTATTCAGAGTAATGTTAAGATATGGTGTCGCCCTATCAAACTTAACAACTACAACCTCCTTTAGAACCAATACCGAACCCTCATTTATGTGCGGCCCATATTTGTTATCAGATATGGCGGACCTATGAATGCTCGCTTGTACAGTCCCGGTAGGATCTTTCAACGAAAACAAATAACATTTATCGATTACTAAATATTTTGTTAATATGTAATTAATGTACACATTTGTTAAAAATATCTTTTGTTATAACTTATATATAAATTTTACCTTTAGTATGATCATCGCGTCCCCCAATCCATTAGGTTCCATTTTATGAATCACTCCTACCACATATGGTACGTGACGCCATATGGTACGTGACGCCATTTTATGCAACTCTTTTACCAGTGTCCACCCACGGGTGTGTCCACCTGTATATATTCAACGTAGAATAAGTAAACTATATATAATTAAATTGTCAATTAAACAATATACAAACTCAGAAATATAATATATTAATAATAATAAAATTTCATTATACCTGTTAATTTGTTGACATTAGCAATTGTCGTCTTCCAAAGGACATCGGTAAACGATGGATCTTCTACCTCGACAACACAGTTAACCATTTGTACATGTCTCTCATAAGAATTGCATGCTTCCAACATCGATTCTTCAAGTTTTTTCCTTGCCCGTTCTTCTGCTTGTCTCCCACCAGCCGGACCCGGAATCAAAGATCGATTGTTATCCATATTTGTTGAAGTATAGAATGCGAGGTAATTAATGTGGATATAAAATCGATTTTATAGAATGTTCATTTCAGTTTGCGACTAAATTGCTACTATTTTCCAAGACTTTTGCGACCGATTTGCGACTTAAATATTACACATATAAACAAGTAAGAATCAATTAAAACGTGTGTAACCAACTTTCGTCGCAATCCCTCGCAACACTTAAATCGTCGCAAATTCGACGCACGTTTTGTGACCAGTTTGCGTCGAGTTGTAATTTTGGACGCAAAAGCGTCGCAAACGTTTATTCGACGCAAAATCGTCGCAAAATGTGCGTCGAAGTTGCGTCTAAACATTTCCACAGACGCAAAATCGTCGCAATTTGCGACGGTTTTGCTGCTATATTTTCCCACACAAATTAGCGACGTTTTTGCGTCATTTTGCCAAATGTCGTCGCCGATTGGTCGCAAAATCGTCGCAAATTTGCGAGGCTTTATTTCCGTCGTAAATTTCCGTTGCAAATGACCCTGTTTTCTTGTAGTGAATGTTAGAGGAAAAAGTGGCTCGGTCATAAACGAAATCAGGAAAAGGACCAATGCCAATATACGTATCTTGTTCTTCAAAGGCGAGGTTCAGGACCTCTTCTTCAATGTCCTACTCTAGTTAGCTGGAAAACATTCTGAAACGAGGCTGGGAGCGCTTGACAAAGTCAGGTATATTGTAAACTTGACTGATGGCTTAATAAGAACATGCATTGGTGCTTGGTGTTATCAATTATAAAAAGATCTTCTAGTATCAATAACGAGTTCCTTGTAGTGTTCCTGGAGAATGTTGAGGGAGATGGTTCTCTTTTTTCTCAAGTTTATGACAGAGTGAAGAGCACCACTGGAGTTTGTGCATAAATACAGCTTCGTTGATTGCCTCACGCAAATGGTATATTCTCTACTAGTGCATTCTTCAGTTCTCTGGGGATTCCATGTGAATGATGATGCAGCTGGAAATGCAGGCGTCTCACTTGTTACATAATTAACCTAGACACATTTGGGTGGGGAGAGACTTCTTGGCCAGCTTACAAAGCCGAGGTACGTTTTGGATCTGAAATTTTTATTATTATATCAGCAAGTAGCAAATGGAAACAGAGGAGTTTCGAATTGAACACAATCATTAGCCAAGTTATGAGTATGCTGAGGGAGAGGAACTCACAACTAAGGTGTTGAAGTCGCGCAGAGGAGATCAAAATCTGGTGACAAAGTAAAGCTTCAGCTCATTCTTGCTGATCTTCTGCGAAACATCGTGAATCATGCTCCGTTTCCAGATAGTTTGGTAGGAATTAAAATCACAGCAGGCCAGGAGTAGTTAAGAGTTTAGATTATTTAATTGCAGTAGCATGACTATATATATGGTATGTATCTCTGTAGCACCAGAGAGGCTTTCTCTCTTTTACTTTTGGTTTCAAATTTTATGTACTAATCTATTTCTTTACATGTTTTTGTTGGGTGTTCTCTGTTTTATTCCTTTGTCCATCTCGGAAAAGCACAACGGTGATATAAGATCAACGTCATAATTTTAAAAGATTTCAGTAGAAATAAGATGATCAATACATTTATGGTAGTTGTCTCAGAAAAAAAAATACATTTATGGGTCATGACGACGAAAATGTCTTGTCCAAAACCAAAGATGCTGCTAATTCATAATTAGAGGCAGGCCCGAGCATTTTTAGTTAAATTTTTGTTATAGCTATAATTAAAAAAAATTATCAATTTTTTCTACAATAATAATATTCGTAAGATTTTTTTTTTCAAATGTTTATGGTCTTCTCTAAGTAAACATGTTAATTACTCATTTCAAAAAACTTAATTTGAAATTATTTGTTAAAATTTGAAGTTGTAGGTGATAACAAAATTATTTGCGATGTACCATGTGACAAAAGAGATTGAATGAGTTAGATTTGTCATCTATTGAAACATAAATAGTTGAAAAACTCGACAACGTTAGTTTAATTAATGATTTTGCAGGCAAAAATACAAGGACAGCAATATTTCAAATATAAATTCTATTTTGTTGTTTTTCTTTTATTTTTACTAACTATTTGGAATTATAAACGGTTTAATGGAGTTTTCATGTGTTTATTTTATTTAGATTACTATTTTTACGATATTGGAACGTACGAAAATGACACTTATTTTACATATATGCATAGGGCATCAAAAATGATTGGACCGACACTGGTTAGAGGTTTATCTTTAGAGATGAAAATAGATAATCACGCACAGAAGGCTAACACAAGTAACATAACACATATAGAGATGCAAAGGCATATGAAATTGGCTCAATAAATACAAAATCGAGTAGATAAAACTCAGAATCCCACACCATGGCCTTTTTTCCCTAATATGTAAGCTAGTTGCAAATGTGAGCGATATGGATGTTGCCATGAGCTAGCGTCATACTTGGTTCAACCTAGAAATAGAGTTGTCCTCTGAAAGATGAGAAATTGTGCCACCGTTCACATTTGCAATGTACCGTCAGAAACTCGAAACCTTCAAACAAATTGCGTCATACTTGGGTGTCTTCACGTTTACTCATCTTCCAACTATCAGGATCTGCCCTTATAATCTCCGACATCGGATCTTCTTGGGTAAACTCAGTCTCTCCACTAGTGATCGTCCATGTTGGCGCCCTCGGATATCCGGTCACTTCAGTCTGCAGCTTGAAGAACAATTTGCCAGATGTTGATCCTACATTGTATCGCTTACCACACTGGCAATGAAAACTCTCACACTCAACCTCTACTACCCCGGAAGACGCGTTGGCTGGTCGGACGAGCTGCTGCGAGGATCCATAACCTAAATTCGTCAGATCTGTTTTTTTGTTTCTCTTTTCTGAAACGGCGCAAACCAAGATATATCATATTTCGATAAAATATGGGCTCGTATATAAGAGGCCCAATTATTGTTGAATGTGGGCTTACCTACAAAATCCTTTATTATAAATTTGTTTTTTTTTTTTGAACAAATCCTTCTATATAATATAACTTTTAAAATTCTCTAACTAGGTTTAGACAACAATGTTTAGACAAAAATATCCGAATATATGGATATCCGTTTAAACTTTAAACCCATTTATCTAATTTAAAATTTATATTTAATATTTCAAATATTATTCTACTAATTTATTGGAAATTTTTTTTTTACGTTTTACTAAAACAACATGGAATACCGGAAAAATGCAAAATGAACATGCGATATTTGTAGTGAAAAAAACGCAAAATTACGTTTAGAAATGCCGAATCACGTTTTTGGTCGGACATACAGAATTATGTTGCCTGAAATTGAGATCTATCTTCAATTAGTTATGTTAGGGAAGTGGGTTCTGATAAGGATAAGTTTAGTTAGAGATATGTACAATTAGTTAGTTACGTAATCTATAGGGCGTGACTGGTGTAGCCTCAGCGGTTGCAGTTGTGGGTGCGTGAGTTTGCAGAAACGAGCGGTTGTGATTTAAAGCGTTATTAAACGATTCATACGATTGACGTAGCGGTTAAAAATTATTGCATTTGCGAAATATTTATGACTGGTTGACTAGCAGATGCAGTAGCGGTTAAACATTAAATTAACAATATAAACATTACATAGTTATAAAAAACATCAAAAACCATACTATGAAAATAAAATATAAAAATCATTAATTCAATATAATTAGTAATAAAATACCATAAGTATATTTCTTACGTTCGTTTTTAATGGGTTAATTAGCTCAATATTATTTTTGGGATAAATGATTAGGAAACTAACATATCAATAATAAGATTTAGGTAACTAGGAGAGAGATGAAAAAAGAGACGAATTTTCCCTTATAGAATTTATTAAGGAAAATAGTAAAAAAAAAACTTTCAAAAAATCTCTGAAAATATTTATTTGAAAAAGCCAATCCATAACGTACACCTTTTCATTTACATAAAAAAATCTTTGGTATACACAGTTGACTATATTCTGTTTATTTTCATGTTGTTAGAGTCAGCTAATATTATAAACGGAAAAGTGAACTGTTTCTTTCAGAATGATTGTTGTGAAGTTGTGTGAATAGATTGTTTTGTTGGTTTCGAGGGCCTAGGTCAGATCTATCTGTATCTTCGTCTAGCCAAGCGAAAAGCGAGGTGGGGTTAGTGTGTGGGTGATTTCTTTATCGAGAAATCATAAAAGAGCAAAGATGCAGCAACAGGTTGCAGGTCCTGGGTTGAAGATAGGAACCACTTACCTCAGGCCTCCTAAGAAATTTGGACTGTGAAGAGGTGGGGAATCTAACAATGCATGTTTTATTTTTCTTGTTAATAAAAAGACCTATGCATTTGGCAATATATATTCACGTTGATGAAATTCATATATACTTGCAAATTGGGTTGAAGCTAATCAATTTTCTTGCATATTATCATCCAACAAATTTACTTAGAGTAATTGTGCTTGAGGAAATGATATGGGCTTTTTCTGCAAGATGTTTAATAGCAGTTTCAGAATCATTTTAGACTCCAACTTCCCCAATAGCTAGTAAGCTTAAACATTGCTCGATTTTGCAAGATTGAGTAAATTTTACGTCTTCCTAGCTAACATTGCAAATATGTTTGTTGTAACTTGCTATCAAAAATCCAATTTTCAAATCTTTCCTACCAAACTTTGACAATTGATCTAAGAACCCTGAAATTAGCAAACTTGTGTGTGTTTCCCCCAAAAAAATCACTAAGAACAAAGAAGAAACATGAGAGATCTGGGTACGAGTATGAGAAAAAGAGAAATTGGCATACCGACTTGTACTACATTAACAAAAACAAAACCATTGCGGTTGTTAAAGTTGAACACAGCGAGCCAAAATTACGTAATAGTATCAAAAGTTGTGCATACGGATGAATACAAAGCACATGATTGGTTGGCTCTACCATTTATATATATAAATTTGTACGATCATAAGTCATAACAAGAAATAATAGTAGATAGATCATTGATGATCTGGAAATCGTGTTACAAATATGTTTAGCTGGATTTGTTTAATCTTCTTTTCTTGATTTATAATGCGAAGAGTATTATTTAGATGTTTCATGATTTTTTCCTTTTTTTTTCTATTTTCGAGTTATGTTGCTGCTTTTGCATTTAATAGTCACATGTTTCTCTGTTGCATCCCATTATTTTACATCATTTTATTATAAGTTTTTCAATATAATTTCCCCCCACAAAATTTCCCTTTTCCTAAAGGTAAAGGTTTCATTAATACCCTTTTAAACAAGTCGGTGATTTATTATGGATTTCAGTACTTCACTATGTGATATGTGCCAAAACTGAAAATGAAAATTTCGAAGATAAATCGCAAAACACTAATATAAAAATGATGAGAATGGTTTCTACATCTGGAAAAAAAATTACGAGCAATGACTCTTTGTTTTCGTTTTCATCTCCTATGTTTTATGTTCATGAACAAACATGTTAGTAAATAGTGTTCCACTATATCCATATGAAGCGATCTATGTAAATTTTACCACCGATTTGAGTTTCTGAACCATTTCAAATTTAGTAAATTCTTGACCAACATATAAAATGTTGCAAAATGAAATAGAAAATATGTGTTGATGCTATTGTACGGACGGACAATGCGGCGTTTTAAGTTGGACGGTCAAGTACAAAACGGCGAGGCGTGGAAACTAAGAATACACACATGACGACGTGCATGTGACACTAGGCCTATGTGACACCAATATCTGCGGCTTTGGTTTTTTTTTTACTTGCATGCTAAGTCTCTCATTTATTGATTTCAGATCTAAATCAATGCTTTGTACTGTCCAATTTCAGATTCAACACATGACTTGTCTAATGCTTTTTTACATATCTCAGTTTCCTCTTTTTTGTTTCCAATTATATCAACTTCGATTATAGTATTGAATACACTGAGGTTGATTATAGAAACACTAACCACTTTGTACGAAATAATAATGTGTCATTGTTGTATTTGGCAAAACTATTGTTCCCATTTCGTTCTCAAATTTTCCGTTTATGTGGAAACGAATTTTCATTGGAATTTTTTAAATCGTTGTTGGGATGAAGTTGTTAAATTGATAACATATATGATTTCAAGAATGACTAAAATATCTTTATTTTTTTTTCATACAATCACTAAAACGTATATACTTCTATATATCATATCTATTTTTGGAATATCATAATAAAAAAAAACATATCTATTTACGAATATTTCATTTTTCAAACGAATAACAATCCGTTATGGATCCATTTTTTTGTCTGCATCGGTGTAAAGTATAAAACATACTCCATAAATGATGAATAAAATGTGGAACCTAATGTTAATCGCAAGAAAATATATATATATATATATATATTTATGATTTTCCAAACAAAACTAAAAAAAAAAATACATACATTTTGCATTTGGGAATTCACGTTTACGCACTATTCAACCACATATAATTCATTTTTGGCCTCTCCAATCACTGATACTAAAACTTGAATCTAATTCTCCATTTGATCAGCCTCTAAATTTGAATTCATTTACCAAACTCATCAAAAAAAAAAATCCTATGAATAGACTAGAGCACTAGGCAAATCCAATTCATTCTCAAGAAATGACCTTACGACCTATCATGTGATACAGCTAAGTCGAAGATCTTTTATTGTCTATAATAATAATACACACTTCGTATGATCATGCCATGAATAATCTTGTATAAAATAAACAATATTACTGTATCTTCTCATCTAATCCATATTTAATCATTCAAGACCCACGAAGCATTACAATTATTTGTGTTATTATATATATACGACTACATCGACTAAACAATGACATAATATAAAAAAAAACCGAAAAAATAAGACAATACTTGGATACATATTCGAATTTTTCTGTATAGTCTTTTCAAAATCTCAATCACGCGACTCACGCGCTTCTTTTAAAAAACTACTCACGCGCTTAATACTCTTCGTCTTCTTCTTCCTCCTCCTTCCATTTATATCCACTCTCTCTCTCTCTAGATTCCTTCCCTCTCTATACATTATCTTCCCCAAAGGATCTCACTTCTCTCATCTTCCTCAAAAACCCATCTCAAAAGTCCTCCATTTTCACCTTCTCCAATGTCTACAATCCTCCGTTCTTCAGATCCACTCTCTAAAATCCACCCCGAACCAATCGACCACTTCGATCATCTTCCCGACTCAATCCTCTTACTAATCTTCAACAAAATCGCCGATGTGAAAACCCTAGGTCGATGCACCGTCGTTTCCAGAAGATTCAATTCACTCATCCCTCAAGTCGAAAACGTCGTCGTTCGCGTCGATTGCGTTATCTCCGACGACGATTCACCGTCTTTAACCTCCGATAAACCTAGATCCGCCGTCTCCGGTCCGTTTTCCTCCATTTTCCGTCTAATTTACAAACCCTTACAAGCTCTAGGTCAATTCCTCACCACAAAGCGATCTACTGGATCTGGATCGTCTTCTTCGTTATCGTTCGAAGAAGGAGACGTAACGCATCATTCACCAACACAGGTATTGAAAAACTTCCAAGAGATTCGGTTTCTTCGAATCGAGCTTCCTAGTGGTGAATTAGGTATAGATGATGGTGTTTTACTGAAATGGAAAGCTGAATTTGGTTCAACGTTAGAGAATTGTGTGATTCTAGGTGCTTCCTCTGTTACGACGACGAATTCGCAACCTCTAGATTCTTCTCCGGTGACGGCGGAAGATAACGGAGTTATACCGGAATCGTTTTACACAAACGGCGGTTTAAAGCTTCGTGTTGTATGGACGATTAGTTCATTGATTGCTGCATCTGCAAGGCATTACTTGTTACAACCAATTATAAGAGAACATAAAGTTCTTGATAGTTTAGTGTTGAGTGATGTAGATGGTCAAGGAGTGGTTGTTATGAATAGAGAGCAATTAGAGGAATTGAGAGTGAAACCATTGTGTGCTTCTTCAGCTTCTAAGAGGACTTTAGTACCTGCTTTGAATATGAGGCTTTGGTATGCTCCTTCTTTGGAGTTACCTGATGGTACTGTGTTGAATGGAGCGACTTTGGTTGCGATTAGACCGAGCGAATCGAAGAAAGATGTTTGTGATGTGACTTCTTTGGTTTCTAATGCTTTTGATGAGAGTTTTTATGGTGTTGCTGCTAAGATGCTTGTTAAGAGAAGGACTTATTGTCTCGAAATGAATTCGTTCTGAGGTACGAATATCGCGAAAATGCTCTGTTTTTTAGTATTGGTCCTGAATTGGTTTTATGATTCTAGATAAGTTTCATCATAAAGATTGGAGAAATTTCATTGTTTCATTATTTGTTCTGTTCTTGTTTGATAGGTGAATCTTGAAGACTTTGATAGTTTTTGTTTAAGAGAGACTACAAAAGCATAAAGAATAGTGTGACTAGTCTCTGATTATCATTGGGACTATAAGGCTAACCAGTCATTGCTATGTGTTCATGATCAAGATCTTTGATTCTCCTCAGCTTCGACTCGGGGCAGCTCGGAGGCTAGAAACCGAATTCGCTAGCTGTTTTTATTAATTTCAGCTCGCATCGCAATTGTAGAAGAGCAAGTTTCTATCTTATAAAATCTTCCTCTTGTGCTCTGTTTCTTTCATTATTGTTATGTAAATATTATTGTAGGTAAGAGATACAGTTGCTTCTCTCTGTCTTTATGATATACTTTGTTCCAAGTTGTTAAAAATAGACAATAATTGAGCAATGTAAGTAATTTTATTGCTTTGAAGTTATTTCATTTGCCAAAACCTTCTAGAGCTCTCTCTTCTACTTCTTCATTAAAATAAGTGTTATAATTCTAGATATGGTAAAAAGAAATAAGTGTTACATAATGCACTGATCTTTTTTATCAAAGAAAGTTAGATTATGGACCTTTAAATTAGTTGGGGAATTATTTTAGCTATTTAAATAAAAAAAAAAGTAAACAAGTTTCATTCCACAAATTTCCCAATTGTTCATAGCTCCTTGATTCACCATTACCACATTGGATTCAGTTTCGGTTCCAAAGGACGTACTGTATTTTAAACGGTCCCAAAAGACTATATTTTAAAGATATATAGACTTAAAAGCGACTTGATATATTTCATATAGGCTTAAATATGTATAAGTGGAACTCGGTTTTGTACTTATACTCACAAGATATATGATCAAAAGAAAAAAGAAATAAAGCTTTGTAGTTTTAGTTACTTGATTTCACTTAAAACCCAAATGAAAATGTAACTATAGCCCAACAAAAAAACCAACGACGCTTGTTAAAATATGTCATGTGTGTGTCATTGTGTGTGTGTGTGTAGTGCATCATCATAGAGGTTTGCCTAAAAAGTAAAATACTTCATTATAAATTATAGCAATGTGTGCCTAAATTGTTTAAAAGCTAATTTTCATATAGCCAAATTAAAACAATACCATAACGATGACTAATGAGAATGTTTTATGCATATCATATCATAAGGAGTATAAATATGTGTTTGGTATGTTTGAAAGATATTGATATTGGATACTTGAACAAGAAAGAGCCCACTTGTTTACTTTCGGGCAGGCAAAAAGTTGTTGATTGGGATGAAATTATTGTACCTTTTTATTGGAAGCCAACTTTTGACAACAAAATCATACTAATTACTTATGAAAATTTTAGTGAACAATGAGTAGTAATGTAATATGTATGTTATACTATACATAGTGTTTATTTGGTTTAAATACAGATATAGCTTCTAATTTGCAAGAATGACAGATGACAGAATCGTTATTTCATTTTTTTTTGTCGTCAAATCGTTATTTCATTTATCGTGTGTTTTTCATATATACTATAGATTTTGCCTGAATTTTTAACAAATGTCATGCTATATTTTGGGACAACGCATTTTTAATCATATCATGCTTTATATTTCAATCACACGAGAAAAAATACACTATTTATCAGATTCGTTCACACATAACATTTTTTGCCAAAGAAAAATACAATTTACATAAAAATATATTATATTCTTATGTTGTTTAGTGGAGTTAAACCTTTCTATAAAATAAAAAGACAAAGAAATTATACTTTACATTAGAACATAGTCGATTCAAATCCCACTTAGTATTACAATTAGCATGATACGCATCGAACATCTTAGAAGTATTAGAGTCAATTAATTCTGAACTTCTAATCGTGGAAGATAAAATAACAAACTTTATTTAGTCGATGACAAAAAATTCATAATGTTCGTAGCAATTATTTTTTATTCATTAAATCTTTTTTTTTTTTTTTGAAACTTAATTCAAGAAATCTTGCTTTAGTTTAATCAGATAACTTTTGTGGTGAATTATCCCTTCAACGTAATCGAATGACCTGGTGACGAATAAAGTCATGAACATGGAACCTTTAATGTTCTTTTCACTAAACAAAGATTAAGAACATGTCTCTAACCAAACTTAATTTTGTCGTTTATACTTTATCTTGACATTTTATGATTTAATCATAGCTTAAGCTTATGGTTAGGCATTGCTTAACTCTCAAACAAAACACCCATTTATAGTTACAAACGATTCATCGAATTTTCTTTGCTTCAACTTCAGTAAACACAGCATTATCTAAGTTACAAGAAAAGAAAGAAACATTATTTTCCTTCCTTGAACAGTTTTATATCCGTGAATAAATTTGATTGACGTAATTAGAATAAAGTAACATGAAAAGGAACTTTTATTTTTGGAATAAAACATATATAATCACGGACTTCTCATTTTGCTGTATATAAAACAAACGAAAGAGACACAAAAGTTAATAAAAAAAAGTTATAAGATAATTGAAGGCTTCCCGAACATTAAGGCTTTTTCTCCCAAAAGAAGTAAAACATATCTTAAGACGTAATCTATTATATTATTAGAGAGGTAATTATGCACCAGAATGAAAGTTGAGTTTTTATTACAATAATTTAAAATTGTTGTCTTTACAAGATTTATTTTAAATAAGATTTAGTTTAGTGTTGTCTTTGACAGATTTATTTATTCAGGGATATATTCGACAATTCTTTTTCCAATTTTATATTCTAGATATCTATGCATAAATATTGAATTTGATTTTATATCTTAAATGAGTTTTATTATAAAAAGATATATTCAATAACTTTTAATGATTTTATTATTATTCTTATGGATATATATTTATAAAACATATTTTCGGTTATTGTTTTATAATTTTGTTATTATAGATATATATCAGTCGAATAATTGATTTATGATATGTAAACCCTAAATTAGCTATCTGACCTTAATGCTTATTAATACCTTTTTCTTTGTTTTTCAACAAACATAATCGTGACTTTTTTCTTTTTCTTTTAATTAAATTTGCTTTATTATATGTTTATGTTCACATCTATTTATTCTCTTTGATCTTATGATTAATATAGTTTTGATCGTGTTTTCTTTTGTTCCTTTTGCTCGGTTATTGATCTAATTTTGATTTACAATTAAAGAGAGTTATTTTTGTTGTTTGTGTTGTTGCAGATCTATCAATGGTGGAAAGAAAACTCACCGTACACAATGAAAATCTCACTTGGTTTTCTCTAATTTGATAAATTTATAATAATACTATAAAGGTTTTCCTAACTTAATAAATATTTTAAACCATAACTTTAAGAAGGTATAATTGGCATACTTTCTTGAAATCTATATTTCTAACCGTAAGCCTAAGTAGCCTAACTCTCTTTACCTATCTTCTTAAATCATTAATCGTTGGTTTTGTTTGATATGTAATTTAGTTCTCACAATTGTATTGTATAATATTAATGCATTGGCTTTGATTAAGTCTCATAGTTCTCTATTCATTCATCAATCCTTCTATATATTCTTTGTTTCGTTATTAAACAAAAAGTTCCCTCAGTCCTTAATTTCTACTTTGTTTTTCTTCGTTGTATGATTTGATATATGCTTTCTTTTTTATCTTCCATATTTTTGTTTTGTTTTCGTATGATATGTTTTTTATTTATTTATATGGTTTTCTAGGTTTTGCGTATTGATTCTCCTCTCAACAACGTATGATTGTTTACATTTAAACTATATAAATTGTTATTTGTACTATATAAATTACCCTAAACAAAGTATTCTCTTTGCTATTTCATAATTGTACACTTCTCTTTACTGTATTTGTTTTCCTTTTAAAATTAGTTTTGTGTAGTTTCTTCTTAACAATTGTTTGATGAATTTTGTCAGAGTATTCTTTTTTTTATCTATATTAACTTGATGTTACTGTTTTATGTTTTGTAGGTTTCGTGGGTTTATATTAAGATTAAGAAGGTATTTTTATGTTAGTTTATGTTTCTATTGCTCTTGAATTTTTGTTGTCTATCTTTTGTCAATTATTGATCTTCGATTGTTGATGCATTCCAATTTTTTTTTTTTTTTTTTTTTTTGTGTATTATCCCAGCAATAAAAAAAGGTATCGCTTCTTATTAATTTTTAAGTTATTCAATATTTGATGTTTCGTTGTTTCAATTTTGTTTAGTTTGATCGTTGGTATGATTGATATTTGTTATAATAGGTCGTTGGTTTCCTCTTTTTGTTTTATGAATTTGCTTTGTTGTATGATTATAATATTTTGATCGTTTATTTGTTTTGATCAATAGAGGAAAAAGTGATTAAATAGTGAATTCCCAAATCAATAAGGATGTAGTAGCCAAAATCCCTAAACCATATATTTTGGACTTCCATACTAGGGTTTTGGTGATTCTTTATATAATAAATTTTGTAGTGGTGAAGACAATTCCAAGAAAAATTTACCTAAGAGAGTGATTAAACTATGACAAGTTTAAAAGGAGTAGTAGCACGAGCTCACAGTGAAAAACCCTATCGTAAGCCTCACATAATTGTCTTTTTAACATGCTTTAATTTTAAATGTGTTGTCTTTTTAAATATTTTTTTAAATGGATATAATCTAAGTTTTATTTTCTATTTTACAGTTAAACATTGTTGAGATAATATGTATTTTACGTATATTTTATTTATTATATAATTAATAATTATTCTATTTAATATGTAACATATTCTTTCCTTTAAATAATATGTTTGGATATATACAAACTCTAATATATATATATTGCACATAGTTATAAAAGATGTTGAGTTTTTTATTATAGAGAATTATTTGCTATAGAGACTAGACTTGAATTTTTCCAAGGGAGAGCCATCTTGAGTCGGACGAATCAAGATGTTGGTGTTATAAAAGACTATATGCTTTCAAAGTTAGTCGGTAAGTTTTTGTTTCTTATATTACTATAACAATGTAAATATGGATATTAAACTTATTAAAGTTATAGAAATTTTGTATCTTCGCTGAAATATAAGAATTGCTTTTAAGTTCATGAATCTGAAATATTCACAGGCTATAGGACGAACATCACAACAATAAGATGATAGAACCACCGCGTGTATCTTGTTTCCTAATACAGTAGAAACTCTATAAATTAATCCTCGATAAATTAATAAACTCTCTAAATTAATAAATTTGTCCGGTCCCGAGTCGGGCCGGTGTAAAATATAACACAATTCGATAAGATAATAAGATAATAATATTTTTAGAAATCCTATGCAAATATATGGTCCCAATAATATCATAAATTAATATATGCTATATAAACATGACTAAAATATATTTATATATCATTTTAATGTTGTTTGTTCTTTTCTTAGAACTGAAATTTGTTTATAACTCTATCATTATTTGATATAGTACAAACAAACAAAAAAAGTAAACTAATTTTATAAAAAATATAGCATAATATAAATTAAAAATTTTAAAATAAAAATCATTTTTAAAAGATTATGGAAAATTTCTATTTTCGGTAAATTAATAACTCTATAAATTAATAAAATATCGTGGTCCCAACATTATTAATTTATAGAGTTTTTACTGTATTTGACATTGATTACTTTTATCTTCAAATAATGGGTCTTTGTTAATCATTATAGATTTGGTGCCGTTCATTTATTTCTATGATTTAAATCACAAATATTCGTTAAGTAGTACAATGATTTATATTACTTTGTGAGTTGTAAATTAATTTTATAAGCCATTCGATTAATGATACATTCTCTTATAGGTGGTGAGAGGATCTATTCCAGTTGTGATAGTATTGAAACGTCTGATACGATTTCGAAGAATTTTTGCATTCCATCAAGTTGTTTGGTTTCTCTAACCATAAATTTTCTTTTGAAGACCGGTTCTCCTGTCATGTTATTGAGAAATGTTGATCTTAAAGGAGGTTTATGAAATGGTACGAGGCTTCTAATAACTCAAATGGTTGATCATGTTATATGTGGCAGAGTTATAAATGGTGACAATGTCGGTGAAAAGTAATTGATACCCAGGATGTTTGTTTCACCACGGAAGGAAAATTTCCTTTTCGTATAAGACGCAAACAATTTCCCAATGATTGTTGCTTTCTTAATAACTGTCAACAAAAGTTAAGGTCAAACATTGGACAAGATTGATTTGTATTTACCAAAACCTATTTTCACACATAGTCAGTTGTATAATGTCATTTCAAGGGTCACATCCAGATCCGGCTTGAAAAATATTGATCAATGTTGAAGATGGGAGGCCTCAGAGTAAGACTTTGAATGTTGTCTATGACGAAGTCTTCCAGAATATTTGATTTATGGATTTCGATTGGTTTTTTTAAAAGCTTTTTTTAGTTTATTTACTAAAACATTATTTGATGTTATTTTATTTTTCTTTGGTTTGTTTACTAAAATATTTATAATCTCTCAGATCAGGAATTATTTTGGTTCTTTAAAATTTATTTTTTAGTTTAATATACATATATTTTAATATATGATAAAATAATGCATTATGAAATTAAAGTTAAAATTGTTGGCTAATACATGAAAAAGTTTCACGTATTTGGAAAAATGAATCTTAAATTTTTGAATTTATTAAGTTGGTATGCGGTAAGTAATTTTTCCATATAAATATTTATACCAAATACATATAATTTAATCATTGAACGAAGATTGAGTGTTTTAAAATTGTGCAATTGCAATGATTTATATTCGTATGTGAGAATTTAGATTTCTATGTTAGGGTTTAGTATCCATACAAATCAATCATTTTAATCACATATAGTATATTAAATCGTACAAAATTTTCTATCCGTCAATGAGGGTTTAGGCTCTTATACACTAGGGTTTAGTGCCCCTTTAAATCTATCATTTTTATTTTATCGTGTGTTTTGCAATGATTTATATTCGTAGATGAGGGTTGAGGCTCCCTTATTAGGTTTTAGTGCCTATCCAAATCAACCAGTTTAATCACATAGAGTGTATTAAATCGTACAAAATTTTATAGCCCTCAATGAGGGTTTACACTCCCGTACGTACTAGGATTTAGTGCTCCTCCAAATCAATTAGTTTAATAACATAAAGTGTATTAAATCATACAAAATTTTATATTCGTCAGTGAGGGTTTAGGCTCTCTTACTAGGGTTTAGTGCCCATCAAAATCAATCAGTTTAATCACATAAAGTGTATTAAATCGTACAAACTTTTGTATTTGCCAGTGAGGGTTTAGACTCCCATACTAAAATTTAGTGCTGCATTCATAAAGATGTAATTATTTTGTGTCAAAATTATAATTTTCTATAAAACATTCCAAATATATTAATTAGAATAGAATACAGTACATGTATATTGATAATAATAATAATATTGTAAAGTATATTTTCCGCGCACGGCGCGGGTACAATCCTAGTATATTATACACCAATGTAGAAATTGACCTCTCCACTGTCTAGAGCCTAAAGAAAACTGTTTAAATTAATCCCATATCTAATGAAAAATATCTTTCGTATATCAAAGTGAAAACATTGGTTTTGTTGTCTATCAAACGGATTGGCACATTCCATGACGAGCCAAAAGCTTAAGTTTCGTATGTATGCTCGTAAGGGATGAGACAGGACGAGACCAGACATGACAGGACAGACAAATTCCTTTGTAAACTGAATCGCAAGTTTTTGGAAAAGATAATTATATGTTTTGAACCAATTTTTTTTCATAAATATGGTATGTGACATATTATTCTACAATTCTACATGATTTTTCTACATTACTATGGATCAAAGTTATTCACAAAATGAGTAATCTGCCACATATGCTGCAACATTCGGTCAGCATAAGATGCATGTCTCTAGGTTTTTTTGGACCAAGAATTCCGTGAGCTAAGTCTATATAACTTTCATATAATTCTTTTTCAAAAAAACATGAACATGTGAATAAATATTATATATGTATAGATATATCATGAATATGCACTCATTCAGAAAATAAGTTATCAACAATGTATAATTTTACTCTTGTATACTCTTACTTTCACATTTGTTTAACCAAATATATACTTAATAATAATTGCTCGCCGTAGATACTTACTAGTAGATACTTAATAATACAAGCCACTACTACATCAAGAAATTTCGTCATTCTGCAGTTTAATAAGTTAACCTTTACCATTTAATTTTAGTTTTAACCATACCTATCAGCAGTGTTAACAATCAAAAGGTAAATGCTACTATTTTCATTTCAAATTAGTAAGATTTCTCTGAAAGTGAGATTAGGGTCCGTATATAACCTTCTTGCCCTTCTCCTATTTGGCCCATTTTAGTCCAATCTTGCATATTACCACACACAAAATGAAGCATTAGCATAAAAACTCAAAACGGGTCTATCAAAATTCTAAAGAAGCTTTGGTATTGGGCTTTCTTACATGTTCTACAAAATACAAATTTATTTGTTTGTCTTTTAGTTTAGTGGTCACATAGCCATTTTTTGGGACAAATAATCTATTTATCGTTTATATGGCCCACGATTGTATTTACAAATTCTAGACAAATTAAAGATTTACAAACTTATAAAAACGATTGAAAGTACCGAAATATCTACTCTTTTGTTGATGTTGGCAGATTCTAGATTAAAATCCAAACTAGTTTATGGAACTAAGTACAACTAATCTATGGTGGATGAAAAACAACAGATCGATTTATTAATTTCTTTATAGTGACCAGCAAAATAAAGATTCTATATTCAATCATTATAAACGTGACAAGAACTTACAAATCATAATATATAATCTATGGACCATTTGATTAAAGAGACAGAATAATCAATTCGAAAAGTTTGCGCTAAATAAATAGAGACTATCTAATATTGGAACTTGAAAACACTAACTTATGAAACAAGTGAGTTCCTATACACATACAACTTAACCCTAAAAGTAATACACATAGACTAGGGTTGATACAAACTCTATAATACTAGTATTTATGAATTCAAAGCAATTGTCAATACCACTGATACATAAATAAATTAATATTCAATTTTTATTTGAAATTTGCTTTTGTTTGTCAACATCCAAATATAGTAATCATTCAAAGTGGTAAATTTTATAAAAGCCATTGGTTATCTCTGACAGTTTATGTGGTAAAATGTTATTAACCACAGTAATTTGTGTTATTTCGATTTTTTTTTTTGCAAAACTATAGCCAATATAACGCTTTTTCAAACAAATGTTTTGAAGATATTGACTAATATCTCTTTAGAGAATTTACTTTCAAAAATCCTTCTATATTCTCACTATGACACTTAAGCGTAAAACCATATGAAACACAAGTAAAACAACTTTTCTCAAAATCCCAAAACCACACAAAAGTTGAAAGCTTTCCAGTAAATATATAAACAACTAAAAGAATTGAATTTAATTAATAATACTTTGTCTAGTACCCTAAAAGATAGGTTAGCCATGTGGGTGCAGAAGATCAAGTAGCCCATGAAACAGAAAGTTTTTAAAAAAACTTAAAAATAATATAAAACAAATTATTAAATAATTTTATGAAAATTTGGGAATAACCAATGTTGAATACCACAGCTGTCAAATAGAGAAAGATATATGGTATATTGTGTGTGTATATATAATGCATTATAGAGAGATAAAAATAAAAATAGAGGTGAGAGATGCTAAGGAAGAAGGGAACCAAACAGAGAGCATAACAGGAGACAAATCATTTTAATTTCACTCTCTTCAATGTATAATGGCATTTACCCCCCCCCCCTCCCAAAATTTTCAGTTTTTTCATTTATCTACCATTTATCAAATATATTTTGAAGTTTATTGTCTTTTTCACTTCATTTCTACTGAAATTTTGATTTGAAACAATCTAGTATCCTCAAAAGGATCGCCCTATTACCTTGACCTATCTTTATTCATGAATACCAAGAAATAGTACTATTATAACAAATTAACTAAAAAAAATATTACTTATATGCCAAAACAATAAACATTTACGAAGCCACAAAACAAAAATACAACATTACAGCAACAAAACCTAATTCGAAAAAAAACACATTTTTTTTTCCAAATTCGACTATTCAAATCAAAAACCCTAAACAAACTTAGCACACATTTAAAAGGATATGAAAATGATAAAAATTTAAAAAACAAGATTTGATGACAATTTGATAAAAAAAAAAAAAAAAACTTACAAAGGATAAATGCATATGATAATAAGAAATCATCATGCTCAGTTCTTGCCTTTACCCTTTTGGTCTGAGTTTCTGCATCCTCCATTTTCATAGTAAAGCTGAAACTGGTGATTATTATTATTATTTTGATGTGGGTTATGATTCTCTGCAGGCAGTGCACCGAACAAGAACTGTGCACCTCCACCTCCTTCACCGTTTTCCGATGTCGGAAACCTTTGAAGATTCGCTAGAAATGACTGATTTTGATGATGATTTGTTGAATTGGACTGAAGGGTCCCCCTGTTGAAACCACTGAATGATCCATCGGAGGCCACGGCGGCTCCGGCGCCGGAGGAAGTCGACATATTGAAATCGAGATTGAATCCACCGTTGGATCCCGCCGGAGAAATCAGATGATCGGGAACGAAGGAAAACTCTTGATGATGAGGAAAAGGATGTGAATTTGATTGAACCGGGAAATGGGTTTGATGATTATGATGATGACCCGACCCGAGAATTAAACCGGAGGTAAAATACTCCATTGAAGCAGCTCCTGGTGATGAAGAAGAAGAAGGATTCACCATCCAATTCCGGTTTACGTTAACCGGATTATGATCTGAACCGGAATTCAACAAATCCGTAAACGAAGTCTCTCTCTCCTTCGCGGTTCTCTCTCTAGCTCTCTCTCTAGCTTTATCTCTAAGCTCTGATCTCGATAAAGACAAACCAGAAGAGTTCTTACTCGTGTCTGAATTGCTACTACAAGCCGATTTTGCTAAACCACCGGTTAACTGATTCTGATTCATGTTCTGGTTCTGATTCTCATCATCATCGGTTATTGAAGTTGGGAAGTTCGTGTTGTTGAGTGAAGGAAGCTCAGAGATTGAATCTTCTGCAGCTTTGATTAACCATTCGACAGCTTTACTTGGTTGATCATAACCTAACCGGTCTTGAAGATCGTAGAATTGAAGAGCGGTCGAAACTGATAACCGGACACGTCGGTCACGTGGTCCTTTTGATGTCCAGACTTTACTGTGTCGGTCTTTACCACCGGAAGCTCTTGAAACCCTAATTATCCGTGAAGAATTGTGATGCCACCGGCTTAACCGGTTATTGTTATTACCGGTTTGATCCACAACATCTCCATTGTTGTTGTTCTTCATCATTTCTCCACTAATCTCATTCCTAATCTCTTTAAATTCCCCCAAAAAAGATTAATAATCCAAACTTTAGGGTTTTGGATTTTCTCCAAGAATTTAAAAATCAAAACTTTAGGGTTTTTTTTGTTTGTTTGAGTATAGATTTATAGAAAGGGGAAAAATGGTTTTACCCACTGTACTTTGTAAGCATTGATGATGAAAACCCTCAGAGGAAAAACCCAAAAGCAAATATATAAGAAAAAAAATGAATTTTTAAAAAGAAAATTAGGGTTTTTGATATTTCACCATCAAAGTCAGTAGATTACAGCTTGGTACAAGCTTGTTGTCTGCAGCTGTTGTGTTGCAGAGAGTCATCAAAAAGCACTGTCTGAATTTAATTTAATTTTCAGCTATAAATCTGCAAAAAAAATATAAGAAACAAACAATCTCATAAGAACAAAACATTAATACATATATGTATCTATGTTACATCTTTATCTACTTACATATTTATACATATTTAAGATATCAGTAATTCTGATTAGAATTTATGCTCTACTCTTTTAGATCTGACATATATAAACATAAAAAGTCTGCAGAAAAAAACAATTATAAGAACATAAAGTGAGAAAATTTAAGAATCAGAAGCTTTGATAAAAATTATTATAAGTGCTTTAATTGATCTGAATCAGTAAACAACTTTCGGCTGAAAGCAACTATCAATGGAGACTTTTAAAGATAAGAAGACAAACAAAGATGCAGAAATCGAGTTCAATGGTTTATTTTAGCTATGTGTTTCTAATTAGGCAAAAGAGAAAGAGGGCTATTAATAATAAATTGAGTTGTTTCATGGTTACCAACAAGAAAAAAATAATAAATTTAAAGGAATCATTGCTTTGTGTTTTGGATTCTATGCAGATTGATGAAACAGGTGTCAAGCTCTTGCTTGATTACATGAATACTAATAATATGGAACAAAAATACTTGTTTTGCAACATTGATTTTGCTATCTTGGATTAAAAGTTAAACATCAAGAACTCAAAATCATAGATCTAGAGTTGTGTTTTTTTTTTTTTGGAATCAGAATTGAAAATAATAACACAAAATTGAGTTTTTTTTTTTATGTGGAAAATTTTGAAACCTTGGTTAGTGATGAGAATTTGAGAACTTACAGACACAGAGGAGCTTTGAGCTTAAGCTAGTAGGTGGTGTGAAAGAAGGCTAGGGTTTTAGGGATTGTAATGAAAAAAAATACAGAAATAAAAATCCGAGAAAATTGGAATTTCTTGGATGGTGATTTAAAGGATTGATGATCAGATGGAGAGAGAGAGAGATAGAACACAAACTCGTTTCCTTTTTTGCCCCTTGTTACATGGCATTTTCACTGAATTGCCACAATACTCTCTACAAATATCTGAATTAAATTATCATCCTTTGTATAGTATTTATGATTTATGGTTTAAATTCGTATTTTGTTTGTTTCTTTCTTTTTTCATGTGAAATGGTTTGATATTTTAAAGCAGGAAACTTTTTTGTGTGTTTGGCATTAAAGACACAACAAATTTACATTTTAAATAAATTTGAGAACAAAATAATGTCATATACATATATAAACCAATGCTTGAAATTGAACCAATAAACCATCTATTGTTTCTCAAAGGAATCTCCACAATTTTAGTCATTTTTTCTAAATATAGCTTATGTTTTTGTTATTCAGCTAATTTACTCTATAATATAATCATGAGATATCTTGTGTTATATATATGTTTTGGGCAATTGCAAATATGCCACTGTTCACCAAAAATTAATCATATATGCCACTGTTCACAAAATCATTACTAGCGTGTCACTGTTCACTGATTTAATGGAAAAAAAATCTCACTTTCTCTCTCATCTCTCTCACGCCCAGATCCGAATTTTTTTTCTCTCACAAAATTCTCTTCTTTCAAATTGCAAATCGGATTTGGGTTATGGATCTAGGATTTTCGATTCTCTTTCGTTCATGTAAATCTCTGTAAATTCATTCAATCGATTTTGATTTCCTAAATTGGAAGAAGAAGAAGAAGACGAAGAAGAAGAAGAAGAAGGAAGAAGAAGAGCACGTTCAATCTATGATTTTTTTTTTTTAAATTCGATTTTGGTTACAAATTTGAGTTTTTGATTGGATTTTGGTCACGAATCTAAGCTTTTGATTCGATTTGGGTTACAAATTTGAGCTTTTGATTCGATTTTTGTTCAGATCTGGATTTTGGTTTTTTTTTTTGTCAGATCTGGATTTTGGTGATTTTCTGGGTCAGATCTGGGTTTTTGATATTTTTAGGGTTTTCCCGTTTTTATAAGGTTTTTAAATAGTTTTATAAGACTTTTTTACATATCCTTAAAAACTAAACAGTTTAATCATTTATTGTTATAAATCATGGTGGATTGTCATAACTAGTTCTGGTCCGTTTACGGCCCATTAACACTTAGTCTTTGGGCCGGTTTAATGAATCCTAGTTGAACTAAAATTTTCCTTTTATGTATTTTCCTTTTCCCATTAGGAAAAGGAATTTCCTTTTCTCTCTTGTAAGGATCCTATATAAAGGATCCCCCCTTAATGAAATAACACATGGTTTTTCCCATTCTATTTCTCTATACTCACAACACGTTATCAGCACGAGTTGCTCCCTAAAACCCTAAAAACACAAAAAACGCGATTACTGTTCACCGGTACTGTTCACGAGTACTGTTCATCGCGTACTGTTCATCGCATTCTGTTCATCGGCGTACTGTTCATCAGGCGTTACTGTTCAAGTCCGAGCTCAAACTCATAGTTCATACAGCCTATCAAAGGTTACGGCGAACTAGAAGTAGTTCATACAACCTATCAACGGTTACGGCGAAATAGAAGAACAATCACGAGGTTAAAGTAAGTAATCGAAATCCTAAGAACAACAAAACCCTAGATTCATGATAACCCTAGAAACCATAATCCTAATCATACTCATTATCATGCTCGTTCTTATTGTTTGATTGCTTGTTTCATAACTGCTCACCATAATTAAACCCTAATTTGAATATCTAACCTAGACTGATTAAAATCGGAAACCTATTGCTTGAATTAATCCTGTGTCGATCGACGCTTAGTCTCTGTCGATCGACACTGCACCTTCTGCCCGAATATGTTGTTTTAATTAAACCGTGTCGATCGACACTAAGCACCCATCGATCGACAGAGAACCTTCTGTCCGAATTTGGTTGCATGGTTTAAATTGATTTTGTTTGTTTGTTTGTATGTATTGATTGATCTGTTTGATTGATAATCCTGAAACTGAAACTGCATCATACTAAACATGCCTTGCTTAAAATCTGAACGTATCGAATTTGGTCATCATGAACTGTTTAGATTTTGCTTGATAGGTTTGCATCATGAACATGTAGACACATTATGTTAGGTTGTTAAAATCATAAAACCTGTTTACATAATCATCATGCATCGGTGGCTTGTTTGCATCATATGCATGGACTTTTAATTTTCATAATGCTTAGAAAATAGGATACATGTTTTCAGATGTCGAAAATCAACAATTTGGATTATGCTGCCCTCAATCTCTCTGGAGACAATTACTTACAGTGGTCTTTGGATACTAAGATAAACTTAAAGTCTAAGGGACTTGGTGAATGTATTGTTGAGGATAATGATGAGAATGAAAAGAATTTATATAGAACAATATCGATCATTCGTCATCATCTTGCTGAGGGTCTTAAGGACCAATATCTAACAATTGAAAATCCTCTGGACCTTTGGAATGAGTTGAAAATAAGATATGACCACCATAGAACGGTGTTGTTACCAAAGGCCAATTTTGATTGGAGGAATCTAAGGTTCCAGGACTTCAAGTCCGTGGAAGAATATAACTCGGCCATGTTCAGAATAGTTTCACAATTGAAACTGTGTGGTGAGAAGGTAACTGATAATGATATGCTGGAAAAGACCTTCTCCACTTTTCACACTAATAACATATTGTTACAACAGCAATATCGTGAAAAAGGCTTTGAGACATACTCTAAGCTCATCTCATGCCTATTACTGGCCGAGCAGAACAATACATTGCTAATGAGAAACAGTGAGATGAGACCTCCTGGATCAGCCCCACTTCCTGAAACAAATATGCCCACTGATGAAAAGAAAGAAACTAACCACGTCCAAAGAGAGTATAGACACAGTGGTCGTGGACATGGGGGTAGATGGCAAGGACGTGGCCGTGGTAATTTTAATCCATACGACCGAGGTCAGGGCCGAGGCCACGGATACCAAAACGATCATTCTAACCGCGGGCGAGGACGAGGACGCGGATACCGAACTGATTTTAACCGTGGTATTCCTTCTCAACCACGTGACTCAACCCCAAAATCAGTATGCCATCGATGTGGAATGAGCAATCATTGGGCTAAGACATGTAAGACTCCCAAGCATCTTGTGGATCTCTATCAAGAGAATCTTAAAGGGAAGAATCTAGAAACTCATATGATCCAGCATGATAACGAGGGAGATTTCGATCATGAGCAAGATGACCTGATAAGCTATGATACCTCAGATTTACTTAAGTGACAATGTTGATTTCGTTTTTCTGTTTTGTGTTTTGTGTTTGCTTGCTTTTACGTTTTACTATTTTATGTTTTGGTTTTGTGTTATTAAACTTTATGGAATGAAACAGTGTTATGGTTAAAAGTCTCTAAAGATCCGATTATTACTTTCTTTTGAAGAATGAAAGATACGGATGTGTTCATTGTGGATAGTGGATCAAGCCACAGGATTCTAAGAGATAAGAGATATTTCATCGATCTTACACTTAAAAAGGCAAATGTAACCACTATTGCGGGTATAGCCAATTTGATTAAAGGCCACGGCCAAGCCCATGTTTTATTACCTAAGGGCACGCATCTAGAAATTTCTGATGCTTTATATTCACCCAGTTCAAAGAGAAGCCTATTGAGCTTTAAAGACATTCGAATGAATGGTCTTCATGTTGAGACTATGGACGAAGGTAACAAAGAGTTCCTTCAAATCTTTGAAATTACCCAAGGCTATAAGAAAGTCCTAGAGACTATACCTGCCATTTTTGCAGGCCTTTATTGTGCTAAGATTGGAATGATTGAAGCAAATGTCACGGTAAACAGAGAATTTATCGAGAATTTCACTTTTTGGCATAACGGCTTGGCCATCCCGGTTCTAACATGATGCGAAAGATATTAGCAAGTACTAATAGGCACACCTTGAAAGAAAGAAGAGTTATCCCAAAGAATCTCACGTGTGAAGCATGTTCACTAGGGAAACTCATTACTAGGCCATCACCAGTTAAAGTAACTAAGGAAACAATAAATTTTCTGGAAAGAATACAAGGAGACATTTGTGGACCAATACACCCACCTTGTTGGACGTTTATATATTTTATGGTCCTTGTTGATGCATCCACGAGATGGTCACATGTCTGCCTCTTATCAACTAGAAATTTGGCGTTTGCAAGATTACTTGCCCAGATAATACGTTTAAGGGCACACTTTCCAGATTTTCCTTTAAAGACTATATGTCTTGATAATGCTGGTGAATTCACATCCCAAGCGTTTAATGATTATTGTATGTCCATGGGGGTAAGTGTTGATCATTCTGTGGCACATGTACATACACAAAACAGTTTGGCTGAATCGTTTATTAAACGCATACAGTTGATTGCCAGACCGTTTCTTATGAGATCAAAATTCCCGGTCTCAGCTTAGGGACATGCAGTTTTACATGCAGCAGAGCTAATTCGCATCAGGCCATCTAGTGAACATAAGTATTCCCCATCACAATTAATAACAGGTCAAGAGCCAGACATATCCCATCTTAAGACATTCAGATGTTTCGTTTATGTGCCGATTGCACCACCACAGAGAACAAAGACGGGGCCTCAAAGAAGGATGGGGATATATGTTGGATATGATTCTCCTACTATCATTAAATACCTTGAGACAACCACGGGTGATTTATTTAAGGCCAGGTACGCAGATTATCATTTTGACGAATCTGTCTATCCAACATTAGGAAGAGATAATAATGAGCTGGTAAAGGAAATTACATGGAATCAAACGTCCTTAACATGGCAAGATCTTCGGACTCAAGAATGTGAATTAAAAGTCCAAAAGATTATACACTTACAAAAGCTAGCTAATCAGTTGCCAGATTCCTTTGCTGACCCGAAAAGAGTAACTAAATCTTACATACCAACTGTTAATGCACCAATTCATATTGATGTCCAAGAGGGACACAATCAAGTTGCTACAGAGTCTAAAACACACTTAAAACGTGGCCGGCCAATAGGTTCCAAAGATAAGAATCCTCGGAAAAGAAAGAAAGGTTCTGAAACCGTGGTTGAGGATGGAACCCCAGACATAACTGAACCGATGGTACCAAGCAATGAGACTCGGGACACCGAGTTTCATGGTCCTGAAGTTCCTGATAATAATGAGATCTCTATAAATTATATTATGTCTTGAATACAATGAAATAGAAAGTGTGTGGAAATTGATCATATATTTGCTTTTAAGGTAGCACTTAAACTTATGGATATAAACGAGGATCTAGAACCCACGTCAATATATGAGTGCACTCAAAGAAAGGATTGGACTAAATGGAAAGAAGCTATAAACTCGGAGTTAAATTCATTAAGGAAAAGGGATGTCTTTGGTCCAATAATTCGGACACCCTATGAGATTAACTAGTTGGACATAAATGGGTCTTTGTGAGGAAAAAAAATGAACATGGTGAAATCGTGAGATATAAAGCACAGCTAGTTGCACAAGGATTCTCACAGAGACCAGGAATAGATTATGAGGAGACATACTCCCCTGTGGTGGATGCTACAACTTTTAGATTTCTAATAAGTCTGGCCATAAGAGAAAATTTGGATTTGCGGCTAATGGACGTAGTAACCGCATACTAATATGGTCCACTGGATAATGAAATTTATATGAGATTACCAGAGGGTATTGAGCTCAAAGATAAGAAAGGTTCTCGAGAACAACACTGTATAAGGCTGAACAAATCCCTTTATGGATTGAAGCAAAGTGGGCGTATGTGGTACAATAGATTGAGTGTGTACCTAGTCAAAGAAGGCTATAAGAATGATCTCATCAGTCTATGTATTTTCATAAAGAAGTTTGCAAACAAAGGGTTTGTAATCATAGCAGTATATGTGGATGATTTAAACATCCTAGGAACCTCTGGGGAAATCGCCCAAACAGTTGAATACCTCAAGAAAGAATTTGAGATGAAGGACTTAGGAAAAACAAAGTTCTGTTTGGGATTACAACTTGAGTACATTAACGATGGAATCCTTGTGCATCAAATGGCATATAGAGAAAAGGTACTCAAGCGATTTAATATGGACCAATGTCACCCATTGTCCAGCCTAATGGTCGTGAGATCTCTTGATCTAAAGAAAGATCCGTTTGGTCCTAAAAGAGACGATGAAGACGTCCTTGGTCCCGAAGTGCCATATCTCAGTGCCATAGGAGCTTTAATGTATCTGGCGAGCCATACTAGGCCAAATATATGTTTTGCCGTGAATTTACTATCTAGATTCAGCTCATGTCCGACCCAAAGGCACTGTGACGGGATTAAACATATTCTTCATTACCTACAAGGAACGAAAGACTTGGGTCTGTTTTATACTAACCAATCCAAAGATGGTTTAATTGGTTTTGCTGATGCAGGTTACCTTTCAGATCCACACAATGCTCGGTCTCAAACAGGTTATGTTTTTACTCATGGTGGAACGGCAATATCCTAGCGGTCAATAAAGCAGACCATTGCAGCTACATCATCTAACCATTCAGAGATATTGGCGATTCATGAGGCTAGTCGTGAATGTGTTTGGTTAAGGCTAATGACGCAGCACATAAGAGTTGATTGTGGAATGACCGAAGGAAAGCAGGAACCAACGGTTCTATATGAGGATAATGCAGCGTGTATAGCACAGCTTAAGGATGGTTACATCAAAGGTGATAGGACGAAGCACATTTTGCCAAAGTTCTTCTTCACATCCGATTTACAGAAAGCTGGAGAAGTTCAAGTACAACAAGTACGATCAAGTGAGAATTCAGCGGACCTATTCACCAAATCGCTTCCAACCTCGACGTTCAAGAAGTTAACTTATCAGATTGGAATGCGTCGTTTGAAAGACTTGCAGTGAGGTTCAGAACAGGGGGAGTAATACGTGTTGTACTCTTTTTCCTTCACCACGGTTTTGTCCCAAAATGGGTTTTACTTGGTAAGATTTTAATGAGACAACATCCAAAGCGTATTACAAGCCAATTAGAGTTATGACATCTAAGGGGGAGTGTTATAAATCATGGTGGATTGTCATAACTAGTTCTGGTCCATTTACGGCCCATTAACATTTAGTCTTTGGGCCGGTTTAATGAATCCTTGTTGAACTAGGATTTTCCTTTTATGTACTTTCCTTTTCCCATTAGGAAAAGGAATTTCCTTTTCTCTCTTGTAATGATCCTATATAAAGGATCCCCCCTTAATGGAATAACACATGGTTTTTCCCATTCTATTTCTCTATACTCACAACATTTATAAGGTTTTTGTAAAGTTTTATAAGGTTTTTAAAAGGTTTATAAGGTTTTAAAAGGTTTATAAGGGTTTTATAAGGCTTTATAAAACTGTAAAAAAACCTTATAAAACTGTTTAAAAACCTTATAAAACTTTACAAAAACCATATAAAACCTTACAAAAACCTTATAAACAGTTTTACAAAGTTTTTAAATAGTTTTATAAGGTTTTTTTAACAGTTTTACTAAACCTTTTAAAAACTTTATAATTTTTTTAAAAAATCTATACCCTAAATACATAATAGTTAACCCAAACTCAAAAATTTACAGTCGTTTGTATTTGAATTTGCTTTGAGACCTAGTCTTCTTCTTCTTCTTCTTCTTCTTAAATCTGCTCGATCTAATCTCAGATCCATGTTCTTCGTCAACAAAGATCAGAGATAGTGAAATTAGAGATGACGAGAATCGAATTCAGTGATTAAAAAAACGAAATTTGGATAAGAAAAAAATGGATCTGGGAGATGAGCGTGAGAGAGATGAGTGAGAAAAATAGTTCTGTTTTTTTTTTTCATTTAAGTGAACAGTGGAACACTGGTAATTATTTTCAAACAGTGGCATGATTGTAATACAGTGGCATAATTGAAAAGTGGCATGGGAAGAATGACATAACTCAAAATTTATCTTATCATGTTTTGGGGAAATCATCGATATGGCTTATGAGTACGGCCAATGGAAACTCAACTTTCCTTTCAGATATGGAATGCTTTAGAATACATGTGTGGTATATTTATCGAAAATTTGGTTGGAAAATAGTCGACAAATAATATATACGGAGATGAACACGGTTATTTTCAAAATTCTTACATGTTGCTATATGTTTATCGGGTTCTAGATTATTCTCCAAATAAAATGTTTTGAATTTGATAGGTCATTAATCTTCCAAGCTTAGTTTTGAGACAGTCTCATATTAGGTTTTTGATATATTTCTGATGAACCATTAGTATGGATAATGGATATCATCCAATAACCTAAATTTTACCGTGTACTTTCCAACTTTTGTAAAGTATTAAAGTACTAACATAGCTTATCTTTCTCGTATTTTTCACTAATCAGCAAGCTCTTGAAAAGTGGATATATTCCTGTCCACCTTTTTATAGCGAGTTTTCGTAGTTGGTTAAATTTGAGGGATCAATGAACGAACTCCATTAAATCTAGTTTTGGTGTAATATATCGTAATCACTGATCAAAGTCAAGTTGTATTCACATCCCCCTTTACAATAATTTTGTTTGTAGACTTAAAACTCAACCACTCTTGATATATGAAAGAAAGAGCAAATTGCTCAAGTGAAGAAAGAAATCTGAATGATTTATTATTTGATTCTTGCTTAACCTTCATCATTACAAAGTTCAGATATTTATACTAGAGACTATAAACCCTAGCACCTTAGACACATGTCAATCATCTGAGCTATATCAGAGATCAACGGTCACCTATTGTGACCGGAATAGTGCCAAATCGTACAATCTCACTGAACGGTAAAGGTGAAGATAAAGGTAAAGTGATACAACGAGTTTTAACCCTATAAAATCTACTGCAAGTGCACAACAAACGAAGTAGTGATTTAGGGATCGAATCCTCAAGGACCAATGGCTTACACAACAGATTATAGATTATTGAACTAAGCTAAGCAGAAAACAGTGATGGGTGATATTATCAAATTTAAATAACGAGAAAACAAATTTAAAACGATTTAAAACAGATTACTAAAAGTGGTAGGCAATAGGGAATTCTCAGGAAATCACATTCATGAACCAGACAACTATTCAGATTCTAATATGCATGCATCTTAAACTCAAACACTGATATAAATTGCTCCACTTTCGTGATAACAATTACTTTCCCTAGAGATTCGAGTGCCTAAACTTTCGTTTGGTCACGGCTATCCTAGACAAGCATTATAGTTCAGGTTTGATCAGTTCATAATACTTTATAACTAACCTTTCAATTGTTATAACGTATTACTCATCAACAGTAGTTCTAGCAATAGACAAGCTTTTGGAATGTGTATCAACCTAAGATCTAGTGATTAAATGGCCAGTTCAATCCTAGCATTATGCCTAACAGTGATGAAGATGGTAAGAATAAGTAATCTATCTGTGTCTGATTCAATCTGTGAAATCCATCAAAAACTCTAAAACCTAACTAGAGATCTACTCAGACATAATAAACGAACAAGCAGAAATCATGAATGAGAAAAGCATAATATATAGAATAGAAAAGTATAAGGGTTCAGAAATCTTCTCCAAGGGATGATGAGATCTTCGCCCAATTACAACTCTAAATCTCCAAAAGTATGAGTAAAAACGTGCAGAAAAAGGGTCTGGTTCTAAAAGTCTCAAACTAATAGGTATTTATAGGATAAAACAGAAAAAGAAAAACCCTAAAAAATCTTAGACAGGGATTGGTCGGTCTGGAAACTGGACCGGTCGGTCCGGTTTCCAGAGCCAAAATATTCTTCAAATCTTCAAGTGGGCCGACCGGTTCTTGGTGTGGACCGGTCGATCTTGTTTCCCGAGCCAAAACCAAGTTCTCATGTGTCTTCAAGTGGACCGGTCGGTCCTTGGTGTGGACCGACCGATATGGTTTCCCGAGGCACTTATCTTCGTCTTCAAAGGGCTGGACCGACCG
Organism: Draba incana; assembly: GCA_963576765.1. Lineage (NCBI taxonomy): Eukaryota > Viridiplantae > Streptophyta > Magnoliopsida > Brassicales > Brassicaceae > Draba > Draba incana. The sequence goes on from OY755210.1 coordinate 1,223,138, forward strand.
GTCCTTGGTGTGGACCGGTCGGTCCCATTTCCAGGATCTTCGGTTTTCACTCGAAATGCTCCAATCTTCTTCCCATACGCATGTGGTTCTGAATCTTCGAGTATGGATCTAAATATCAGCTCAAAACAACTCAAAAGGCTCCGAAAACGCGTTAAGTTCGTGGTTAGGAATGTCCAAATTCTCATTATATCATAAAGTGATTGTGGGTGATTCTGATCTTTGACTCTTGTCTCTTGTGAATAATGTTGTTGGAGGAGATGAGCTAGCTTTGGACTTTATGGGCTTTTCCTTTAGTGGATCCAGTGAGGCCTTGTTATCTTTTACACTTGAATCGAAAGCCTCAGTTTGATTTAGAGTCTTTGGCACACTTAGTGTTTTCTTCACTTCAGCTTGCTTAACATTCCCCCTCAAACTTGGTGTGGGTGGAGAATGAACACCAAGTTTGAATCTCAATTCATTGAAAGCTGCAGAAGGTAGAGACTTAGTGAAGATATCTGCAAGTTGAAGATGAGCAGGGATATGCTTTACTATTAAGGTTCCCAAAGCCACTGTCTCTCGGACAAAGTGATATCCTGCTTCAAAATGTTTAGACCTTGGATGAAACACCGGATTAGCTGTCAAGTAGATAGAAGATAGATTATCTCCATACAGTGTAGCCGGTGAAGGTTGTGGAATCCCAATATCCTTCAGAAGATTGCTTAACCATACCAACTCACAAGTCGTATCAGCTAGAGACCGATACTCTACCTCAGTAGAACTCCTGGACACTGATTGTTGCTTCTTAGCAGACCAAGAAATGATATTATTACCCAAGAATGTACAAAAACCTCCAGTTGATCGTCTTGTAGTGGAACAACCAGCCCAATCACTATCACTGTAAGCAGCAAGAGTGAAATCTGTATTCTTTGAAAAAGAGATACCAAAATCAGTTGTACCTTTGACATACCGAAGAAGTCTCTTGAGCATATTATAATCAGACATTGTAGGAGCATGCATCTTTTGGCACACATAATTCACAGCATACTGAAGATCAGGTCTGGTCATAGTGAGTTATTGAAGCTTGCCAGCTAAGCTCCTAAAGTATTTAGGGTCGGTGAACAACACATCTTGGTCTGGGATCTTGTTCAGCTGCAATGGAAGAGGTGTAGCTACTGGTACACAGTCTAACATTCCTGCAACAGCCAATAAATCTTTAGCATATCTTTCCTGAGATAGAAACAAACCTTCTTTGTGAAATTTAGCTTGTATTCCCAAGAAATAATGTAGTTGCCCCATATCTTTCATACGGAACTGTTCTTTTAGAGCAGTTAAGAATTGATCCATCATTGCATTACTACTCCCAGTAAGAACCATATCATCAACGTAAAGAAGTAGGATCATCACATCAGTCTTCTTTGTGTAGACAAAGAGAGAAGGATCATACTTACTGCAAATAAAGCCAAATTCCAGAAGAAAATTACTAAACTTGTCAAACCAAGCTCGTGGTGCTTGTTTAAGACCATAAATTGCCTTATGTAATATGCATACATGATCAGGCTTACTAGGATCTACAAAACCAGTAGGTTGTTTCATGTACACCTCTTCGTGTAAGTCTCCATGAAGAAATGTATTCTTCACATCTAATTGCTTAATATCCCATTCCATAACAGTGGCTGTATGAAGAACTAATCTCACTGTTCCAGTTCTAACCACATGACTAAAGGTTTCCAAATAATCAATTCCTTCCTCTTGATTATACCCTTTAGCAACAAGACGAGCTCTTAGTCTATTTAGATCACCATCAGCATTCAATTTAGGAGTAAAAACCCATCTATTATTAAGAACATGCATATCTGGTGTTAAAGGAACTAAGGACCAAGTATTAGTTTCCTTACAAGTATCCATTTCCTCTCCCATAGCAGCAGTCCATCTAGGATCTTTAAGAGCAGCAGCTATAGTCTTAGGTAATGGATAAGCAACCTTTTTAGTGAGCAACACATACCTTGGATTCGGCTTGACTGTTCCCACTTTAGATCTAGTTACCATCGGATGAGATGATGTCACTACAGAATTATCAGTTCCTGTTGATGTGATAAGTGGAATGTTGCCTATAGCACAAGTATCTAGACTTGACGTACACCCATCTCCACTTATAACATCATTAGAAGACTGAATATTCTGTGACAATGACGTTGGGGCAGATTGCTCTGGTTTAGAATCCATATCATCAGTACTATCATAGCCAGTTTGGAGAGAAGCAAACGGATTAGGGGTAAGAGGAATCAGCTTTTCCAGATTGATTGTAGATTCAGAAGGTATAACTGGAGTTTGAAAGCCTTGTAACCAAGCAACAAGTAGAGGTGTTGTGGGAGCAGGATGTAAGCATTGATATAAGCTTCCAAAGGGAAACATTGCTTCATAAAAGATCACGTGCTTGTATATGTAAACACGGCCAGTAGGTGGATACAAGCATCGATATCCCTTGTATTTATCATTGTAACCGAGAAACACACACTTCAGGCTGCGAGGATCAAACTTATTATTCGCATATTCTCTAAGAGTTGGAAAACAGACACATCCAAAAACCCTTAAAGAACCATATTCAGGTGGCTTACCATATACCTTCTGATAAGGACTAAGATGATCTTCCAAAGTAGTAGTAGGAAGCAAATTGATGAGAAAATTTGCTGTATTTAAGGCTTCAACCCAGAACTTATGAGGCATCTTGCTTTCAAATAACATAGACAATCCCAATTCCATGATATGTCTATGTTTTCGTTCAGCCAAACCATTTTTCTGGGGGGTATAAGGACAAGAAATAAGTTGTTGAACACCACACTGCTCTAGATGATTCAAAAACTGATGATTAATGAACTCACCACCACCATCACACTGAAAGGACCCGATCTTGCAACCAAATTGATTCTCAACTAACTTCTGAAATTTTATAAAGGTTAAAAAGAAATCTGATTTGAGTTTGAGGGGGTACAACCAACTGAAATGTGACCAACTATCTATGAAGATTACATAAAAACGAAATCCTTGACCAGAGGTAACAGGAGCTGGCCCCCAAAGATCACAATGGATTCTATCTAGTAATCTTGATGCAGTGAAAGAAGATGTAGAGAAAGGAAGTCTACTGCTTTTCCCAAGGCGACAAGCTTCACAGATACTGTTAGAGCTCTTGCTGATTGAGATAGCTTTATTAGAAACTAGATGATGCAGAACTTGAGTGTTGGGATGACCCAATCTCCTGTGCCATGTGTCCTCACTTGCAGTTTGCTGTCTTGAAGAGAAAAACACTTGAACAGGTGGATCCTCCAGAACATAAAGACCCTCATGGTTTCGTCTCAGGGTTAACACTCTCTTTGTTGTTTTGTCCTTAACAATTACCCCATCACAATCAAACTCAAAAGAACAAGGATAATCGGAAGTAATTTTGGAAACAGAGAGCAAAGACTTAGCTATATCAGGACACACTAACAAATCATTGAGAGGAATAGCAGTACCTGAAGTTGAGGGAAGCATGGATGATCCAGTATGAGTAATGGGCAAGAAACTTCCATCACCCACCATCACAGAGTCTGAACCAGAGTAGGGATGAAGTTGAAGAAGACCCTGAGTTGAGTTGGTTACATGAGCAGTAGCTCCAGTATCAGGATACCACTCCTGACCAGCCATATCAGTCATATCAGTCACCCTCAGAGCAGCTAAAGCAGCAGGAACATTATCTGGTTGATAGCTGTTGTTGAAACGATGCCAACAGTTCAGAGCAGCATGACCTAATTTTCTACAGATTTGACAAAGAGGTCTAGTGTCTTCATCAGTAGAGGAACCTTGATATGAGGAGTCTGAAGATGTGGAGTTTTGTTGATGAAAACCACGGCCCCTAGTTGAGTATGAACCTCTACCTCGATTTCCTCTAGAATAATTGTTTCCCCTGCCTCTATGAGTGTAGAATCTAGTGTTTTGGCTAGGTTGAGTCACAGTAAAAGCTAGATGAGGAGTGATTGCAGAACTAGCAACATAACTCTTAAGCCTATCCTCATAACCAATCAATCTAGCTACGACACTTTCATAAGTAGGTCCAGGCAGTTCATCCATAGAACTCTCAATAACCGTAATAATAGGTTCATAATCACGTCCTAAACCATGAATAGCTGCAAAGATACGACCTTTTTCACTTACAGGATGACCAATAGATGTAAGCTGGTCAGAGATGAGCTTCACAGTTTAAAGATATTCGGCCATGCTCTTATCTTGCTTGGACACCGTTTGTAGTCTCCGTTGTAAATCAAACAGGCGAGAAGAAGAAATCCGATTAAACTGAGTTGCTAGAGCCAACCATACGTCTTGAGCAGTAGAACAGCCAACCACCAGACTTAAAACTTCTTCAGAAAGAGAACCCAGTAACCAAGCTTTAACAACTTGGTAAGATTGAATCCAAGTCTCATAATCAGGATTCGGAACAGGAGTCTCAATATTAGGCACTATGAGAGATGATACAGGCTTAGAAACAGAACCTATAACAAAACCCAATAGTTTTTGACCAGAAAGAAAGGCCTCAAATTGAGATTTCCAGAGAATATAATTCCCTTGAGTGAGTTTCACAGTAACACAATTTGAAATATTTAGAGACGGAAGAGAAACCATGGAACTGTCCATGGCTCTGATACCATGAAAGAAAGAGCAAATTGCTCAAGTGAAGAAAGAAATTTGAATGATTTATTATTTGATTCTTGCTTAACCTTCACCATTACAAAGTTCAAATATTTATACTAGAGACTATAAACCCTAGCACCTTAGACACATGTCAATCATCTGAGCTATATCAGAGATCAACGGTCACCTATTGTGACCGGAATAGTGCCAAATCGTACAATCTCACTGAAAGGTAAAGGTGAAGATAAAGGTAAAGTGATTGTGGGTGGTTCTGATCTTTGACTCTTGTCTCTTGTGAATAATGTCGTTGGAGGAGATGAGCTAGCTTTGGACTTTATGGGCTTTTCCCTTAGTGGATCCAATGAGGCCTTGTTGTCTTTTACACTTGAATCGAAAGCCTCAGTTTGATTTAGAGTCTTTGGCACACTTAGAGCATGTACATTGGTAACCCCAAGGGGTCTAAAGTGGGTGTTCTTATAATATAAAATTATTAAAATGGTTATAAAAGGAAGAAAGAGAGTGTTTTGTGAGGTATATTGAAATATAAAATTAATAAAAATTTGAGTAAAGAGAGTAGAGAGTGTTTAAAAGGAAGAGAGAGTGTGTTAATTGGGATCTTTTGGAGAGTGTTTTTAAAAGGAAGAGAGAGTGTTTAAATATAAAATTAATAAAAGTTGAGTAAAATGATAAAAGAGAAGGTATAAAGTTGAGTAAAAGAAAGAAAAAGTATGTGTTTTAATAATTTTATATGGCCTTAAAACCCTGCAGGGTTATCAATGTATATGCCCTTAGTGTTTACTTTACATCAACTTGCTTAACAATATATAGCTAAGTTAAATTTGCTTATAACCGATATTTGTTCTAAAATATTTTTATAAAGAATGTATAGAAATCAAATCTCACATCACATCGCTTGAATTTCATGGAAATAAACACATTCATTATAAGTTAATAAAAAAGAGGTTGCATTCGAGCAATTTGAATATAAAAATGCAACAAGTTAATGTGGATTTTGGGGATTTCAATAATAGTAGTAATTAAGAAAAATTAAAGGAAACAAAGGAGGGAGCAAGTGGTTTCACGACGGGCTCGAGAGCACGTGTCGCTGTCTTAACGGACACTTGCTGACTTCTCGATCACTGTTGCCTTTACCAGACCACTGCACGTGTCTCCTTCTTGGTCACCTAAATTTCTGCTAGGTATTTTTACTATATATACTTATGATTTTATTAATTCTTACTTTCTTTGCTTCTCATCATTTTCAATTCCTTTTTAATGAAGCCCAATCTAACTCATATACTACACAACACAATTCTGACCGGGTTCTTATTTGTTATTGTTAATAATAATAGAAATCAACCTTATATATATATAAGGAGTAGAAGGATTAATTTTGTTTTATTGGCAATGGAGATTTTGTTTTCTTCTTTAAATAGCTATTCATTTCTCCTTTTTACATCACCGTATAATATCATGATGCTACTGTTAGTTAGGAAAATAGTAATCATGTGCTGTTACTCTGTTTATATATGCTACTGTATTTAATACTGTATTTAAATGCTACTGTATTTAATAATCATGGGTACATACATATATAGTACAATTTTTATCATAGCTTTGCTACTAGTATTTTTTAGAGGAATAAATACCTTCTGGACCAAAAAAAAAGAGAGGAATAAATACTAAGAGCACCCCAACGGGGAGAAACCTCACAAATACTATTTTAATAAATTCTATTTTATTTCATTATTTATTTTAGCATTAAATTATTAAATATTTAGAGAACCAATAATGTTAGACCTTGTGGCGAAATAGGTTCTAAAACTTCTGAGAACCGTTTCTCATCCCTAGACATCCGAAAGTCGGATCTAGTTCTCTCTCTTGCCTTTTTTTTTGTTTTTGTTTTTAATGGTAATAATCTGAGAAAATACTGTTGTTGGTGTTCTAACTATCTCCTTGATTTAAACATATAGCCTATATGAACAATGTTTTTTTTTTTCCAGGCGATCCTCTTTTAAACTGACCACAAGTCTTTTCGTCTGTACTTTAGAAACAAACCAAAAATTATGAAATCTGGCATTTTGGATTACTAGTTTGAAAAGATAAAAATAAAACTTGTGTGATACTAGTCTATTATTAGTATGTCATATCAATAGTATGTTAATTATTACTGATATGTCATATCCACGAGAATGTATTTGGGGTCTGAATGTTTACCTATTTTAGCAGAAAATAAAAGAAAATATTTATTTTTCTTCCCATTTTATACCAATTAGAGAGAATTGAGTGGAAAAAGATTTCTTCTACTTTTATCAAAAAGTAGAGTTAATCATCCAACTTATTTTGGGAAGAAGAAAAAATTCCTCCCGTTTACACATTTTTTCTCTTTCCTATTCATCACATTTCTTTTCCTCTCTTTTCTTCTACAAGCACACCAATCAAAGCCTTGGTATTCTGTAAACTATAACTATTATTGATATGTTAGAATACCAAGTTTTATTCATTTAGTACAGGTGTATAACATATTAAGTGATCAGAGTAACTCTTGTTATTATTGACAAACAAATGTGACATTTTTTCCAACAAATATGTAACATACCGTAAATATTTACAATAGACACTCTAAGATATACAGCAGCTTATATGCCAATTTCTTTTAATACTGCTACATATATGTATACAAGATAAAGTACTATATATGCGTTTTATGTGTTACATTGTAGTATATTTCAAGAATTTATAGTATGTCATTTTAAATTTATCTTTAAACCAAACTATCAAAATAAGGGACCTCAAAATAATTAGAAAACGAAAAATAATGTATGGATCTGATTCTTAACTAGATTCGTATTGTAGTGGTACTATTTTGACCACAGTGAGTGATGTGATGTTATGATTTTATAAACAGCTTTTTTTACTGCACATGTACTATTTTCTGGTCTTTGCAACTATGTACCTTACACAAATATAAAATTTCTAACTATTTGATTTGACTTTAATTTTCGTTTGTAATATAACTATTCAGCCAGTATAGTTATATATGTTTTGACATGTAAACATAAGAAAGGGTATTGCTTATGAGTTTGAAATGTAATCTAAAATAATATTAAATTTATTTTGAAATGGAACATACAAATGATTGAATGACTTATACATATACCATTAATATAAAATTTAGTTGTGGTCAAAAGGGTATTGCTTATGAGTTAATTTGTCTTTTTCATCTTGAAATATATATATGGAAATTAGCAAAGATAACACATAAAAATTTATAATTTGAAAACTAACCAATTTTCACATTTTTCTCTTTCTATCTCTTCCTATCTCGTTCTACCTAATTAGTTAATTTTTAGATTATAATTTTTTTTTAGTTATTTCACAAATTCACCCATATATATAAGTTTGTTAGTGCCAAATGTGTGTACAAAAATTTGAAAGACTTGCATTCACACGCTTACCTTGTTTTACTATTTAATACATATATATACGTATTTTTTTCAACGATAAAGACTTGTGTTTGACCAAAAAAATGACTTCGTATGGTAGGTATCTCTAGATCGATGAGTATAATCCATGAATTGATTGGTAGCGTGTGTAGTTAGTTAATTTATTAGGATAATTATGCAATACAAAATACTTTTTCACTTATTTAGAAATTTTCTTCACCTATATCTATTTCATTCTATTAAGCTCTAAATATATGCTCTTTGTATAAAGTAGATAAGACGTAAAATATTTGAACTTTATGCTGGTAGGCTATATATCACAACCTATTTGGTCAACCCTTTTAGCCATTGGACCACAATAGTGATAAAAACTGAACTATTGTATTATGGGTGAATTTGCCAACTAACCAAAAAAATTAATAATTAGCAAACTAGCTAAAACTAACCTATATAGCTCAAATTTGGCCATTAGATTTAGATTAACTAGTTAGGATTTGAATTATAGTTTTTTTTTTTTGTATATACATGCCAATTCCTCTTGTATTAATTGACAAATAAGGATTCCACAAATTGTAGGTAACTATATATTGTTTTTTTGGGTTAGAATAGGTACTCAATTTAAACCATGAGAAGGTTTTATTTGAGGAGTATTCAGCTTATATAAACCACACCAACAAAAAGTACCTAACTTTAATCTAATCTGAACCAAAATTTAAGTGGACTAAATTGTTAAATACAAAATATATTTTAGAAAACAAAACTAAATTTGTAATATTTTTTTTTTGAAAAACTTAAGATATTTTTTTAATCTAAAACATCATCAGAAAAAAAGAAAATTTAACAAATTCTTTTTTAGTTTCATTGATTGTAGTGAATGAAAAATGTCAACTGTAACCGAAATTATTACAAGGGTCTGGATTATCTTAAAAAAATTGGGTCAAATGTACTAATTAAGAGAGTACATTAAAATATAAGTGAAGTTGATGTCTTTTTAAAATGGACCATTAATGAATCAAGTGGGTCATGACTAATGATTAATTTTGTCCATTATTAACCTTCTATGTGCTCTATATGGAATAAACCCTAACTGTGATTTGAAAGATAGGTCCACTCAGAGGTATATACCTTTCCATTATTAGATTAACTCTAATTAATTTATTATTTACCCATTACATGTAAGTTAAATACTTAAATTCAATCTACTCTATGAACTAAACTTGATTTTTATTGGTTATTTATCTTTCAGACAATCATGGAAGGACCACAACACACACCCATAACTCTGTTGCAAATCAATATAATCTATTTATATGTTTAACATATAAATATTTAACATATATATAAATTTAAGCGTAGTGAAAGTGAGCTCAAAGTCATGTTTCCATTGAGGTTTAGCACTATAATTAAAGCAGACGAAATAAAAATGTGTTACAAATTTATGGTTGAAATTAATTTTCCAAAATGGGCTTAAAATGTAATTAAGGTAAGGCCCAATTATGTTATATATCAAATTTCATTGAGTTTCGGTTCAAAACATTGGTTTGGTTTGGTTTAGTGCGCTTTATATGTCCATTTTTAATTTCCTTTATATGCGGATTAAAAGTGAAAAACTTCCCAAATTTTAGGGGCTTTCCGATAATTCTGGCTAAACCAGTCGTCTAAAACAAGGGTTGATATTTAACTCTTAAACCTCCCCACCATTTAGATCATTCTACGAATATGGAGACAAAGTTTCCAAATGTTGCAAAAATCACCCTTTCTCTTTATCTCCGACGATAATGATCAGAATAATCTTCGGTACACGAGCTTGAAAGATGTAATCTCAAGTTCTGATGGATTCAGTTCGTTGTTTTGTCCCCACCAACATAGTGTTCCTTCGCAAGAAGGGTTTCTCTTGTCGGAAATAGATTCTTCGAATCTCGCCATTAGATCGTTTCTCTTGTCGTGAAAAGAGCGGCTTCGATGTATCTTCAGTCTTCTATGATTGTCACTGCTCCTAATACGAATTGGTTTCGGAGATTTTGTTTGAAAGCTAAGCATCAAGCGTTTGCTGCGGCTGATTGTCTCAGACCGGTTTACCGGATTTTCGCTCGGTCTAGTTAAGAGATGGTGATTATAATTTGTAAATGTGTAAATACTGTATACTATAATTTAGATCATCAAATAAAATTTTCAAATTTCCAACAAATTTTTTTTCTTACTTCACCTAAAACATAAGAACCGATCTATGAACATCATACCGTCGTAGAATTTAAGTATCATACAAGTTTCTTCTTTTAGCGTTTTTTCTTAGCTCGTTTCGAAGAAGGCCTCAACGTCCCTTTCCTCAAATCTTCTAGTCCTTTTGTCTCCAGAAATGGCTGCAAGGTAAAACAGCAAAATCAATCATGTGAAAAAAACCGGTTTAGCCTAAATCGCTAGTTCCGAATTTTGACAATTTCAATCCCGAAATGAGAACAAACGAAAAAGCCGAGGTTTCATTATCCGATCACAATGATTATTCGATAAGAGATCTTTTGTTCTAAGTTTCATCGGTTCCGTTCCAAGTTTAACAATTCAAATCGTAAATCTCCAAAGTACGTAACAAACGAGAAAGGAGACGGAATTCTAACCTCGTCCTTTCTCTTTTGAAGCTCGAGAAGTTCTCGACAATACGCAAGACACTCGGTGTGGTAAGCTGCAGCTAAATCCTTAATCAAAGCCTTCCTTTTGATGATCCCAATCACTTCCAAAAACCGAAACATTCGATTAGTAAACAGCGAAAAACCCGATCTTCTACATCATAAATGCAGATACTGAAAATAAGCAAAACACACACAGAGAAAGCTAATGAATCATGAACAAAACAACAACAACAACATAATCATGCTCTTAAAAAGCTTTTAGGGATCTAATTCAGAAACATTAGTGACTCACAAACACATCACTAACAAAGGAAAATTAGCTCTTTTTCTCTACACTTAGTCAAATTCGTGATTATGCAGGACTGAGGATTTTAGGTTAGTGAATTTGAAAATGCGAGCTTTTTGGGTACGATTAACAATGGCGGAGTAGAGATTAGGGATCAAACACTCGAGGACAAGAGTCTAATTGAAGAGAGTAAGTTAAGCTAAGCAAACCCTAGAAATCGATTTGTGGAAAATTAGGGAATTACTTCGACTGGGATCGAAATGAGACGGAGGAGTAGAAGTTTCCGGCGGCGGATCTTCGGGATGGGTTAAGTTTGCCGGCGGAGGAGGAGGAAGAAGGTCCTGTGGAGTTTGGTGGATCTCTTCTTCTTCCGCCATTGAAGGAGCTTCAGATTTTTTTTTTCTCACAATGGTTTTTTTTTTTTTTTTGAGGGTTAAATGAAAGATTTGTTCTTCATATTTAAACAAAAGATTCTTTAATTTTTCTTTTTCATTTTCCATTGTGATTTTGTGTTGTGTTTTCAGTTGAAAAAAGGTTGACTTCACAAATTTTTTTTATTTTTTTTTGGTGTCTGTAGTTTATTATTTCTTAATTTCATTTTTCATATTGTACATGTTTTCATCCATCTTTTGGTTATTTATTTATTTTAATTTATGCTTTAAACATCAATATTTATTTCCTAACAATTTCCATTTTCTTTTGGTCAGTCACATATATTTTCCAATCGACATATCTTGCTTTCCCTTGGCGCAATCTTGACTAATATCATTCTATGGCATCATGGATCCAATTTCATAAGATAAAATGATGCGACTCTTTTTAAGCATCATCTCTTTAATTTACTTTGGAACATAATATACAAAAACATCATATAAATTCATCAAGATAATTTGTTGATAATAACAACAACATAATGTTACACGATATAATTTTAAAAGCCTTTAATTCACTATTTTTATAAAGACAATTCTATTTCAAAAGAGATTTTAAGCTAAGATTTTGAATTTTTGATCAATAATTTCTAATTTTTTTTGGTGAAAGTTATCCTAACATTTAGACCCAAAAAAAAAGTTGGGAGTAAGTTTGTAGAAACATAAAGCATTTACGGATTTTTGGTGGAATTCTTTGGATGAAAAAAGGAAAGTGCACTGGATAAGTTGGGAAAGATTATGCTTGTCTAAGTAGAATGGGGGAATGGGTTTCAGAGATTTGGAGTGCTTTAATCAAGTCTTGTTGGCAAAACAGGCGTGGAGGATTCTACAATACCCATTGAGTTTGTGTGCAAGGGTGGTAAAGAGTAGGTATTTTAGCCAAGGAGATTTCTTGAATGCTTCTCTAGGCAAGAATCCTTCGTATGCATGGAGAAGCATGTTTCATGGTAGAGAACTTCTTGGTAGAGGTATGGCAAAGTTAATTGGCAATGGTAAGTCCATCCGGGTTTGGTGTGATCCGTGGTTAGAAGAAGAGGGAAGGAAGAGAATCCCAATGATGAAGAATATTTTCGTTGATTTGGAGTTGAAAGTGAGTGATTTGATTAATCAACAGACGGGAAGATGGAGAATGGAATTGATGCAAGAGATCTTCTATCAGAGGGATGTGGAGTTGATAAGAAGAAAGAAAACAGTGGTGTCTCAAGCTGACTTTTGGGTTTGGAATCATACTAAGAGCGGGGACTATACGGTTAAGAGTGGCTATTGGTTAGCAAATAAGAAAAAGAATGGAGAGTTGATTAGACAAGCAGAGGCGTTACCGTCGGTAAACGGTATCCTTAATAGGATTTGGAAATGGCAAGCCCCTCCAAAAATAAGAAATTTCATGTGGAGATCAGTAAGTAATGCAGTTCCAGTTGTGGACGGGTTGATAAGAAGAGGTATTAAGGTGGATAGCCGATGTCAGATTTGCGGTTTGGAGGGAGAAAGTATAAACCATGTATTATTCGTTTGTAGCATGGCGAGACAGTTGTGGGCTGTATCAAACGTGCCTATGCCGGAAGGGGGGTATCATCTAGAGTCAATCTTTTGCAACATGTGTTATTTGATGGGTATTAAGAAGAATAAAGATATCTCTCTCCAGGTTGCAAGATCAATCCCCTGGATATTATGACTCCTTTGGAAGAACCGTAACAAATATTTCTTTGAAGGGAAAATATTTCAGGTTTTGGAGGCCATAAACAAGGCAAGGGAAGAGGCAAATGATTGGTTTTTGGCCCAGGAGGTGAAAGTTCAGGAGGAAGAGAAGCATGCTAGGCCTATTGTTAAGAAAGGGTCAAATTGGAAGAAACCAAGGGAGGGATGGATGAAATGCAATGTGGGCTCCCATTGGAGGAAAGGCAAGGAATATGGAGGAGGATCATGGGTGCTAAGAGATGCAGTAGGTGGGGTGATTATGCAGAGTAGAAAAGCTTTTGATACTGAAGAGAATAAACAAGATTTTAATCTAAATGTTTTCGAATGGGTGGTGGAGAGCATAAAGAGCTTACATATGGACAAGGTCATTTTTGCTTTTCAGGATTCAGAGTTGGTAGGAGCTTTGTTGAGACCGAAGGCTTGGCCAAATTTCAAATGTTATGGAGAGGCTATGAAGAAAGCTCTTGGTTCAATTGCTGAATGGAGGATTGAGAAGGAAGATCACAAGGATAATATGGGTGCCTTTCGAATAGCACAAAGTGTAACCATAGGATCACGTTTTCAGTCCTATGTGGCTATTGGTTACCCTTTGTGGTTACAAGATGTGTTTCTTGAGGAGGCAAAGGCTTGAGTAGGTTTTTGGAGGGTTAGACTTTCGTAGATTTTGAGGCAGGGTCTTTATGCCTGTAGGTCTAACCATTTTTTGGAGGTCTAGGTTGTGGTTGTGATGATACCAAATCTATGACTATAAGTTGTAATTACAGGTTGGTGGTTTTAGTATTAATGCAATTTTATCCAGACGGAAAAAAAAAAAAAGCATTTACTGATAAAAAGTTAAAGAGTCGTGTTGTCCAAAGCAAAGTAGTAGTGAAGATGAGATCAAAAGCATTACGGCGAATTTTAGCCAAACCCACTGCATCCACCATAGTTCCCACGACCACGTCTTACTCTTAGTGAATATGAAGTAGCCAAGTTATTTTACTAAAAAATATTAAATGTCAGACAAAACTTTAATAACAACACTTCACATTTCACTCTATAACGAATTACGGAATACAGATTGCATACATCTAATTTTAACAATAAGGTTTTGTTATTAAAACAAACCACCTATAAATAGTACAATGGATTTATTCGGTTACTTAAACCGAGTTATCAACTGTTTCTAACTTCCTACATTTAGCATAAGAGATGAAGTAAGAAGATTAGCACGTCATTTCCTTGATATTTTTGGATATTGGCCTTCTTCCAAATTTATATGTTTTCCAAAAGTCTTCTCTATATAAATCATTCTCATGTTCACATTCACTAATTAATCAAATAATCAAATCTTTCATACATCACCTTAATCTTCTATCTTTCCTCTGTCCCTCTCAAGATTATAAAGCCTAATCCTTCTTAACAAAAATCTGAAAACTTCATCAATGACGAACGAAATGAGGTTTATTCAAACATGGGGAGAGGTAACACCTTCATTGTCTCACCGGATTCAGCAGAGGCGATTATCAAGGAGCATTTCGCAACCAAAGTTGGAAACGATTGTTGAAGAAGGTTGCGATAGTTTTGAAGTTAAGGCGCCAAAACGGATTGTGATCTTTCTTCCTCTTTTGCTCTCAATGATTTTGTACTTCGTACTGTACAAGACCATCAAAGGCTAATGATTGATTGCTTCTTTGAATTGTAAATTGGATGAATTAATGACAGAATCTCTCTATGTTTTTAGGTGAAAAAGAGTTATGATTTGAATGAGCCGGTTTTGTTTACTCAAGAGGTAAAAAAAACCGATGCCTTGAAAACGTACTAGCCAAATATCAAGAATTTATCGAGATAAAAATGCTATCGCAAAATTTTAAAATGTTTTCTTTGAGATAAAAATGAATATGATTTCATTTTCAAAGAATCCAATCTTTTGTTTTAAAAAATCGCATTGATAAAAGAAACCCAGAACATATTTCCATAAGAGAAAATCTAATAAATTCCTATTTGAGAAATGAAAATCAAATTAAACACTATGAGTTGAATAGAGTTATAGAGAAATAAGATTATAGATAACTCTTCTGCTTAATTATACATATGTATATTGAAATACAAATACATATCTTTGTTTCAAGAAAATTGAACAACATGATCATGTCTACACAACAAAACACAAGAAACCGCCGAGAGAATCGCCGGAACAAGAATAAAAAGACGGTGTCGTTGTCCCACGGCGACGGCGACTTTGTAACAATAATTTTTATGATTGTAATCATCGGACTTTTCTTCAAAGATGGTCTCTAGTGTCGGAGGCATTGAACATTTCCGGCGAGAAATTATCGACGACGGCACCAATTCAGCTTTAGATAAAAATCTTCTTCTTCCTAATTCTGATCTAACCATTATGATGAGCTCGAAAGTGTTCTTGTTTTTCTTTCCTTGTGGTTCGTTTAAAGAGGATGAACGTTTATTGGTTTCTGATTACTTTCAATCGTGAATTCTTGGTGTATATATAGAGACCAATGCACTACGACACACAAAAAAAAAAACACGGTTTCAATTTGTTTGAAAACAAATTTGTGGAAAAAAAGAACAGATGGATCAACGGTTGTCTCTAGTCCAAAATTTGAGGTAGTGGTCTTTATGACTACACGTATACTCCTTTTGATAATTGATATTGACAAAATTAGAAATTGTAAAAGTAACGACAAAATTTTCTCCATTATTTGGTGATGCATAGAAAACAAACACAAATATCAATATTTCTTTAAAATATCTCTGGGATATTATCCTGATCAAACCTTTATACGAATTGTTGTGAAATATGATTAGACTGTTTTTAATTATGAATTTGATTATCAAACCTAAAGTGTCCATAACAGTTGATTAAAAAAATTAAAACAGAAAATTAATTAGATGAATTCACTTTGATTTCGTGGACAATCATTGATTTAAACTGGCCTGCAAGAAAAACAAAATCAGTATCAAGCTGGAAATATAATTTCTGTTATACTGTACTTAGAAAGCTTGATCATGTTCTAAATTATATCAGTTCGAAAACTATTCTGTATGTATTCACTTTTTCTATCTTAGAACCAAATTTCTATAACAAAGACGGATTTAATACCACTAATAAAAACATAATCACTAAATTTTAGGAGTATCATTATTTAGTTAATGATCTATGTAGTCAACGTATAGTTTGTAGCATTCACATTTTAATTATCATAATATCTGTCGATCGGTAAGATATCTAATGATTCTTTGGAACCTTTCAAGTTTTGATAATAGGAACCTTTTCAAGTTTTGTCATAAAAACTTATAAAATACCAAGAAGACTTAAAGAAAATATTTCGAAAAGTATTTAAATAATTTCACAACTTGAGTTTACGAGAATACGACTTGAGAAGAAGAAAGAAGAAATTTCGGAGAACTATATGAATAGTGGTGTGTAGTAGTTCTTAGTATCGGTCCATTTGGAGTCTTGTTTGGTTAGCCGTATCACTTCTACGTGTACGAGAGACAAACGATAGATTTTGACATAAAGTTTGTGAAACATTCAATATCTCTCTTTTATAACGTCTAGAAGTATTTCTTTTCATCATTATATTTCTATGGATACAAATAACTCTTTATTTCTTTTAACTTTAAACTGATATCTCTTTTGATCCCCCAAAATAGCAAAAAATATCTTTAAAGGGTAACACATATTTATTTAAGAAATTCAAAAGGAATTCACAAAATACTTTACCTTTTGTGGATAACAAATTCAATTGCAATTCACAAACTTTTCTTTATAAATTCCCTAACAAAACAAAAGCAGTGTTTTTTTTATTGGTAACTAAATTTTTAGATAGTCAAACTAAATTATAATTTTACTAATACAAATAATCTCTAATGCTCTCCACAAGAACAATAGCTTGTCTTTAAAGTGAACCTTTTCCACGATAATCTCTAGGCGAACAATCTCATACACATACTTAAACACAATGTGACAATCACGATCGTAATTTTAATCAAAGCTTTCACCAGAATCACATTCAAACCAAACGCAACTCATAGTGAAACAACCAAAGCATGTGTATATCTTCGCTAAAAGCATGTGTGTAAGTATAATCATGATTTCTCGAGTTCAAGAGAACCATTAGTTTCTTCGCATCAATTTTTCCAAGCTTTTACGATTCTTGTGAACCTTATCCGGGCCAAGAATCATTCCCCTGATTGATGCATCTGCTTCACATGGCTAAAAGGTTAAATTTGACTCAGAACTTAGCAAACCGATTTAAAGTGAGAACTCGTTTATTTCATCGCCTTATAGTTATACATTCAAGCCAACAATACGAACCCATGTAAAGTAGTGGTTACTCAATCTAAAGAGTAGTTCTCACCATGGTTCGAGCTGAATATTGGCTCTGAATGGTAACAGCAGAATGATTAAATTTCTGGCAGAATGATTAAATTTCTAGCAGAATCTGGCAGAATAAAAGAAAGTTAAATGGTGTCAACCATTATACCAATAGCAGAATATCACAGAATAAATAAAATAAATATTCGAGAATCTCACATAATAAATAAATGGTGTCAGTAGAACCATTATACCAATGGTGGAATCATTCTAGAGACAAAAACTGACAGTATAACCATTAAACTGATAGTATAACCATTAAACTGACTGTATAAACATTTAATGTGAATGGTGTTGGTATAATAATTATGCTGATAGTGGAAGCATTCCACCGATACCATTTTGACCCATTATTAATACTCCTATGATGACAACTCTGGTTTAGGATTAGGTTTCTAATAAAGCAAACCATTCTAAACCGAACAATCTATTGATTTCCCTCACTTTGGTACCAATATGGAATCGAACCCTGGTGGGAGTTGTTCACAAATTATTTTAGGGGATTCTAGTTACGATGGATTTTAAAGGATTAATTTGCCTAAAACATGAGTAAAACAAATACAACCCTCCACCTTCGGATTAGTGATTTCAAAAAAGTATTTCTGGAAAAAAAAACTATATTTCCTTAATTGCAAAAACAGATCCTATTATATATTTATTCTTTACAAAAAAAGGAAAACAGATCTAATCACAAAAATCGTTAAACGATATCATTATTATGTGAAATGAATTTTCTGAAAATTATTTTCTATAAATAATGATTGACTCGTAATATATAAAAAATTCGTAATATTCAAATTAATTGTACGTAAATATTCAAAATAATTATCAAAAACACATTACAATATGTGATCAAAAAAAAAAAAAAACACATTACAGTACTTTACATGCAATCGTGGGGGTCATTAAAAATGCATCTGAATCCAACGAAAATAATTGTGAATGCATCAGAAACCAATCCTATTTTAGTGGATTATTGTGAAATGTGAATACTTAAAAATCCAACAAAATACTTCCAAATACAACTACTGTAAAATACATTAAAAACACAAATTCAATAATTTTCCCCATTAATATTCACAGTTAATCTGGACGAAATTTCTACCCTTTATGCTTTATGGTAATTTAAATTACCTCTTTTTTTTTAATTTTCTTTTTCCCGAAATCTGGTTCAGGACTTTCGTCGAGCAGTTTGTGGGCATAATTCTCAACGTTTTTTTTTTCATAACACTCTAAGCAAAGAACTGAGAAATCTTCAGTCTTTTGAAATAACCAAACATAATCAAAGATGAGTATTTAATCTGTTCTTCAAGAGACAGAAACTTCGAATTTTACACACTGATAATGAGGAAGATGCAAAGTTTCTCCATTTTTAAGACCTTTACCTTTCTAATTGTTTATGGTTAGTCTAATTAACCATCGAACCGGTATAAACCGGAAACATTCGGTTATTTAAGCGTTTAAGAGCTAGATTGGTTCACCCGCTACCACCCGCAAACGAGCGTTTGCGGGCGGTAGCGGTTCCTAGCGTTTGACAACAATCATGAAAAACGCTTTCTACCGCTCCGTACCGCTCCAAATCGCTCAAAACCAAAAGCTGCTTCCCTCGAGAGTTTGCGGTTGTGGGTGGATTTATTTTTTATTAGAAAATAAAATAAAATCCACTTAAAAATCAGAAAATATATAATAAATTTTAAAAAATCAATATTTGAATATTATAATTATGAAATATATAAATAATTTGACTTTCTTAATTAGTAACCTATTATAATTTTATATTTATAAAATCTTCACACTAAAATTCTCTTAATAAATTACAATCACAAATTTATATAAATCTAACAAACTAAAAATTTAAAATATAACATTAATCTACAAAAGAAACAATTTCTCTATTGAATTTATAGCTTTCATCCAAAAAAAAAATAAAAAAAAAATAATAATAAATAATGTAATTATCATATACATGATTTTTCAGTATTTAAATTTATTGAATTAATAATTTTATATTTTATTATAATAATATGATTTTTGATAATTTTTATAATTATTTAATGTGTTTATATTGTTAATTTATTATTTAACTGCTACTGCACCCGCTGTCAACCAGTCGTAAATATCCCGCAAATGCACCAACTTTTAACCGCTGCACCAGTTGTTCAAATCGCTCAAAAATGCTTGAAACCGCAACCGCCCACTTCCGCAAACTTTCGCGACCGCAACCGCAACCGCTTCGGCTACACCAGTCAGGCTCTAAGTACAATTTATGACACCAATTTTATCCCACTCAACTTGGTTGTGTCTCTTTATTAACTTTTTTTTTTTTTGGTCGACATGTCTCTTTATTAACTTAAACATGTTTAGATTAAGAGACCCTGGTTATTTTTATGGGGAAATTGCCAAAATAGGCCACTTTGTTTTGGAAAATGTCCCATTAAGACTATGTAAATTTTGCCCAATATTACCCTTCATGTAATTAAAATTAATTCAAATAAAAAGTTTTTAAATATTTGAAAAATCTGATAATTATAAACAAGTGATGAATAGTGGTTTTGTATAAAAGTTTTAATTTTTCAAGTTCAAAATTGGAATGTAAAATGAATTTAGTTTTCCATTCTGCGGGTGGTGGTAGAAGTAGAATTCGGTTTCTGGCTATTAACATAATTCTACGTTGTGTAGAAACATGTTTCTGCTGTATACCAACGTTCTACAACTTCCTAGAGCACTATTTCCACCACTTACACTGATATCTACCAGGCGCAGATAGTTGTTTCTACCTAAAGTTCTGCCATTATAACTACCATCTACCGTTTTCTAGAATCTACTTTCTACCAAATTAGTTATTAGATCCTAAAATCAAGGAGATAATATTTTAGTTTCCTAAAATGATTTTTTTCAATATATTGTACAGTTATTTAACTATTGTTTGTTGTTTCGAAATTATAATGAATTAATTTTTTTTTGAATAATTTTCTATTAAAGTTTTGTAAAACTGAAAAATTTCAAAAATATACCCACCCTTGGTCTCGAACTCACGACCTGTCATGTAACCTTGTAAGGGTGGACCATTTGAGCTGTAGTTTTTTTATTGTTCAAGGTTATTTTATAATCATAATATACGTTATTCAAATTGATGGTAAAATATGTGTCTATGGTGATTGAAAAAGGTTGTGGGCGATGTCATGAGATTGAAATGGTCGGCGGCGAGTTTCTAACGAAGGTGGAAGGTTTCCGATGTTCATCATAATTAGATCCAGTTTCTTGTTATGAGTTTTAGTTATTTTTTGAAAATTGTACGCTTGATCTGGAGATATAGCTCTCATCGGAGTTTGATTCGGCGGTGTATTTGACGATTCCAGAGTTCCAGATGCTTCCTGAAGCGGTGGTTGCTCTCATCGTGAAGGAGATAACACGTGGTGTTACACGTGACAATCTCGTTTGATTCTTTCTCATTGATAAAATTCTGTATGTGGGCTTATGTTTACATTTTCGTTTTTGTTTATATCTATAATGGGCTTTTAATGAATCCTGGTTGAGAAAAACAAAAAATCAAAAAATATGTTGCCGCATTCATTCGAACACGGGACCTGGAGATCATGTGACTACGGTCTTCCAGTTGGGCTGTAGAGTTTTTAGTGGTCATTGTTAATTAAGAAGCATAATATACGTTAAACTATTAATTACCAAAACAAATCGAAAAAGTGTTGCCGCATTCATTCGAACACGCGTTTTGGGTATCATGGACATGTTGTTGTTTATGGGATTGTATCAGTTGAGCTGTGGAGTTTTTAATGTTTATTGTTATTTTTGAAACATAATATACGTTAACATCATAATTACCTAGAATGATTTTTTTGCGTACAAATCAGTTGTACAATCTGAGTTATACATCCCTAAAAACGAGCATTTAATTTTGAATAAGGTTGTTTCCTAAAATATATTTTTTGAAGATTTTATCTCCTTAACACGATATGCACGTAATATTGATCTTGCTCCTCACGTTTATATCGGCCAAAACCATCGTTCTTATTTTTCTAAACTGATACTTACTTCCAATACAAAGAAACAAAAAATACACGTATTTTTTGCTAAAATGGTGGATGTCTATGCGATTTGTGGCGGATGGATCTCTAATGACGGCTTGGAGTTTGGTGGTGATGAAGAAAAAGGTGGTCGTTTACTGGTTTTAGAAGAGACAACGGCTATTGAGGAGTTGAAGAATATTATGTCAGAAGATTTCAAAATCGACCAAGGCCAAGATACGATGGAATTCAGTTATATTCCTGAAGATTTAATAAACAAGTCAGGGTGTCCTCCAGTAATCATCTCCAATGATCGCCAAGTAAGGAATTTTGTAGCGTATGTTACGAAGAAACCATCGACACAGTTGTGTGTCACATTGAAACCTAAAGTTGATTTTGTTTTCAACAAAGAGTCTGAGAAAACAACTAAGTCCGGTTCTCATGTCTCTAAGAAAAAGAAACCAGAAGCTCGTGTTGATGACGATATGGATGATGTCTTATTACTGGAAAACGGAGTACAAGGTAATCAGCATGTTGCTCCATTATCTGTTGAGAATGCTGCGAAGAAGGGTCAACGGTTTAACACCAAAAGGATGATGAAGGCGAGAATGGAGATGTGTGCAATGAAGCACAACTTCGACTATGAGGTTGTTAAATCTACTACCGAATGGTGGAATATACGGTGCAAAGATAATTTATGCAATTGACGTCTTCGTGCAAGGAATGTATCCGGGTCTACTGTTTTCAGAGTCACCAAGTATGTCTCTACGCATACTTGTGCTCCTTCCAGCAAAACCAAAGGTGGAAAGACAGCTTCGGCGAAAACGATTGCTACTTTGATTATGCCTAAATATCAAGGTGTCAAAGACGGACCGTCATCGATTGATGTAATGCAGTGTATGCTTTTGGAGCAAGGAGTGAACATAAGCTACTCTTTAGCATTCGATGCTCGTGAGTATGCCGTTAACGCAGTTAGAGGTATACCAGAAAAAAGCTATGAAAAAATACCAATGTACTTGTACATGCTTCAGGCAGCAAATTCGGGTACATATTATAGCTTTGAAACCGATAGAATAGATAGATTCAAGTACTTGTTCCTAGCTTTTGGTCAATGTGTCCGAGGATTTGAGGAAGCTATGAGGAGAGTGGTTATTGTTGATGGTACATTTTTGAAGAACAAGTACAAAGGAGTACTACTTGTGGCCACAGCTGTTGATGGTAACAACAACTTGTATCCAATCGCATTTGGAGTCGTGGATTCAGAGAATGACCTATCTTGGGATTGGTTTATGAGGCAGTTAAAGGTTGTTATTCTGGAAGACAATGGTTTGGCTTTTGTATCTGATAGAAATTCTTCTATTGTCAAATCGGTTGGAAATGTTTTCCCGCAAGCGAAACACGGTATTTGCATTCACCACTTGCTAAATAATGTGGTCACTGGTTATCAAGGCAGAGGTTTGGTGAAGATGGTTGAAGAAGCTTCACGAGTTTATACACAAGTCGAGTTTGAAGACAAGTTTGAAACAATTTGCAATACTAGTCAGAAGATTGGAAAGTATCTAACCGAAGCCGACGTCACTAAATGGGCACGTTGTTATTTCCCTGGATTCAGGTTTGACATTAGGACCAACAACCCCGCTGAATCGATCAATTCTGCGTTGCGAGCACCTAGGGAGTATCCACTAATTCCTTTGTTGGATAGCATAAGAGAAATGTTAACTAGATGGTTTAATGAGAGGCGAACAAAAAGCTCAAAGCATCACCAGCCTTTGACCATTGAAGTTGAGAAGAAGATAGCAAGGAGGATTGAGAAGGGCAAAACATTCTTTGTTTATCAGATTAACAATGACAGGTTTCATGTTAAAGGCGATAAGAATGATTGCCTTGTTGATCTAGCTGAGAGGACGTGTAGATGTAGGAAGTATGATTTGTCTAAAATTCCGTGCAGACACGCCATCAAAGCGGGATTATCTATTGGAAGAGACGCACATTCCCTGACCGATGTCAAGTACACGACTTTGACATGGCGATCAACTTATGGAGAATCTATTTATCCAATATCTATTCCGGAAGATGCGTGGCGTGTCCCGATGGACGTTAAAAGTAAGAAAGTGTTACCACTTGAAAGCAGACGCGGTGCGGGTAGACATAGAAAACGAAGATTCGAAGGTGTTGAAGACAAGTTACGGAAGACGGCTTCAGCCGGTGTCATCAAGTTACCAAAAAAGGCAAAGACGCAACACAAATGCAGCCGGTGTCACCAAGTTGGTCACAATAGGCAGACATGTGATATGCCAATCTAGGATTGGTTCTATTCCTTTTCACCCTACTATCGTTTGGTTTTCTTATTTATTTTGGAACTTTGTTGTGTTTTATCTTTACTCGAAGACTTTGGTGTGTTTTGGTTTGTTTACTTATGGTTTTGTTTCTTCCAGTTAAGACTTTGTTGTGTTTTGGTTTGAAGACTTTGTTATGTTTCGGTTTCAAAACTTTGTTGTATTTTGGTTTGAAGACTTTGTTGTGTTTTGGTTTGATTACTTATGGGTTCAGAAAAATAAGTCTAAGATGTGTTAAGACTTGATAAGTCTTCTTCTGCTTTGGTTATAAATGTAAATAGGAAGTAATAAAACCAAGCAAATGAATGTTGAAATTAGTCATGGAATATCACGACAACATAGAAGCAAATAACACACATCAATTGGTCTACAAAAGACAATATGTGAAATAAACACAAGCAACAATTGAAGCACAAATCACACTTGTGTTTACTTTTCCTTTCATTATCTTCATTTCATTCTCCAGACTTTGTGTCTTCTTCTGTAGCTTCTCTATTGTCTCCATGATATGCGTTTGGCGACGGTCTATGTTTCCATGTCATGAACAATTGTTTCTTGGTTTTCTGATAACACATCGAACTCTTCCAACTGAGACTCCTTAGCCCATTTGAAAACATGACCAAAATTCGTGGCATTTGCCGCTGTGCATCGGTAAAACTTGCGGCCCGGATTCCTCTCTGTTGTAGATTTGAGAATCGTAGTCCGTTCTCCACAGCTACAACGTCTTGGTATTCCTCTTACGCAGCTACCACGACTTGAACCAGAAGATACGTTACTCATCTCTACAAAAGAATCAGAATTTGAGGAGTGTATAAACCTCTCAATTCTCCAAAAAATAACCCCAAATACATAATAATCGTGAATTGATGTGTTAAGACATAGTCAGAATTTGACGAGTGTATAAGCCTCTCAATTCTCCACCGTTAACCCCAAATACATAATAATTGTGAAATTATGTGTTAAGACATAGTCAGAATTTGACGAGTGTATAAGCCTCTCAATTCTCCACCGTTAACCCCAAATTCAAAATAATCGTGAAATGATTGACCTAGACATAGAATCGAATGTTGTCTACGAAAGGGTTTGACAATCTGCAACATTGAGATCATAATTGACATACCTTCGTTGATCGAGGGACTAAGAGCTACAAGATGGAACCGAAGACACCGTAGGTTTGAGAGTATCAATTTAGGGTCTGCTCAAATTAAGCACAGATACGACACAGAGCATTCGTAATCGTATTCATAATTATATAGATACGAGACATGTTTCTGGATTTTAGGAACACCCTATGTATATAAAAATTGGAATACGACATTAGACATATTAATACACACATCACAATTGGTTACAATGTACTTGCACTCCATACATTCTACTTACCCTGTGGGTGTTCGAGTACAGGTAGTCACACTTTTGCTGTTTTCAGAAATATTAAATTTTTTTTGTATAAATGTGTCTTTATATAAATTTTTAAATACCATTGAACATATAATCACAAGCAGCAACTACGGTCACATAATATCATTGACACACACACCACCGAGCCCGACTACTCGGGTTCGAAACTCGGTGGTGACAATTTTTTGGAAATTTTTTCTTTTTAAATATTCTTCCATTTAGGGATTGGTAAAGTCAAATCTCATTTAGGGGTTTGTTTTTGCGTTTAAAAGGTTTAAGGTTTATGGTTTTGGCATATATCACATAGAAAAATAAGGTACTCCAAGTAAATAAGGTAAGAAACACTAAAACTCATATTTTCGGTTGTATACATTGTAAGAGACATATATATGTTTGGAAAAAATTAGTTTGTTTTCGTATAAAATTAAAAAAAAAACCAAATTATACTTTTTATATAGAGTTTAGGGTATCAAGCATTCAAAAAGACACCAAAAAATAACCTATGGTTTAGGGTTTAGGGTTTCATTTTTAGGTTTCAACAAGTGGTAATAATGTATTACTAAAATATTGACAGTTCGATTTCAAGTACGACTTAGTCTACATTTAATAACACAACAAAAAGTAGAAATTACCATACAAAACCATTTGGAAGTTTGAACAAAATATGATAAAATAGTAGTTGCAAGAAAAGATGAAAACAACATAAAACCCCTATGGTAATTCTGGTACATATCCGAAAACAGAAAATAAATGAACCAACACTAGTACTGGACACAACAACCACCATCTCAAGCTATGTCCATAATATTTGGATCCGAATGCGTAGTAGGTGGCACATACTTTGCCATTCGCTCAATAAAAACTGGATCATTTGCGGCTATGAACATATCTGTCACCATCTTATGTTGAGCCCACCGGATGTTTTCATCGTTAAGCAGTGTGAAGTCCATTCCAAGCATGTCACAGTCAATGTATTTCAACGCATACGGACCGCAGTGACAGTGATTGCCATTAAGTCCTTGAGGCATTAGTTAATACTTCATTGTATACGCTGCGACCTTCATATGTTTCCTATCTTCTTCTGACTGAACAACCATGACAATGCGCGGTATGATGTGTAGAAATGCGTTTAACTCCCTGTTGCGTGTCTCGTTCTGACAGTCAAAGACCCGAACTTCCCTATCTATGAAATTGATGCAAAGTGAGATCCAATGGCTGTTATGGACATTGAAAGGCACATATATTCGATCAACATCCACATCCCATACTTTCCTGGTCCTTCCATGAGCCGGTAGTTCTCCCTTTCCGTAATCCACAAGCAAGGAACTCAACTCATACTTTTTCTTCTCTGCCAGAAATCTTTTGTATTCAGCAGTGATATGTGTACCGAAATTGCAAGACATCATACCCACACGACCTACATCCAAATGACCCAGAGATATCTTCTCCCGTAGAAAAAATATGAATGCATCCATATCCTGCAAATAGATTTTACAGTAAATTAGTACATATTCATTACATACTAGTCTATAAAAGTATAAATCATATTTAACTAACCTGGGTTCTTAGCCATTCGTTGTGGCACATGAATCTGTTAGCTAATTCATAGCTGAATATGGTTGGTCCAAATGGGAGCTCAGGCTTGGTTCTGCATAAATATTAAGCTAGTTAGATTATGTGTTTGCAAGAAAGTTAAAGGCTAAAAACTACACAAATAATCGGACTTACTTGTAGACCTGTCCCCATTCTAATAACAAGTCATTCTCCTTTGCTTTGACCAACACCAATTGAGCATCAGGTTCATTGTAGGCCGCCTCTTCAATGTCATCCAAAGATAAACCCTTCCATTCTTCTTGAACTTTTTTGGTTGATCTGGTTTTAACAACTGATTTTGCAGCTGATTTTGCTCCTACCACTGGCTTTGTAGCTGAACTTGGAATTTTCATTGATTTGCCTGCTGAAGAGGGTTCCACCAATAACTTTGCTGCTGGAGAGGGTGTGGGATCAAATCCATTCACAACTGATATTTATGAGAGATTTAGCAAGGTTTTGTCAAGAAACTCATCTGGAGTTAAGTCTAGGTCAAGGTCTGAAGTCTGAGTTACGTTTACATCCCTGAGATTCTCTAACATCACTGAAGGCATGTCTGATTTTTTGCCCTGATTTTGAAATAAAGATAAGACATTAAAAACAAGACCACATTAGAGTACTTAACGAAGATTAAAAAAGACAGTAAATAACAGGTTACCTTGTTCTTTTGTGACAGAGATTGCCTCTTTGCAGTTGCAATGGGGGCTTTAGTGCTTGTAGATGCTTCAACTCGGCTTGTGAACAACTTATTTGTTGTGGACAAATCTTTAAGCTCTCTTAACTCACTGTGAACAACGTCGAATCGGTCAGAAACCTCTTCCTGGATAGTCTTCTGAATCTTCTTCTCCAAACCAGCAAAAGATGCTTCAAACAAACCTACGATGAAGGACTTCAGCTCATCGGTAATAGCTGCATTTGTTGCACCTGCTCTTTCACACAACAGCTTCTGCTTCCTTTCTTCTGCACCATAATCACGTATTTTGCTCTTCCCTCTCCTTGAAGTAGAGGCAGAGCTGATCTCTGGAGTACGAGTACACATATCAGGAATCCCATGAACATTCTCATTCTCCATCTCTGCGTCGTCTACATGCTCATGATCAGACTCATTCTCTCTCTGCGCATCAACTTCAGCTTCCAAAGACTGCTTTGGCACAATAACTTTCCAGACTTCCTTACTCCAGTTTTTGTTTTTCCTGATGAGTTGGTAAATTAGGTCCACACGTTCGTCTCTCATTTCTGAACTCCTCGTATACTCAGCAGCTTGAACAATGTCGCCATTTCCACTAAAAGAAATGAATGGATGCAGGACAACCTGTCACAAGAAATTAGTAAACATTGTTAGTCTCCACAAATGGCAAATCATAATATATAATATAAATTATACAAAGAACAATACTTACTGATCCAAAAGTTGACTCTAGCCGTCTGAGTTCAGGATATTTCAGCACACAAGAACCTGGCCAGTTAGAACATCTAGGAAACACAACCCCATCATCTACTTTCTTTGTGGCAAACATAGTCCCAATGTCAGGAATAGCCTCCATGATCCAAATCTGCAATGCGTAACTGAAACCATGCAGTGAGTAGCTTGATGGCTGATCAAGTTTGGCTTCCACATCCTTGATTGCTTTTAGTAGATGATCAAACGAATCTAGACCCCAATGATATTCTCTTAGCTTATCAACATCCATTACCAAACGGATGTACTTGTGTGAGATGACAGTTTTCTCATCTGTTGGTAGCAATAAGCCAGCAATGACACAGACATACACCAAACGCAGTCTATCTGCACGCGTCCACTGGTTACACTTCAGAAGATGCTCTTTCCTTATGGTCTTAATGGAAATGGTGTTTTTCTCATCCTTCAAAAGCTGACTCCAGAAACCCTTATCATCAACCCATTTACCAAAGTCTTGATCATATATTTTCTGAAATTTCAAACCAGTCACCGCATGGAATTCTTGCATCGAAAAGCGAAGCGGCCTCCTAGCGAAAACAAACCATAGCTCATGTAGCTTACATGTATCAAGCTGCCTAATCAGAAAGCTATGGACGAGTCTTGCTGAGTATTTCAACTCATTATCAGCGATTGCCATTATAGGACCAAACACAGGATCTCTTCTAACTACTTCATATTCAGATGGAAGCCTCTTCTTCACTAACTTTAGAATAGACATTCTGCAGCAATTGTTGATTTTATCAACTTCCGGTTCCTGTCCTTCTGCAAAAATCCTTTCAGGCAACTCTACTGTTTCCATACCTAAACATAGAAAAACAAAAACAAATTTATATATAGCAAAAACCATGGACTAACAATTTCGAAACACAAATGCACCAAACCAAAGTTAAAATCGATCAACACAACCAGAGATTACCAAAATCAATGAAAAGAAGCAAAGATTAAAAACAAATCGATCAAAACAAACAAAGAACTGAAATCGCAAACTCTACAATGTTAATTGCAAAATATTCTTCAATTTTAGGTTAATGCAGAAAGTAAAATTTCGATACACAAATTCACCAAACCAAACAAGAAATCGAACAAAACAAGCAGAGATTACAAACAAATCGTTAAAAACAAGGAAAGATCTGAAATCGCAAACTCTGATTTTTTAGGTTAATTACAAATTGCAAAATCTTCAATTTTAGGTAAACACACAAACTAAAATTGATGGACTTTCGATTACCTTTAGAGGAGATAGTCTATGAAATTGAGAGGATTTTGCCCGGCGACTCTCGTTTCTTTGTATATGACGAGAAGACAGAGATTAAACAACGGCGGAAATAACAAGGAGGAAGAAGGAGATCACAGAGAAGGAGCGAGAAGAGAGCGGTAACTTGTTTACTCTCGCCGGAGATGACAAAGACGGTAACGCCTCCGGCGAAGTGATGGTTTTACCGATTTGATTAGATCGGAGAAAGTCAGAAATCGTGAAAAAGGAAGAAGAAGAGTCGAGAAAAAAAAAGGAGAATTTCCTTATATTCTTTTTTTTTTAATAATAATATTAAAGTTCTGTAAATTTTTCATTACTTTTAATAATATAATTAAAAGATTTACCTAAAAATTTTCTTTCCTTTTCTAATATTACAAATATTGAAAAATGCAGAATAATAATATTTTAAGGTCAAAATTGGAATTTGGAAATTGCAAAATCTTAATGGGACATTTTTAGGTCCATAAAATCTTAATGGGACATTTTCCAAAAAAAAGTGGCTTGATTTGGCAATTTCTCCTATTTTTATTATCGTTTAAATAGAATTAAAAAATAAGTTATATTTAATTTAATGTTTAGACTTTAGAGTAACTTTCGTTTAGATTAATTTATTGGTTGATCTGGTTAAGTGGTCGAGACTCAACCAATAAGTTACTCTAAACCATGGTTCGAACGAGAATGCCAAGTACCTCGGATTAGTAGGAAAGAAAAATGTTTCTCCTATTCCTCGGCGGTAATTTCCTCAAACCTCAAATATTTACCTTTTTTTTTTTTTTTTTTTTCTCCATCTAACAAGCTCTTATATGGTGATTATATATCGTTGTAAATACATGCAACAAATCTGACTTCTGAATATTTCTTTTGGTTTACATGGTCTCAAGATCAAATAAAGTTGCTTAAAAGTTACATTTTGCATAAAATCAATGTTATTATTAACTTGAATACATATGTATATCTTTATCGAATACAATTAACATAAATGCTTCTAATAAGTCTTTATTAAGAAATCATCGAAGAAAGAATCTTGAACCACAAGTTACATAACAGATAGATCAAATTACAAGTAACTAAAGAACAAATAATAATTTATTATTTACCAGAAAGTGGAAAACCAACACCATTGCGTGTTGTAGGAAATGTTGCAAACAACATACTACAAAACATTCCTACACCTACCGGTAACGCCGTGAGAACCTCCAACGCTTCCGCGGATGGCGCAGGGAAAAAACAATTTACCGCATTCCGATCGAATAAAACCACCGCACCAAACACCAATAACGACATGAAAGCATGAGCAAAATCTATAAACCTTAGCTTATATTTTTTAGACAGTTCTTGGGGAAGCGTAGTGGATCCATCAATGATCCAAAACCCGTTGAATGTCGCAAATCCGTAGCAAATAGTACCATTATTGTCTTTGTAAGAATCCGTGAAACTAAGTATGAAACAAGAGAATCCACATATTGCAACTAGCATTGATGTCATGATCTTGCTAGCTAAATCGCATTGACCGCCGTTTGAGAAAATCGGCGATAAGAGTTGAAACGCGAGTACCGTTCCTGTTGGTAAGAGATTAGCTAAATGAGCCGTGGTTTGAAACGTTTGACCTATTGCTTTTTGTATCCATGTGTTTCTTTCTATATCCGGAAAGTCTTTGTCTTGTTCAAGAAGTGGTTTCTTGATCTCTTCTTCTTCTTCTTCTTCTTCTTTAGTACTTGTTTGATGATCTTTAACAACTTTGATCTCCATATCCTGAAAAGCTTTTTATTCCTTTGTTCTCTATGTTTTTTTCTCTGATTTTAGGAAATGATTTGATGTAAGCAGGAATAATGAGGAAACTTTAAGTAGATGATACACATATATAAAGAATGCGAGAGATACACACTTTCTTATGCCTTGCAAGTAACCTTTGAGACCAAACAAAAGTCTTTGTTTAAGTGAAAGCATGTTCTTGCACATCTTTCATTATTTAAAGAAATGATCATTTTCGATCCAAAAAAAAAGAAAGAGGATCATAATTTTTTTTTGTTTTGGATATAATCTTTTAAGATTTTGATACGTTTATTAAAATCATTTTTAAGGTTTCTATGTAGTTTCGTGACATGTTTGAATCTGATTAGTACTTTCCTCTTTTATATGAACAATTCTCCATGTCGTTACCAAATCTTTTACTTTTTGTTATTTTTGTTCGATTATTTTGTTTGTTTATAGTTTTAATATTAATATCGTAAAATCCTCTTGGGATTCTTATTTAGACCGTGTCTAATGTCAATGAAGAATAATCTGATAGTCCGTTTAAAATAACTTTAATCATGATCTCATATTTGATTGTCTTGAGAATCTTTTTCTGTTTATCTCTCAAATTTTTAAATAAGACTGATACATTATGGAGGTCAAGTAAGGTCTAATAAATTAGATTAGTATATTATTCGGTAAACATATGAATAACGTAAAATGCTTAGTCAACCACATGGTTCATTTAAAAAAAAAAATACTTATTTAGATATTAGCCTAATAATTTTTAACTAACATCAGTTTACGAAATGCACGCATTGAGACTCGCACGTCACATATTTTGTTTTTATAAAATTCCAAACCTTTTTCTACGAACATATGAAATATAGTAATTGACGGGGGAAAAGGAGTGCTCAACTATGTAGTTAACAAATAATCACTCGCATAATAAGTAAACAAATAACGTCTATCTTGCCTGTTATAAATAGCAAACTAACCATTTTACAAGATATTGATTTCAAGCTGTCTATTTTCCAAATTTGTTTTTTTATTTTGGTCTTTGAGTCTGTTTTTCCAAATTTCAAGACTGTCTAATTTGAGTCTTTTGAAATATATTTCAGTTGTACTAGTTATACGGGTGGATGAAATAAATTGTTAAGCGGATTGTTAAGAATCTCACATCCAAAGCAAAATAAGACTTATAATAGTGTATACATATATAGAAATGCAATCACGTGGTTTCGTATTCATATGATTTGATCATTGCATGGGTATTTTCTCTGATGCATTTGTCTCAATCCTTCATAACTTTTTTTTTTTTTTTTAATCCTCCATAACTTATATATTATCAATATCCGCGTGAATTAACAGAATTAAGGATGAGTGTATTATTATGATGAATGGTTGTCAAGTGTACGAAACAATAAACATCCTTAAATTAATGAGGAGACTTGGAACTTTGGAGATCTTTTGTCATAATTTGGACGGTGGACCTAACTTACCTCGTCCCGTGTGGTACAAGCTATATATCTTCTTTCTTTGTTTTTTGGTAAAATTGTAAAGTAATATGTTTCTTTTATTTCATCGTAACCTATTAGCGCTACATGTACTTATTAAGACCACATATAATTAGTTTAGACGAATTTTGTAGTACTATGGTGGAATCAATATCTATCTTATCTTATCTTAATCTTTTAGTATTTGCAAATAAAAACGCCGATTAGATAAATATTTTTCTGTAATTAATACCTTAACAATTGATCTCTTTTCAAAAAACTATATGCCCATGTAGTGATTTACCACACCACGTATAGAAGGAGACGAACAGTATAAATCACAACAATCAAGCCATAATTCGTTGGATAATATTCAAGAGCATCGACTAATGAAATGCGGAACAACACGATCTAATGCATCTTTCTATTTGGCCCCAAATCATACCCTTGGGACCAATACCAGAAGACCAAAAAGACCTGACAGGAGCTCCTTCTCCAAACTCTATGGAATGGAATAAGGAATTGATCAAAACCCTTCTGATTCTCCCAATCTATGAACACGAAATCCTGAAGCTCAAACCTAGTCTAACTGATGCAGAGGATAAACGATACCGGTTTGTTAACATCATTTTTAAAGTAATGTTTAAGAACTTTTAACAGTTAAGAGTCTCACCATTAATGATGGTCTGAGACCACTGAGTAACGCAATCGATTTAGATGGACTAACAATTAATTTGTGATGCAAGAGAAATCATTGAGCAATATCCTAGAACATGAAGCACAAAGACTTGATCAACAGTCGATTTTACAATTAACATCCATTCATATATAAAATTCTTCTTAAAAAATATTTATTTTGTTTGAGTAGTAGAATAGAATGAATCTAGTCAATCTTATCTTTCAGTATTTACGAATACAAAAGACTACTATTTTTCTCGTCATTCTTGTAACAAGAAGAGGCCGGGAATCTACAATATTCATTTGATAAAACATTTTACGAGTAGACTTATATAAAAATAATTTTCAATTACTAATTTTGTTTAATCAATAATAAAAAAAGTTTGTAACACTTTAGTTATAAAATCTGAATACATAAATTAGAACCATAAATTATTAGTTTTATGTCACAACCATAAATTATTAGTTAAAATCCAAATAAAGACATATAATATATTAAACCCATATCATTTCTTTTATATGGTTACAATATTTGGCATCCCTTCTTTATCTTCTCGGCATTCATCTTCTTTTTCTTTTTTGGCTCAGAAACAATCTTCTGGACATTCATCTTCAATATTTCGGCATCCGTTCCTACTCCCTTCACAACTACTTTGCCGGTTGTACTTTCCCACACTTCTATTTCATATCCTACAAAAAAAAAAAAATTGTATACATTGTTTTAATTTTTAAAGCCTAACTGAGGTCATATGCTCTTTATATATAATGATCATCATAACCATCAGATTATGTTTGTGTACCATATTTTTTTTAAATATTTTGCAGTTCTTTGGAAAGCGTCAGAATCAGGATAACTCCCAATATTGATTTCAACTAACTCCTGCAATTTTTGTAATTAAAATTAAATCTTTATGAATATGTTAGATAAACAGTACTGTTTTGTGGTATAATTTTGTTTACGGACATCTTGAAAATTAACTTACCATTTTATAATTTTTTTAGAAGTTTAGAATTAGAATAGAGATGATAAAAGTGATATTATTTAGTAGACCTGCTTACAACATCTATTTATAATATTATTAAAGTGAATAATGTGGATATGCTCATAAAGTCTTATACATCAACGTAATATACCTAATAATAAATGTTATTAATGGAATAAAATAATGATTTTGGAACCATATATGTTTCATTAATCAATTTGATTTAATCAATAATATATCAGACAAAAATCTAAATACTTTTTATTTATAAAAATCTGAATACATAAATAAGAATCATAAGTTATCTATTTATAATATTATTAAAGTGAATAATGTGGATATGCTCATAAAGTCTTATACATCAACGTAATATACCTAATAATAAATGTTATTAATGGAGTAAAATAATGATTTTGGAACCATATATGTTTCATTAATCAATTTGATTTAATCAATAATATATCAGACAAAAATCTAAATACTTTTTATTTATAAAAATCTGAATACATAAATAAGAATCATAAATTATCTATTTATAATATTATTAAAGTGAATAATGTTGATATGCTCATAAAGTCTTATACATCAACGTAATATACCTAATAATAAATGTTATTCATGGAGTAAAATAAAGATTTTGGAACCATAAATGTTTCATTAATCAATTTGATTTAATCAATAACTAGGTGGATGGCCCGTGTGCGGGTATGAGTTTTTTAGATATATAAGATCATTTTAATATATAATAAGAAGAATCTAGCAAATTTTGGAACATTAAATATGCATGATTGATTGTTTTAAAAAATAAAACATGTTACATAATATTACTAATATTTGAGTGTTATCTTGAAAGTAAAGGTGTTTTTGTTTTGTAATTTTTATATTCGTGCTGAAATAAAAGTCAAACGGTAGATAACATAATGTATAATTTGAAGACACACACAAATGCAAAACTTCAAGAGAAAAATCATAAAACTAAACAAATAGTTTTTTTCATGTGATTCAAACACGTTTTTTTGGGTGAAACAACGTTCCAACACGATTTATACATACATAAATATATTTTAAAATTTACATATTAAATGACATATAATTATAAAATGTATGTATTGCTTTATGATTTAGTAGTAAAAATAAATGATTTTGTTTTCTAGAGTTAAAGATATGAAATTAATTTGGTAATTTCGGGAATCAAAATGTAATCAAAGCACATCATTTTGTTATCTAAAATTAAATAGAACCAAAAACTACAATTAAAATAGAAAACATACTCCAAGAATTCATTTTGCTCGCTTATCATCATGACCTGCAAGTTTTACTCCACTTCTTCTAGATTAAAATAGATTTGTATTCAAATTGTATTAAAATAATTTCATTAGCTAAACTGAAAATAAAACAAAGATAAACAACATCATAATTTCATAATCTAAACCCTAGAGATGAACCAAATTTCCCTCTTCTTTTTTCTTTTGATTTCTAAAACATCACATCTCTAAAAATTAATCAACCATAATAAAAAAATAAAATCTTAAACTTGGAATTGAAATATGTAAACTCGGTTCTAATAGACGCAAAGAGAAACATATGAGAAAGACAAAAGTGTGGAGAGGGTACAATAAAGAATGAAACTAATTTTTTTTTAACGAATCGAATAAAACATATAAAAAAATATTTGTATCTATGTGTTTTAATAATACCAAGACCATCACCATTAAACCATGAAATTGTATGAGGGATTGGTTTGTGTCAAATTGTTACACTGCAAAACCAACGCACAAAAAACTCTCCTAAGTTATGGACTTCATTAGGCTCCCTAATTAGACGCTGTGATGACTCCACAAGCGTTTGGGAATCTCATCACTTTTTCAATCTTGTTTTCTCCTAATTTACAAAACAAAAATGATAATAGTAAACATAATTCACGATTAGTGGAATGTAAGAATTAATGGGATAGTATATCATTATATAATGAAGAGATAGTAGGTGATGGTTTAGAGTTTCTAAAAATGAAAATTTAAAAATATGAGTTAATAAATTATTGAGAAATTTTAAGATATGCCACTTTTCAAAAATGCCACTATCACTTTTTCCAAATTTTAAATCATTTATGTTTGGGTTAACTATGTTATATTAGAGTTTAGTTTTTTGGGTTTAAGGTTTGTGAGGAATCAAAACATTTTTTAAAATTGAAAATTTTGAGATATAAATTTTTTGAACATATTTTTTTAGTGGCATGTTGGTAAGAAAATAATACAAGAGTGACATATTTGAAAAGTGATATGCTAAAGATGACATTTTTGTAAATGCCCCTTAATTATTTGAGAGGCTTGCTCCACAATTCTAGAAAAAATATTAACAAAATATTTGAATATTAATATGAAAATAATTAATTAGGGAAATTTTTTTGGTTTGAGTATAAGCCGTTAGAACTAATCTTTTGATTTAAATTTAATCCATAATTTTGGTTAAGTAAGATTTAATTTATGTATATGATTATTAAATTATTTAAACAAATTCCGAATGGTATTAATGGGAAAGCAAAAAAATCGGAATGGTTGTTAATTATAAACAAATTAATTTCAGAAATTAATTATTGTAATTTTAATTGTGTTAAAGTTTGTGTTTAAATTTTGATTAAAGATTGAATCCATGTCATTTTTTTCTTAGGACATGTCTTTTTTTTTTAATTATACACAATTTCCCCCAAAGGCTTTTTCTTAGGACATGTCATCATTACATGTCATCAGTTATTTTGAAATAAGCCAAAACAACTTTCTTTTTAATAGTAAGAGGATATATCAGACAAAAATCTAAATACTTTTTATTTATAAAAATCTGAATACATAAATAAGAATAATAAATTAAATATAGACAATGAACAAATTAACACCATATCATTATATTCACCCTAAAAAACACCATGTCATTATTTTGGTATGGTTACATTATTTGGCATCCCCCTTTTTTAGAACACATCTTCTCGACCTTTCTCTTCAATTTATCCGTATCAGTTTTATATCCTGTCACGACTAATAGTTTGCCGGTTACTTCATCATATGATTTATATAACCCTACAAAAAAACCATATACAATGTTCCAAATTTCAAAACTTAATGGAAATGTTTTTCTTTTATAAACA
Source organism: Draba incana (assembly GCA_963576765.1). Classification (NCBI taxonomy): domain Eukaryota; kingdom Viridiplantae; phylum Streptophyta; class Magnoliopsida; order Brassicales; family Brassicaceae; genus Draba; species Draba incana. The sequence goes on from OY755210.1 coordinate 1,260,735, forward strand.
GTTTTCTAAAATTGAAATGTTCTATATATGCTCTTTATATATAATGATCATCATAACCATTATATTATGTTTGTGTACCTCCACAATTTTCTATATAGGTTATAGCTTTCCGATAAGTTTTTGTGTTAGGATTCCCAATCATTATTTCAACTTCCACCTGCAAAAAGATGAAATTTTAATGAATTTGTTAGATAAACAATACTGGTTTATAGCAGATTTTGTTTACAGGCATCTTGGAAAATCAACTAACCATTTTTTATTTGTTTTCAAAATTTAGAATCTGAATAGAGATAATAAAAGTAATGTGATTGTAACTTAGTGAGCTCTTTTTAACATCTATTTATATTACTATGAAAATTTATAATGTTGATATGCTTATATAATCTTATACAACTATGTCACATAATAATAATACTATAATTTAGCTTTCTGACATATGTCAACTTTATTTAAAATTATAGCACATCTTAAATAAAATCAAAACAAGAATCAAAACAAAATAAATTATAGATATCTCAAAGGTTTTGAAAATTATTAAAACAAGTAAAATGATGATAAGAATGCTATTACTGGAGTAAAAATAGGTAAAAACATAATTATGGAACAAAGAACATAATTTGGTATAAATAATTAATTTATTAATTTAAATAGTACATTTCAAAGTATAATTATAATGAAATTACAAGAATTATAATCATTGGAAGTCTGCAAATAACTGAAAAGATAATGATGTATATATTTCTTTATAATATGGGGATAAAATCTTGCCAAGATCTGTTCTTCAATATCTTTCAAAATTTTAGTCAATAAATTAAGAAAATACAGATACAAAAATATGGTGGCTTCAGCACCAGAAGAGGTAACGTAAATTCTATTTTAGTGGTGACTGCATTTGCTTCTCTTTCACCCTGCATGTTTTTGCTTCACTTTGCCAAGTGTTTGGTTTATAGAAAAGTGATTTCATACCTTAGTTATGTGAATTTATTAATATACAGTTTATATAATCTCAATACATGATAACCAGAATTGTAATCTATTGTACGTCCAAAGAGAAAAATACACACACACAAATTTAGTTCATAAAAGCAGCGGTCTTCTTTCCGCATCCACATCTTCTCGGATACCTCCGACATGTGTTACAAGTCTTGCGACTTACTCCCCTCATACTTAAATCTCAATCAACAATTATAGAGCAACGAATTAGAGCCTAAAATTGCATCAAATCACTTAAATATCTCAACAATATTTCAACCCTAAACCATAAACTGAATAAATAGAAACATGTGCTCGAATTTTACCATAAAAGCCATAAATAGACCTTCGTCGTTGAGAAGTAGCTAACGAAGAATGTAATTAGGGCTTTGCCTCTTTGTTTGCAAACACAGTTCGTTCTTTGTTCTTCGTTCTATCGACTTTTATGTCTCAAAGTAAAACACTGTCGTATCATATGTGTTTTTGTCTCCGTTTCCCATTAGAATCTGGGGTTTAATTTGAGCAAATAAAATTGCTCTGTATCTGTATACTATAAAACGAAGTTGCTCAAAAACAGAGCCAGAAAAAAAAAAAGAGCATAAAAAGGAAAAACTGTGTTTCGTCACTTTTGAAGTTTTGACAAATTTGTTTCCTTCATTCATATGAGAAATTTTCTTTACAAAACATAAATATTAGCTGAGTATAATGGTAGAATCACTGAGTCTAATTGATCTTATACTTCAATATTTACAAATACAACAGGCTACGTACTATTTATCGTCGTCATTCTCGCAATAAGAAAATGGCATATGCAATATTTTTTTGATAAAACATTATGCGAGTAGAATCATATAAAACTATTTTTCATTAATCAGTTTGGTTTACCAAAATAATGAAAAAAGAAAACTAGACATTATTCATGTGTATAGGGAGGCGAATCGTCTCGCAGACGGCTTAGCGACCTATGCGTTTTCTTTACCTTTTGGTTTTCATGCTTTGAGAGTAGTTCCATTAGATGTTGACTTGATCTTCAATGAGGATATCAATGGATATTCTCAGTTGAGTCGAGTCCATTTGTAAGGTTATCTTTTCTTTGTCTTAATAAATTGAGGATCATTCTTCACTCATTCACCAAAAAAAAAAAAAAAAAAAATGAAAAAAGAAAACTAGACATTATTTTATTAAATCTGAATACATATATAAGAACCATAAATTATTAGTTAAAATCCAAATATAGACATAATATCAATTCACACCATATCATTATTTTTGTATGGTTACAGTATTTGGCATCCCTTACTTTTATTTTTAGAACAAATCTCCTTGATCGTTCTCCTCAATTCACCCGGACTAATTATTTGTCCCTTCACGACTAGTTCTCGGGTTCTTTCATTATGTGAATAAACTTCAAGTCCTGCCAACAACAACAAAAAAAACATTTGTATACATTGTTTCAGATTTTAAAACCTAACTGAAATTTTCTTGGCTTTATATATAATATATAATGATCATCATAAGCACTAGATTATGTTTGTGTACCACATTCGTGTATATATTGTAAAACACTTTCAAAAGCTTTACTGTCTTTCTTACAAGGAACTTTGATTGTAACTTGCACCTGCAAAAAGTGAAATTAAAATGACGTCTTAATGAATTTGTTAGATAAACCACACTGGTTTATATTATAATTTTTGTTTTGGTTGTAAAATTAACTAACCATTTCTATTTTTTTTTAAGAGTTTAGAATCTGAATAGAGATGATAAAAGTAATATGATTGTTACCTGCTAATAACATCTATTTATACTATTCTTAAAATGTATACTGTCGATATGCTTATATAGTCTTTAAAACAATGTGACAAATAAGAATAATATTATAATCTAGCTTTCTGAGGTTTGTCAAGTTTATTTAAAAATTATTACATATCTTAAGAAAAAACCAAAACAAAAAGTAAAATAAAATAAATAATAGAAATCCCAAAAGTTCTGAAAAATATCAAAGAAAATTAAAAAAGTAATTAATAATTATGGACCAAAGAACATAATTTCCTACAAATGTTTGAATAGAGAAATTAATTATCTATAGATATATACTTACAAAAAAATGATCTAAATGTTGTCAATATCTTTATTAAAAATTATTTTCATAAATCAAATTAAATTTATACAAAAGTAATACTAGACATGTGTCATAAAAACAAACTTTAAAAATCTCTTATTTGTGGCATCTTTAAAATTGGACAATTCATGGTTTTATCTTTGTAAAGAAAAAGACATTTCAAAAGTGGAATTTCTGAATTCTCCCAAAATTATATACCCTATAAAAAAAACAGGTCAGATAGTACAACTCCAATTTAATATATTTGGTTCATATAAGTTAAAATATTATGTTATGGAACCAAACTGGTCTCATGACCTTAAAAAATGTATCCCTCCAAAATAAACCATTCAGATACAACAAAACCAAATCCAGAAACCTCCATCCAAAACAAAACAAAACCAGTTTACAAAACCAAAAACAAGATTTCTCAACCTGAACAACAACCAGAGGATTTAACAGCAGTAACGTCATCTTTGTTTCCAATATAAATGGTTTGTCCTTTAGGCAAAGACATCGGATCTCCGGTTCCATCAAGAGCTTTACGACTCATTACACGATAGATTTGAGTCAAGACATGAGTGAAAGCTTGTTCAACATTTGTAGCATCAAGAGCAGAAGTTTCCATGAAAAACATGTTTTCTTTTTCCGAAAATGATCTAGCTTCTTCGGTTGGAACCGCTCGAAGATGACGAAGATCAGCTTTGTTTCCAACAAGCATGATTACAACATTTGCATCAGTATGATCACGAAGCTCCTTGAGCCATCTTTCAACGTTTTCGAATGTTATGTGTCGAGTTATGTCGTATACTAGAAGGGCCCCTACTGCTCCTCTGTAGTATGCACTCGTAATTGCTCTGTATCTGTATAACAACAAATCAAAATTTGTTTATAAAAAAATTGTCATAAAATGATTTACATCAATTATCCATATTTAAAATTTAAAATAATTTATTTAAAACTCGTTTTTTTTGATAAAATTCAATTCAATTATGCTAAAGTCGGAATCCTATTTCGATTATATGTGTTTCAAAATAATATAAGCAACATACTATAAAACAATTCCAATTTGATTTTAGTTTTACGTATTTCGGTTTACTTCGGTATAATCCGGTTATTTCTATTCCGGTGACGAAATAGAGAGATCTCTAAGAATTTTCTTACCTTTCTTGACCAGCAGTATCCCAAAGTTGAGCTTTGATGATTTTCTCATCAACATGAACACTTCTTGTTGCGAATTCGACACCGATGGTTGACTTTGACTCGATACTGAATTCGTTTCTGGTGAATCGAGACAAAAGGTTTGACTTTCCGACGCCGGAATCTCCAATCAAGACTAGTTTGAAGAGATAATCGTAGTCGTCGTCGGCTCTGTAAGCTCCCATTCTTGATTTTTTCAAGAACACAAAAAAAAAAAAAACAAGAAAATTGAAATCTTAGAGAGATGTTGCAATGATCATATGATATAATTGATGTGTTTGTTTGTGTTATGTAATGAAATGAAAATAGATGTAGTGGGTAACGACGAAACCTTATTGGTTTTTGTTTGTATTAAAAAAATGAATATGGTTACAATGATTTGTTATTATTAATGCATGACTAAGTTTATTTAAAAGATTAGAGAACAAACATGTTTGACGAAATCTTCGAGTTTATGGCCGCCATGAACTGGTAAACGCAGAATAAATAACACTTGCAGGAATAATTATATTATTTATTTGGAGAGTTATGAATATTTCTTCAATTTTCAATTTGTAGCTTTGGTCAAATGAAAACACTAGGAAACGTTTCCATAAATAATGAAATGATAGGGGTATGTAGGAAGGTAATAAGGGAAAAGTTATATATGATTTCAAGAAATTGATGTAAATTAATTGTTGTTTTAAATTATGTCACTTTCCCATATGTTTTGAGAAATTGTTCAAATATGGATTAGAGGTGAGTTATTAAGAGACACATGGTTTATACTGGGTTGAGAATCTTGAAAATAGATCTTACCAACTCTTAAGGAAAAAGTTAACAACTAATGAGTTTATTTTCCAAGAAAATTACATAGATGTTGTAATATTTATTTGAGATTAGACATGTACAAACAAGAACATACGTTACTTCGTAAATTCCTCTGCCTTTTTTGGCTTTTTTTCATTTATATAGGAAACAAATTGGAAGTAACAGTTTCTACAAACAAGAAAGCAAATTTCACCATGGAATTGAGGAAAACGTGAAATTAAAACGAGAAACATGAAGTGCTTAATCCTAAGTTTACGAAGCAAATCACGTCTTGATTAATTGGTTACCGAAACAAAGAAAACATGGACTCAGCAAAATCGGTTAATTGGTTTTCGGTTTGATCGGTGGTTTAGCACTAAACCATTTGGTACGGGTGATTTGGTTTTCGGTTTGATCGGTGGTTTAGTATTGAACCATTTGGTGACTCATCAAAATCCAAACCACAAAAACCTCCATCCAAGTAACAGAACAATATACAAAAACAAGAAATCTCAACCTGAACAATCACAAGAGGATTTAATGAATATCCCTCCAAAATAAGCAATTCAGATTCAACAAATCCAAGCCCAATAACTTCCATCCAAAAAAAAAAAAAACAATATAGAAAAACAAAAACAAGAAATCTCAACCTGAACAACCATCATCTTTGTTTCCAATATCAATGGGATCTCAGGTTCCATCAAGAGCTTTGCGAATCAGTACACAGATCTGAGTCGCGACATGAGTGAAAGCTTGTTCAACATTTGTAGCCAGAACCGGATCTGAGATAGTCGGGGCCCTATACAAAATATATTTGATAGTATAAAAACTTAAATGTAAAATACATATCACGTAAGAATTTTTTTTTTTAAAAAAACAGTTTTACCGCAAAAAAAAATAACAAGAAGCTAACGACTTTGAAAAATAATCTCTTTCACATTTTTTCTAGCAAAATCAATAGAACGTTCATTTTCTAACCATGTTTGTTTAATTTTTTCGATCAATCTCATATCATAGAGAACAAACTCTTCTATTCTTTTCTTACAATATATATTTCTATAATTGATTGATGCCATTATGATCGGGATCCACTAAAATCTTGTTAGTATTTCTGATTTTTTTCTTTAATTTCAATACCATTAGTCTTTTTAAAAACATATAATTTTTTTTTTTAAATATGGGGCCCCTCAAAGATGGGGGGCCCATTCAAATGTTTCATAAAACTCCCCTCAGATCTGGCTCTGTTTGTAGCATCAAGAGCAGACGTTTCCATGAATTTTTTTTTTGCTTTTTCTGACAATGATGCTTTGTTTCCAACAAGCATGATTACGACATTTGCATGGGTATGATCGCGAACCTCCTTGAGCCATTTTTCAACGTTTTCGAATGTTATGTGTCGAGTTATGTCATATACTAGAAGAACCCCTACTGCTCCTTTGTAAAATGCACTAGTAATTGCTAACAACAAATCAAAATTCGTTTATCAAAAAATTGTCATGTGATTTATATCAGTTTCCTATATATTTAGTTTAGTAAAAATTTAGTTTTTCGGTAATAATCGAATCGATTATGCTAAAATCAGTTTTCTATTTCGATTATATGTGTTTCAAAATAATACAAGCAACAAATTTTAAAACAATTCCAATTTGATCTCAAGGATTTTCTTACCTTTCTTGACCAGCAGTATCCCAAAGCTGAGCTTTGATGATTTTCTCGTCGACGTGAACACTTCTTGTTGTGAATTCGACACCGATGGTTGACTTCGACTTGATACTGAATTCGTTTCTGGAGAATCGAGACATAAGGTTGGATTTTCCGACGCCGGAATCTCCAATCAAGACTAATTTGAAGAGATAGTCGTAATCGTCGTCGGCTCTATAAGCTTCCATTCTTGATTTTTTTTTTCAAGAAATCAAAATAAAAATTGAAATATTTGTGAAATGTTAATGAAATCTTAGAGAGATGTTACAATGATCATACGATGAATGATTGAGTGTGTTGTTTGTGTTTTGTAATGAAATGGAAAGAGATGGGTACTAACGACGAAACCTTACTGGTTTTTCTTTGTATTAAAAAAATGGTTTATGGATTCAGTAATTTGTTATTTATTTATGCAAGACTAAGTATATATTAAAGATTAGAGAACAAGCATGCTTGAAATCTTCGAGCTTATGGCCGCCTTGAATTGGTAAACGCAGAACAAATAACACTTGAAGTAAAAACTACTCCCTCCGTTCCGTTTTATAAGATTTTTCGGTTGAGTGCGCGAGAATTAAGAAAAATAAATTATAAACAAAAAAATATAACTCAACCAATCATTTACAAAACTACATAATTTTAAAGATCAAAACTATCAAATAACATTAATATTTGCTTGTCTTGGTAAAGAACATTGTCTCTATTATAAAACGTTATGAGGAGGCTTCTGGACAAGTGATAAACTTAGCCAAATCATCAATTACCTTTTCTTCTAAGGCACCTTTGGAAATCAAAAGAAGAGTCCAAAGAACACTATGGATACGTAACGTGGGTGGTTTAGGTAAATACCTTGGACTTTCCAAACATTTCGGTCGCAAGAAAAATGATATCTTTACCGGAATAGTTGATAGAATTCAACAACGAGCCATATCATGGACGACAAGATTCCTTTCTAGTGCGGGTAAACTAGTTCTTCTAAAATCGGTTTTATTCGCGATGCCTTCTTATGCAATGTCGTGTTTCTAGTTACCCTTATCTCTTTGCAAGAGAATCCAAACCGCATTAACCCGGTTTTGGTGGGATGATAAACCGGGCCAAAGGAAGATTAGTTGGGTAGCGTGGGACAAGCTTTATCGCCCAAAAAATTTAGGAGGTCTTGGCTTTAGGGATATTGATAGCTCAGGTTTTAACCCGAAATAAACAATGCAAGTGCACAGACACGCAATAGTAAATTAAAGGATCGAATCCACAGAGACCAGTGGCTTACTCAACGAAATGTAGAAGATTGAATTAAGCTAAGCAGGAAATAATGATTTTGGGTGTGATATTATCAAACTTAAAAGACAAGATGCAAATTAAACGATTTAAATTCAGATGATTAAAAACGCTAGGTACTAGGGAATTCTCAGGAAATCACATTCATAAACCAGACAACTATTCAGATTCTAATATGCATGCATCTTAAACTCAAAACACTGATATAAATGGCTCCACTTCCTTGATAACAATTACTTTCCCTAGAGATCCGAGTGCCTAAACTTCCGTTTGGTCACGACTATCCTAGACAAGCATTAATGTTCAGGTTTGATCAGTTCACAATTGACTCTAATTCACTTCCGAGATTAAAGACTAATTGCTCATCAACAACAGTTCCAGCGATACACAAGCTTTCGGAATATGTATCAACCTAAGATCTAGAGATTAAGTGATCAATTCAATCCTAGCATTATGCCTAGTAGTGATGAAGATGATAATTAATAAACAACCTATTTGTGTCTGATTTATTCTGTGAAATCCATCGAAACCCTAAAACCTAACAAGAGAACTATTCAGACATCACGGAAAGCATAACAAACTCAGATAATGAAAAGTGCATAATCAATAAAAGAGAAAACAATAAGGTTCAGAAATTCTTCTCCGAAAAGCAGAGGAATCCTTCTCCTTGCTTACAATTGCTAAAAAGTTCTAAAAGTCTCCGTAAAAACGTCGTGAAAAGAGTCTGTCTCAAAAGTCTCAACCTAATAAGTATTTATAAAATAAAACGGAGAAATAAGAGTTTTCTAAAAAACAGGGGTCTGGACCGGTCGGTCCACTTTCCAGAGAGTTTTGGGCTGCTTTGTATCGTCCCGCGAATCAATCGGTCCTTGTTCCAGGTCGGTCTTGAGGTACCAAGTATGGGCCGGTCGGTCCTGCAACTGGATTGGTCGGTCCGGTCATCAAAATAACTCCGATTCCCGCTCAAATATTCAAATCTCCTTCCCAAACGCGTGCTGTTCCAAATCTCCGAGTATGAACCTGAATATTAACTCAAACGACTCAAAGGACTCTGAAAACTTGTGAAAATCATAGTTAAGAAAACCCAAATTCACGTTATATCAGATATCGAAACATTTAACGTATCCCTCTTAGCAAAAATAGCTTGGCGAATACTTGAACGACCAGAATCTCTAATAGCTAAGGTGTGTTAGGAAAATATTGTTTTGAGTCAAACTTTCTGGAGTGTTCAAGACCATCCTCCTCATCCCACGGTTGGCAAGGGATTTTAAATGGAAGAAACCTTCTTCTTGAAGGCATCAGATGGTCAGTGGGCGATGGATCACAAATTAATCTGTGGAATAGTCCCTGGCTCTCGTTGTCAGGTCCAGAAGCTCCTATTGGCCCACCAACAAGAGAGACGAGCCACATGAAGGTGAGTGACTTGATTCATGCGAATACAAACTGTTGGAATTGGGAAAGAATTAGACAGATTATACCTCACCATGAGGGTCAGATACAACAAATTTTACTAAGTTCATTTAGGCAAGATGACTCCTTGGTTTGGCTCTTTGACAAATCTAGATCATATTCTACCAAGACAGGTTACCATATCAGTATTAGTAACAAAAGTCCGAACTTGGGGACAGAGATGGGCGGCTGGGATAACATATGGAAAATCAAATCGGCCCAAAAATCGTAACGTTCTTATGGAAGGTACGCAGCAGAGCGCTTCCTTTTGAGAACAGTCTTGCAACCCGAGGAATTGTTTCCAATCTTTCGTGCAGGAGGTGTGGAGGACAAGAAGACGAGCTCCATGTTCTCATCAATTTCCCCTTTGCTAAGAGAGTGTGGGATCTAATACCGATTTTATATAAACCAGGAATGGTGAGCTCCATAACCCAACTCTTTGAAGAAGCTAAGTGTATAAAAAATCTCCCTCCTCTGGGAATTACAGTTGCTATTTATCCCTGGGTTTTTTGGCATCTCTGGAAGGCTCGGAATAACTTACTTTTCGAAAACAGAACATGCTTTGAATGGGAGATTGTATCAAGAAGTTAGATCGATGCGAGAAGTTGGCGGAAAGCTAATTGTGTAATCAAACACACTCCCTCACCTCGTGTTTGTACTCTCCAACAACAGTTAATTCTGACAGTTACTAACTGCCATGTTGATGCAGCGTGGGTAGCTAATACCATGGATTGTGGTTTAGGTTGGATCTTTTCTACTCAGAGTAACATAACTCTGCTCCAAGGCCCAGCTTCGCATAGGTTTGTATCCTCGGCGTTAGTTGCAGAAACATTGGCCCTTAAAGCTGCGCTAATGGCGGCCTCCTCTTCCGAGATCAAAGAACTTAATGTGCTCTCTGACTCTCAATCTCTGATCAAAATCCTTAACTCCGGAGGAACGATCATCGAGCTGAAAAGCATTCTCCATGATATTCAATGTCTAGTGAGATCCTTTTCTTTATCTATCACTTTTAATCATGTAACACGTAATGTGAATGTTGCGGAAAACTCTTTGGCGAAATCCGCATTACGATCTCTTTCCTCTCTAGCTCTGTAACTTGAATCCTTTATTAATGAAAAATTGGTTTGAACAAAAAAAAAACATTAATATTTGCATAGAAACTAGTAAAACGTCTTATAAAATAAAACAAACAAAAATCAGTTCAACATCTTATGTATTGGAACGGAGGGAGTATATTATTACTTTTTGGGAGTAATGAATATTTCTTATATTTTCAATGTGTAGCTTTGGTCAAATAGGAAACTTTTCCATAAAAAAAAATGATAGCAATGTGTAGAAAGATAATAAGGAAAAAGTTATGGGAATATTTTTGCTTGTACCACTTTTTTTAAAATCTTTGTAAAATCTACCACAATCTCAATTTTTTTATATTTGAGTATCACATTTTGTATTGTAATGGAATGGTAATGACACAATTGCCCTTGATCATCAACTATATATTCACAATTTCGTCCACGAGATTATGTTTGTCCACCGACTTTGACCACCGTCGCCGCCGTGTCTACGACCACCTTCGTCGTTGCCGTCGTGTCCACCGTCGCAGTTTTGTCCACGACCACCATAGCTGTCATCGCCACCACGTTTATCCACCATCTTTATCTACGACCACCGTCTCCGCCGTGTTCACGGTCGTCATTTTGTCCACTACCATCATCTATGTTGTAGCCACCGTCGTACTCGTCTCCGTCATGGTCACCATCGTCGTCGTCGTGGTGTCCACTGTCGTCATCTTGTCACCACCATCGTCTCCGTCTCCGTCGTGGCCACCGTTGTTGTTGCCGTTTTGGTCTACGACCACCATCGCTGTTCACGATCACAGTTTATGTCTACGACCATCTTTGTCGTCCACGTCAGTCGTCTCTGTCGCTGTCCACGATCATCTTCTCCGTCGCTGATATATCATGGTTTTTACCCGTTTTTATACCATGATATATGTCCGTTTTATAGAGTCTTTTGGTGTTTTCTAGTGTTTGGTGTTTAATATTAGGTACAAGGATGCTTTGAACTCAATTGGTGTTTACTGGAGCATTATAGAGCATAACGGAATGAGCAGTCAAAGTCACAAGTTCGGAGTGAAAATCTGATGTCTGTGTCGAGCGACACGATAGATTTTCACTCCGAACTTGTGACTTTGACTGCTCATTCCCTTATGCTCCATAATGCTACAGTAAACACCAATTGAGTCTAAAGCATCCTTGTACCTAATATTAAATACCAAACACTAGAAAACACCAAAAGACTCTATAAAACGGACATATATCATGGTATAAAAACGGGTAAAAACCATGATATATCAACTCCCCCAGACTTAGCCTTTTGCTTGTCCCTAAGAAAAACAGTGTACTCACTCATTTAGGAACCACATACCTTGCAAAGTCATCCGATGATACTTCGATGTGTCCCTAGAAGTATAGTAGTCCTCCAGATTGATTCCAAACTCCTTAGAGAATCTCAGACTTTCAGTCGCAAACCCCTTTAGTTAATTAGGTGCGGTCTCATTGAGGGAATATCGATCGCTAGACCTTCTAGATTCTTTCGCTTCCTTAAACACTTTCCTGCGTTTCACCCTCTCTCTTCCCTCTGAAACTGTATCCAATTAAGGATATCATAGAGATGCACTGCCCATTTTTGAACTTTTTCTTCAGGATTTTTTCTGATTTTGGACTTGAACTTTTCTGTAGATTTTTTTTTTGATTCGATCCTTGGCATCTCTATGATCACTAGATCAGCGCTCACTACTAGTGTTCTTGTGGAGACAGGGTCATGAGGCTTTTTTTCTTTTTGATCTAGGACAGTTGTATTCGTCATTCGGGAAGAAGTTTCAAGAGTGGTCCGTCCTCGCTTTCAAGTGTTTGGAAGCTGAATAAAGTCTTGCGATTACCAACGCCCAAGACAAGAAATTAGAGATTTATTAGGGCGGGGTCTGCAACATCTTTCTGGCGTTCTCCAGAAATCTGAACTCGCTCCGTTAAACCGATCCACTTCCAGTTACCCACCTCAGTAAAACCAGCCAACTTGCATTGAAAATGGTCCTTGAGTGTTGTTCAAAGCAAGTTTAAGGGAGGTTTTGACTCTAAAATTTTTTAAAATTAAACGAAAAACTCAAAAGAAAACACAAGTGTTAGCGACTGCCTTCCCTAGACTTAAACAACATTGTCCCCAGTGCTATTAAGCCTAAGATTGGTGATATATCGTGGTTTTTACCGGTTTTCGACCACGATATAAGTCCATGTTTTAGTGTCTTTTGGTGTTTTTGGTATTGTTTTAGTGTCTTTACAGGAACTGGACCGTCTAGAGCATAAAAGATGTTTACTGGAGATTTTGGAGCATTCGCAGAATGAAGTGGCGAAATGCAAATTCGGAGTCACTGTTTGGAATCTGTGTCGAGCGACGTGACTATGTAAGTCGCTTGACATGAAGACTTTTAAAGCCAAGATTTACGATTTGAAGAGTCGTGTCGATCGACACGATCTATGTGTGTCGATCGACACGAAGTTCGTCAAAGCCCGGATTTTCATCAGAAAAGTCCGTTCGAAGCCCGAAGCCTTCAGATGTTTACTTTTATGTTTAGGACGGTTTGGAACTTGTATAAATACGTATTTAGAGTCATTGTTTAGACTCATGCTTTATTTTACGCTTTATTTTATAGAATTACTTAGAGAATTTAATTAATAAAAGATGTTTTCTTCTATTGCTATGTTTGAGTAATTTCTCTTGTTAGGTTTAGGGTTTTTGAAAGTGTTTGATGAGTTGTTGAATCTGATCTGTTTATTAGGATAGTATCATTAGAAGTTCTTCATCTTAACTTGTTCTTATTGCTGATTTTAGCCTCGCGAACTGAAATCTGATCTAGGGTTTATTAATAGAAACGATAGTTTGATTGATTCACCTGAACTAGTTTTTGATGAGCAAGATTCCTATCTGCAAAGACATTTGATTTAGGATCTTGTGAACAATTGTGCCTGAATTTATTGCTTGTTTAGATCAACCTGATTTCGCAACGACAGTTGGCTTTCTAGGAGTTAGACATAGAAAGCATTCGCAGCGACAACTGGTTTGTTTTACTTTCGTGTGCATGTTCATGAACTGGGCTTTATATTCCTAATAACTGATTTGCTTGCAACTCTGATTCACTGGAGAATTCCCTGTGCCTAGCTATTTCTTTAATTGATTTCACAACCGTTTGTTTTGCTTGCTTTAATTTACTGCTTTCATCTTTATTCACCTAACTTAATCTGAATCTGAAATCTATTGTGTTTTCCTTGACTTCCTGTGGATCGATAACCCTAAGTACTGCGATTGACCTCTTAATTTGAGAGAGTCTAGCTCTAGGGAAATTTGAGCATATCAAATTTTGGCGCCGTTGCCGGGGAGTCAATTTGCCATTAGATTTTTACTACTAGGATTTTGTCTAGGTATTATTTTATTTTATTTTTTTGTTTTTCTTTCTTTGTTTTGTGTTTCAGGTACATGCGAAACCGCAATACCATGAGCAGCCAAGACAAAGAGATTTTGGAACTAGGACTCGAGGAACTAGCACGTCTAGAGCAAACCAACCGAAAAGCGACGAAAGAACCTAAGAAGATGGTTGCAAACACGATTGTGTTCCAAAGAGATAGTGGGTTCTTCGACAGAGAAGGAAACCTGTACAATGAGGATGGACAGAGACTGGACGCTGATGGGAATGTGATCGTCGAGCAGATCGATGAAGAACAACAGCGAGCTCAAGAAGAAGAAGAAGCCGAACAGGCTTGTGTTCGGGAGGAACAACTTCGTGTCGAGCGACACAACCTGGCTGTCGCTCGACACGATGGAAACGGAGGCGTCGATCGACAGGGTCAGCAGATCGCTCGACAGGAACAAAATGTTAATGTCGAGCGACACCAACCATACGTCGCTCGACACGATGTCCAGAATCGCACCTTGGCTGATTTCAACAGACCGGAACAGTTTTACGCTAACCGAGCTGCGATTCGTCCTCCAGCGTTCCAGCGCAATGATTTTGAGCTCAAGCCTGCGTACTTCTCTTTAGTCGCTCAGGACCCGTTCTGCGGTCTTGCCAATGAGAACCCGATGGATCACATAGAGCGATTCGAGGACCTCGCCTCTGTTATCAAGGCCAATGGAGTCTCAGAGGACTACCTATTCTGCAAGCTATTCCCCTATTCTCTTCATGGGGAAGCTAAGTATTGGCTGAAGACGTTACCATCGGGCTCGCTAACTAACTGGATGGATACGAAGAATGCCTTTATAAGCAATTTCTTTGACGATGCGAAGTCCGAAGATCTGAGAGCGAAGATTGCGACCTTCAAGCAAGGAGACTGTGAAGCATTCAGGACTGCGTGGCATAGATTCAAAGGTTATCAGAGGGATTGTCCTCACCACGGCTTCACTGATATTCATCTACTGGGAATCTTCTACAGAGAAATCGTGCTGCATTATTCTACGTCTCTGGATACTGCTAGCCAAGGAAACTTCAACACCAATTCTCCTAGGACTGCCACCCAGCTCATAGAGAACCTTGCTAACAGCACCAGTGCTAAGAACATGGATTAACGGAGGAGCCTGCAGAAGCGAGACATCCATGGAAATGAGCTTGCTGAGGTAACAAAGAAGCTTGACAATATGACTAGTCTTCTAGCTGGGAAGAAGTCAGTTCACTTTGCTCAGGATTCAGAAGAGGATGTGAACTACCTTAACCAAAGCGGATTTCAGAAGTACGGTGGATCTACTTATCAGAAGCCTTTTCAGAACAGTGGCTACACAAGGACTTATGGATCTTCTTCGTACCAAAAGCCTCCTCCTCCATCTGAAAACAGTCGATTGGAATCTATGATGGAACGGCTTCTAGAGGGACAACAAAAGCTAGTTGTGGATTGGAATGGGAAATTCGACTCGCTTTACACTGATTTGAACGGCAAGATCGAAGCTCTCAGTACTCATGTCAAGAAGCTCGACGTCCAAGTAGCTCAAACTGCAGAAACTGTGAAGAGACAAGAAGGATTTCTTCCTGCGAAGACTGATAGGAACCCCAAAGGAGCCTGTAATGCCGTTCTGACAGCAGAGGAGAATTATTTCGATGAGTTTGATGCGAGTTTTAGAGCAGCAGAGCCTGTGTCGATCGACACAGATCATGCGTGTCGATCGACACGTGAAGAAATCGCTATTTCTGAAATCGAAGCTCTTCTGTCGAGCGACGAGCCTAAGTGTGTCGCTCGACACGATGAAATCAGTCGTGTCGATCGACACAGACCCCATATCGCTCGACACGCAGGCCAGTCCGAAACTGTCCCTCCGAAACCGTCTCCAATCCTCGTGGAATCCGTCTATAAGCCGAAGCTACCCTTTCCCAGAGCTAGAAAGAGCAAACAAGAGGCTGAGGAAGCCATTTGCAAGAGGATGATGGAGAAAATCATGGTTGAGATGCCTCTTGTGGATGCAATCAAGCTTTCTCCTGTGATTCGCCGTTATGTGAAGCGAATGGTTGCTAATGGAATCAGTCCAGAGGAAGGTGCGCTGCTGACCAGAGATCTCCAAGCAGTACTCCTGAACACAGTTCCAGTCTCCAAAAAGAAGAAGAAGGAGATAGTGGTTTCTGCTGAGGTTAGCGCGATGATCCAGGGCAAAGTTCCTGTGAAGTTACCTGATCCAGGAAGTTTTGTACTCGACTGTTCCATCTCCAATGAACAGTTTCTCCATTCTCTCTGTGATACAGGATCCGGTATTAACTTGATGCCTCTTTCCGTTGCTGTAAGACTTAGGATGACGGACTTCAAGAAGACAAGGATGTCTCTAATCCTAGCTGATCGTTCTAAGAGATTCCCGAAAGGAGTTCTTGAGGATGTGCCTATTAGAATTCAGGACTGCGTTATTCCAACAGACTTTGTAGTTTTGGAATACGATGAAGAGCCTCAGGATCCTTTGCTTCTGGGAAGATCTTTCTTAGCAACAGCTGGAGCGCATATTGACTGTAGAAGAGGAACGATTAAGCTTGACCTTGGTGATGTCATCTTGGAATTTGACATGGACAAGACAAGGAGAAGATCCACCATTGATGGTCAAGCTTTCTCTTTGGATACTTCACTGGAAGATGAGCCAATCAAGGAGCCTTCAAAGGACATCTCTACCACCATCGTTGAAGAGCCAATGTATGATTCTCTTGCACTTAATTCTTCACCTCCTGTTTTAATCAAGGATTTAAAAGTTGAAAAGCCTGTTACGCGCTTACGCAAGCATCAAGTTTCTCGAGAGCTTGGTTTTTCT
Source organism: Draba incana (assembly GCA_963576765.1). Lineage (NCBI taxonomy): Eukaryota > Viridiplantae > Streptophyta > Magnoliopsida > Brassicales > Brassicaceae > Draba > Draba incana. Next base: position 1,277,539 of record OY755210.1, read on the forward strand.
GATGAACTTGCAGGAAAAAAGAGAGAAGAGGTGAACCCAAAACGAACTTCTAAGCCGTTCGCGAAATTGCGAATCATCGTTCCCCAGAGGTTTAAAGATCAAGAAGAAGCAGTTCTTCAGGAGATGATGGACAGAACGATGAGACTTTTCCCTGAGACTGTATCTGATAAGTCTGGGGGAGCTGTCCAGAAAACTCAAATCAAGCAAGCTGCTGCTGGTTCCATCCCGGATAAAGGAAATCCAATACTTCCTCAAGATCCACCATAGTGTCGAGTTCCAAAACAGTCAAGCTAAAGACTGAAAACAAGCGCTTAGTGGGAGGCAACCCACTTGTGAGTTTTATCTAACTATCTACTTATATTTATGTTTCTTTTTCAATTTTACGCTTTGGTTTTGTTTTTGGTGTCGATTTTCAGGAAAACAAACGTTCGAATGCAAGTAAGAATGCTCTTCAGCACTCTGTGTCGAGCGACGGGACTTAGTGTGTCGCTCGACACGAAGAAAAATCTACCAGTCAGAATCGGGACAGAAACGTGAGTGTCGATCGACATATAGGTCGTGTCGCTCGACACGACCCCCCTGGTACGAAATCTCACTTGATTTTTCATACGTTTCATTTTCTGTTTATCTTATTTAGCCAATCTCGGATTTAATAACACTGGGGACAGTGTTGTTTAAGTCTGGGGGAGGTAGTTGCTAACACTTATGTTTTCTTTTGTGTTTTTCGTTAAAATTTTAAAATTTTTAGAGTCAAAACCTCTCTTTTAGACTTGCTTTGAACAACACTCGACGAACCATTTCCAATATAAGTTGATCAGCAGTTTTACAAGGTGGGTAACTGGAAAGGGATCGGTTTTCTGGAGCGAGTTCAGGTTTCTGGAGAACTCATAAAGGATGTCAAAGACCCCGCCCCAATGAATCTCTAATTTCTTGTCAAGGGCGTTGGAAATCGCAAGACTTGATTCAGCTTCCAAACACTTGAAAGCGAGGAAGGACTGCTCTTGAAACTTCTTCCCAATGACGGATATAACTGCCCTAGATCTGGTGGTAAAGGACCCTCTGTTGAGGAAACCGCCATCACAAAAAGCCTCATAGAACAACAATAATGAGAGCTGATCTAGTGATCATAGAGATGCCAAGGGAATAAAAAAAAAATCTACAGAAAAGTGCAAGCCTGAATTCAAATAGGCATTCGGTGGTAAAGGACCCTCTGCTGAGGTACCCGCCATCACAAAAAGAAAAATCAGTCATAAAAAAGGCATGCATCTCTATGATATCCTTAATTGGATACAGTTTCAGAGGGAAGAGAGAGGGTGAAACGCAGAAAGTGTTAAAGGAAGTAAAAGAATCTAGAAAGTCCAGCGATCAATATTCCCTCGATGAAACCGCACTTAATTGAACTCAAGGGGTCTGCGATTGAAAGTCTGAGATTTTCTAAGGGATTTGGAATCAAACTAGAGGACTGCTAAGCTTCTAGGGACACATCGAAGTATCACCAGGTATTAAATTTTGAGGTATGTGGTTTTTAAGGAGTGAGCACACTGTTATGCTTAGGGACAAGCAAAAAGCTAAGTCTGGGGGAGTTGATATATCGTGGTTTTTACCGGTTTTCGACCATGATATAAGTCCATGTTTTAGTGTCTTTTGGTGTTTTTGGTATTGTTTTAGTGTCTTTACAGGAACTGGACCGTCTAGAGCATAAAAGATGTTTACTGGAGATTTTGGAGCATTCGCGGAATGAAGTGGCGAAATGCAAATTCGGAGTCACTGTTTGGAATCTGTGTCGAGCGACGTGACTATGTGTGTCGCTCGACATGAAGAATTTTAAAGCCAAGATTTACGATTTGAAGAGTCGTGTCGATCGACACGATCTATGTGTGTCGATCGACACGAAGTTCGTCAAAGCTCGGATTTTCATCAGAAAAGTCCGTTCGAAGCCCGAAGCCTTCAGATGTTTACTTTTATGTTTAGGATGGTTTGGAACTTGTATAAATACGTATTTAGAGTCATTGTTTAGACTCATGCTTTATTTTACGCTTTATTTTATAGAATTACTTAGAGAATTTAATTAATAAAAGATGTTTTCTTCTATTGCTATGTTTGAGTAATTTCTCTTGTTAGGTTTAGGGTTTTTGAAAGTGTTTGATGAGTTGTTGAATCTGATCTGTTTATTAGGATAATATCATTAGAAGTTCTTCATCTTAACTTGTTCTTATTGCTGATTTTAGCCTCGCGAACTGAAATCTGATCTAGGGTTTATTAATAGAAACGATAGTTTGATTGATTCACCTGAACTAGTTTTTGATGAGCAAGATTCCTATCTGCAAAGACATTTGATTTAGGATCTTGTGAACAATTGTGCCTGAATTTATTGCTTGTTTAGATCAACCTGATTTCGCAACGACAATTGGCTTTCTAGGATTTAGACATAGAAAACATTCGCAGCGACATCTGGTTTGTTTTACTTTCGTGTGCATGTTCATGAACTGAGCTTTATATTCTTAATAACTGATTTGCTTGCAACTCTGATTCACTGGAGAATTCCCTGTGCCTAGCTATTTCTTTAATTGATTTCACAACCGTTTGTTTTGCTTGCTTTAATTTACTGCTTTCATCTTTATTCACCTAGCTTAATCTGAATCTGAAATCTATTGTGTTTTCCTTGACTTCCTGTGGATCGATAACCCTAAGTACTGCGATTGACCTCTTAATTTGAGAGAGTCTAGCTCTAGGGAAATTTGAGCATATCAAATGGCGAAACAAGATAAACAGGAAACGAAACAAAAAGCGATGGAGAATGTGGTACTTGGGGGTCGTGTGGAGCGACACGACCTCTGTGTTGATCGACACTGATGATTTGGTCGCGTCGAGCGACTTAAGTTCTCTATCGATCGACACGTGAATGTGCTTGGTGTCGAGCGACACTGCTTATGGCGTCGCTCGACACAGTGATCTGTCTTCAATTCTCCTTTGCATTCAAACGTTTATTTTCCTGAAAATCAAAACAAACACAAAAACCAAACATAAAATTGAAAAAGAAAATAAAAACTAAGCAAAAGAAGTAGTTAGTAGACTCACAAGTGGGTTGCCTCCCACTAAGCGCTTGTTTTAAGTCGTTAGCTTGACATGATTAGGCGTTTGGATCATCGGGAAGTGTTGTACCTCCCTTATCCGTTAAGATGGTTCCAGCTCTATTCTTGGTTTGACCTTTCTTTCCAGCTCCCCCAGACTTGTCTATTCCTGGGAAAAGTTTCGTTGTGTTCTCCATCATTTGTTGAATGACTTTTTCTCCTTTCTCCTCTAAGTCTGAAGGGATGATGATCTTGATTTTCGCGAAAGGCTTTGAGGTCCTTTTAGGCTTCACCTTGGTTTGATTACTTCGCTTTCCAGCAGAAACATCAATAGAAAAACCAAGCTTTCGAGAAACTCGTTGCTTGCATAAGTGCGAAATAGATTTTTCACAGTTTAAATTCTTATTGACAAAAGTAGGAAAATTAGAAATAAGTACAGGAAGTTCATACCTTGGCTCTTTCAGAGGATTCTCAATCATGATAGTCATGGATAAAGCTTCTTCAACTTCCTGTGATGACCTTCGAGCTCTGGGGAATGGAAGTGGAGGCTTGTAGACTGGTTCCTTTGCTTGAACTGATGATGTCGCGAAATTTGGGCTTATCTGGGTCGGGTGTCGATCGACACTCGCCTTAGTATCGATCGACACTAGATCTGTTTTCGCGTTCTGAAAGGATTTTTCAGGGGGTGTCGATCGACACACTTCCTTAGTGTCGATCGACACTTGAATTTTTGTCACACCGAGCAACACGACCCTCTTGTCGCTCGACGGATGCTCTGCTATCCCAAAAATTGCTTCGAATTCGTCGAAATAACCCTCTTCTTCAATTAGAACAGCACTGCATGTACGCTTGGGGTTTGTATCAGTCGTCGCATGAAGAAATCCGTCTTGCCACTTGATAGAATCAGCAGTTTCAGCAACCTGATCATCCAACTTCTCAACATGAGAACTCAAAGCTTCGAGCTTCCCATTGAGATCAGTGTTGAGTAAATCCAGCTTTTTGTTGAAGTCCTCAATCATCTTCTGCTGTTCTTCGAGGATCCGCGCAAGTATAGCCACCATCCTGCTATCTGATGATTGAGGTGGAGGCGTTTGATAGGTTGAAGCACCATAGTTCCTCTCTAGATCGAACAATCCTTCGTCCCTTTGAATCAGGATTTTCTGCATAACCATCTTTTGTTCACGCCTGAAACTCAAAACAAAACAAAAACAAAAATAAAAAATAGTTAGTAAAGCAAATAAAAATAAAGACCTAGACAAAATCCTAGTAACAAAAATCTAATGGTATGATTCCCCGACAACGGCGCCAAAATTTGATATGCTCAAATTTACCCTGAGCTACTCTCTCAAATTAAGAGATCAGTTGCAGCACTTAGGGATCAAATCCACAGGGAATCAGGGACACAATAGATTATATACTTTCAGATTAAGCTAGGCAAAATATAATATAAGAAAAAGCAAGTAAAATAAAAGCAAGATAGAAGATGATAAACTTTAAAACAATGAAGATAAAAGCTAGGTTCAGGGAAATCGCAGGAGAATCAGAATTGCAGATAAATCAATAATTAGGAATATTAAAGCTCTGTTCCTAAACATGAACACGAATGTAAAACAAACCAACTGTCGTTGCGGATGTTATCTATGCTTAAACCCTAGATAACCAACTGTCGTTGCAAAATCAGATTGATCTAAACAAGCATTAAAGGTTCAAGTTCAATTGTTCACAAAACCCTGAACCAAATGTCTTTGCGAATAGGAATTTTGCTCATCAAAGACTAGTTCAAGCAATCAATAACACTGTCGTGTCTATCAATTAACCTAAGATCATATTCTAGTTCATGACGCTAAAATCAGCAATAAACACAAGTCAAGATGAAGAACTCTAATGATATTATCCTAACAAGCCTATCAGATCTAGCAATTCATCAAAACCCTTGAAAACCCTAAACCTAACAGAGAAACTACTCAGACATATTCAATGAAGCACAAAACATCTTTATTAGAGATATCTCTCAAGAGTAAGTTCTAAGACAAAGTAAAATAAAGCTTAGCCTAAACAATGGCTGTAAAAACGTATATATAGAGTACAAGGACGGTCATGAGCCCAATTGCAAACATCTGGGCTTTTCTGGCGCGAAAACGGAAATTTTCCAAAAAGTACTATTCTGTCACCATTGGTCGCGTCGAGCGACGCAGAATTTTGTGTCGCTCTTTTCACTCCGAACTTGTGACTTTGACTGCTCATTCCGTTATGCTCCATAATGCTCCAGTAAACACCAATTGAGTCCAAAGCATCATTGTACCTAATATTAAACACCAAATACTAGAAAACACCAAAAGACTCTATAAAACGGACATATATCATGGTATAAAAACGGGTAAAAACCATGATATATCAGTCGCCGCCGTCAATCACCGCCAATCACGATCATCTTCTCCATCGCCGCCATCAATGGAGAAGGAAAAAGAGAAAGAAGAAAAAAGAGAAAGAAGGAGAAGGAGAAGAGAAAGGAGAAGATAAGTGAGGTTATTTTGGTAAACTGAGCTTCACTAGAAGACAAAATGTAGTATGAAAATCAAGGGTCATGGAATTGTGGTACATTTGGTGAGAATTGGAGGTATAAGTGCTACCACTTGTAATTTTCTCAAAAGTTATATATGATCTTAATAAATTGATGTAAAATTAATTGTTGTTATAAATTATGTCCTTTTCCATTTATGTTTTGTATAAATATGTTATAAGAGGTGAGTTATTGAGAGACATATGGTTTAGACTTTTAGTTGAATGGGTTGAGAATCTTGAAACAGACCTTACCAACTCTTAAAGAAAATACTAATGAGTTTCTTTTACAAGAAAATTACATAGATTTTGTAATATTTATTTGTGATTAGACATGTAATCTTTTTTTTTGGTCGAAAACATAAATGTTCATTTAAATTGTAACAATGAATAGAATAATTACTTTAAACTCTGAATTGACAAGAAGTTCTTAACATTATTTCTCAGTTTTGATTTATTCGACCACTCTATGCATTCATACATATGCATTTGTTTAAATTTTGATCCACAACACTATTATAAATTAAAATAAAATAAAAACCACATAAAAGGAAAAATAATTCAACTTGTGAACTCAACCTGAACAACCACCAACATCATCTTAGTTTCCACTATCAATGGTTTGTCCTTTAGGCAAAGCCATCGGATCTCCGGTTCCATCAAGAGCTTTACTCATATTACACGATATATTTGAGTCAAGACATGAGTGAAAGCTTGTTCAACATTTGTAGCATCAAGAGCAGACGTTTCCATGAAAAATATGTTTTCTTTTTCTGAGAATGATCTAGCTTCCTCGGTTGGAACTTCACGAAGATGAGGAAGATCGGCTTTGTTTCCAACAAGCATGATTACGACATTTGCGTCGGTATGATCCCGAAGCTCCTTGAGCCATCTTTCAACGTTTTCGAATGTTATGTGTCGAGTTATGTCGTATACTAGAAGGGCCCCTACTGCTCCTCTGTAGTATCCACTACCAATTGCTCTGTATTAAAAATTTGTTTATCAAAAATTTGTCATGTGATTTTTATCAGTTTCTTGTATACCAAAATTTAAAATAATTTATTAAAAACTCAGTTTTCTATTTCGATTATATGTGTTCCAAAATAATGAAAGCAACATAATATAAAACAATTCCATTTTCTTTTTTGTTTTACGCATTTCGGTTTACTTTGGTTCAATCCGGTTATTTCTATTCCGGTGATGAAACAAAGAGATCTCTAAGGATTTCTTACCTTTCTTGACCAGCAGTATCCCAAAGCTGAGCTTTGATGATTTTCTCATCAACATAAACACTTCTTGTTGCGAATTCGACACCGATGGTTGACTTTGACTCGATACTGAATTCGTTTCTGGTGAATCGAGACAAAAGGTTGGATTTTCCGACGCCAGAATCTCCAGTCACGACTAATTTGAAGAGACAATCATAGTCTTCGTCGGCTCTGTAAGCCATTCTTCATTTTTTCAAGAAAAACAAAAAATTTGATATCTTTGTTAGATGTAAATGAAATCTTAAAGAGATTTTGCAATATGATTGATGTGTTGTTTGTGTTATGTGATGAAATGAGAATAGATGTAGTGGGTAACGACGAAAGTCATGAAACCTTGTTGGTTTTGTTTGTGTTAACTGTTAAGCAAATGATCATGAATGACTAGGCATATTTTAAAGATTAGAGAACAAACATGTTTGATGAAATCTTCGAGTTTTCGGCCGTAAAAATCTTCGAGCTCGTAAAAGCAGAACAAATAACACTTGCAGAGAAAACTACTTGTTGGTTTTGTACCTCTAAATTTATGAGGATATTTGAATTTATAGATTACTCATTGGTTCATGGTTATGTGTGAAAATGGCAGAATATCAAAAATTTTAAGGAACAAAAGGAGTATAATCTTATTTTAGGGAATAATGAATATTTCTTCAATTTGTAGCTTTGGTCAAATCAAGTTACTTGGGAACTTATCCATAAATTAAATGGAATAATAGCAATGTGAAGGAAGGTAATAAGTAAAAAGTTATATATGCTCTTAAGAATTGATGTAAAATTAATTGTTGTTTTAAATTATGTCATTTTCTGTTTTATTATATTTATTTATTTCTATAGAAATTGTTTAAATATGATCTAGAGCCTAGAGATGAGTTATTGAGAGACACATCACTACAAGAAAACTGTCAATTAGTGACTACTGTTTGTGACTGAAAAATCAGTCACTAATTTTTGCGACTACTTTGAGACTCTTATGTGACCAATTTGTGACGACACCAAAATCAGTCGCAAAACAGTCGCCAATTTGTGACAGATCAACTTCGTCATAAAAACGTAACAAATTAGCGACGAATTTGAGACAGACATTCTTTGGTTTTCAAGTAGTTGCAGAGTAGTCACAAATTACAGACTAATTAGCGACGGATAAAGTGGTCACAAATTTGCGACTATTGTGTTACCGTCAAAGCAGTCACAGATTAGTGACTACCATAAGAGCATAACAAAAGCGTCACAAATGTTTAAATGTAGGTAACAACAATTTTTTTAAAAATTGGTAGTGACGAATTTGTGACTCTTTAGTGACCATATACGGTTTAGGACTTCAAAATAACAAAGTTAAAATTTTTTGGTAGTGACGAATTTGTGACTCTTTAGTGACTATATAGGGTTTAGGGTTTCGGATTCTCAAAGTCTATAATAACGTCACAAAATAGTCACAAATATACCACTACTTTGCGATACATTTGCGACGCATAAGTAAATTTGCGACTGATTAGTGACTACTTTGCCACTCCATTTTATATTACTACACATTAAAACCCAAAATGTATGTTCTATGATTCATAGTTGTATTTAGCTTGTACAAAAGTCAATGACAAAGTAGCCAAGATGTGGTTGTAGTGAGTAAATCAATTTCCAAAAAAATATTTATGTGAGAACAACATTAATGTACTTTAGCTTATAAACACTTAGAAGTTTTAAAGTAAGTTTATGTAAAGTTGATATTTTTGTAAATTAGTTTTGTTAGTGGTGATATAATGGTTATATCAGTTTATTTAGGATATATGGTTTAGGAAAATGGTAGAAGAACAAATTTTGAGTCTAAATGTTTAGAGTTTAGGGATTTGATTCAGTCATAAATTTGAGACTAATTAGCGACAGATACATTAGTCACAAATTTGCCAAGCCTAAAAATGACTAAGCGCGAAACCAAATTTGCAAAAAAATTTATTTTGCCAAAAATTTTCGTTTTGCGCAAGTGTAAAAGTTAAAACAAAATATGCAAGTTAAAACAAAATATGCTATTTTATTTTCCTGATTTCACAAAGAACTTGGTCTCCTCGTCTCTTTTCTTCATCTCCGTACTCGTCTCCTCTTCTCTTTGATCTCCTCTTCTACCTTTGGCTCCATCGGGTTCTTCTTTTTTTCCAATCCCTAAAATTTTCATGTCCATCTTGCCTCCATCGCAAATTCAAGGTCAGAAATCCTCTTCTTCTCCTTCAGATTCGTCTCTAAACCCTAGCTCCGAGCATGGCGACAACTCTTCTGTGTCTCCTCTTCCCACCACGACCTCCTCTTCTGCAATTGGATATCTTAGCCTCGTTGGAGCTTCTGATTTCTCCGGTGTCTCTACGGGTAATAGAAATTGATAATTCAGCTTAGCCAATTTTGCCCCTTTTCGTTTTAGGGTTTGTTTCACATTGACGACATTGAATTTGGGGCTTTTAGATTTCTTTGAGAAGTTTAGCTATGTTTAAAGTTTTGACCTTTTGATACATTTCAAAAGTCTCTTAGGTAGGTTCTCTCTATCTCTGCTCCACTCGTAGATTCATACATTTCTCTCTTTGTATACATTTTGCTTCGTTGAGACAAATGGTCGAACACCTTGTGCCCATGTTTATTTTCTTTGTTTTTACCATTTATTATGACTGAAACTTGTTTGTGTGACAGCATTACATGTTGAATTCGGAAAACAATGATCAGCTAGCGTCTGTGGCTGATGTAAAAGAAGGAGACTTTGTGTTAGAGATTGGTCCCGGGACTGGTTCTTTGACCAATGTCCTTCTCAACTTAGGTGCTACAGTTCTTGCCATCGAAAAGGTTTCGCTAATTATCCCACATCATCACTCTACTTGCAACAAATGTTGATTCTGATTTTGCTACTGGATCTTTAGGATCCTCATATGGTGGATTTGGTGAGAGAAAGATTCGTAGGTTGTGACAAGTTCAAGGTACTCTCTTTCTCTTACGCTTTTGCAGAGTTTGATGATCCAAAAAGGTTTTTATCTTTGTAAGGATTATTAGAGGGAGGAGTTCTGGTCATATGGAAAAAGAGATATCATTCTTCTTTTGGGTGGAATTTCTGATCAGATAGCTACTACTTACTTGTGTAGGCTTTGCAAGAGGATTTTGTCAAGTCTCACATACGTTCTCACATGCTCTCCGTTTTGGAGAATAGAGTAGAACAAGATTTTGCTCTTGCAAATGTGACAAATGTTTTTCCATGGGCCACTTTCTCTAACTCAGAACCATGAACCACTAGTATACTATGGAATTTGTATATTAATGCAGGTTGTTTTTAACTTGCCTTTCAATATAAGTACTGATGTTGTCAAGCTTTTACTTCCCATGGTTGACATCTTCTCACAAGTTGTTCTCTTACTCCATGTAACGGAGAAGTTGTTCTTGTTTTTTTAGGAAATTATCTCAATTATGACAAGTTTTTGGCTAATTGTAGGATGAGGCAGCTATGCGGTTGGTTAAACCAGCATTACGAACATCTGAATACCGACCCTTGCAGGTACAGTTTGTTACTTCATATGTTCATGATTTTGCATTTGAGACAACAGTTTGGTAAATGGGATTGCTTTCGTAATTTCTTCCAGCTTGTGGTTAAGTTAATATTTTTATTTGATCTGTTAGGATGCCACCCCACACTAGCTACAATACCAGTTTGGATTGAGCTATATAGAGCCCTCTCAAATGTTGCGGATGAGGTACCAAAAAAAACTATATTATTTTTTTTCTGTAAGTGTTCGGAAGTTTTTTTCTAACGATGCTTGCTTCCTACTTTAAGGGACTTTTAACGGAAGGCTTTTTCTTGATTCCTTCTCTTGATGGTCCAACAACTGTTGCTGCAAAACAGAGTGGCAGTGGAATCTCATGGTTGTTCCCTTTCACCGTAAGTTTCAATCTTGAACCTCGTATTATCATTTTATCAGTTTAAGTTGATTTCTTTACATATGTTGTATTCTGGTGAATTCTTAAGTTGTAGATAAGTGTTATGTTAGATATTTTGAAAAGTCTCAATGTGTGTCTAGGTCATGAGTAGCAAAGATCCAACGGTTGTCTCCGATGCTTCACCAAGGATTGCCCAACCGATCGGTGAACCGCCTGCACAAGACCAAGCCGCCACCCCATCAGTCGGCCTCAACACTTAGACTCCTTCTTTAACTCCTGGGCTTTATCTTCTTAACAAACCTACCATGTTTTATTACTTTTGGTACATTGGTTTGTATTTGAAAACATGTTTTGTCAAGCTAAATGCTTGATTATGTCGTACTATGCTTTTAATTTTATGTTTTTGGTTATTCTTTCGATTTGGGCAAACTTACCATGTTTGTAAAAAACACAAACAAACCCTAATTAATCACTTATAAGTGACTGAAAATATATTTAATTCGGTGAATTTTAAACCAATGCATCGCAAATCAGTGGCAAATTAGTGACCAAAATGTCACTAACACAAAATCTGACAACAACAATATAGTCTCTAATTAGAAGTTAATTAGTCGTTAATTTGTGACGAATATAGTTAGTCATAACTCAGTCGCAAAATCAGAAGTCGCTAATTAGTCGCTTATTTGTCACACACAATACAGTCTCAAATTCGTTGCTAATTAGTGACTACTTGCTTGAGTCACACAAGTGTCGCTTATTTGCGACTGAGTTATGGAGTCCTAAATCCGTCGTAAATTAGCGACAGATTTGCGACTAAGTTATGGAGTCCTAAATCCGTCATAAATCCGTCGCTAATTAGCGACGGATTTGCAGCGTCGCAAATTAGCAACGAGCTTTTTGTGACTACTTGTTTTTGTCGCAAAGTAGTCGCAAATGGGTCATTTGTGACGATTTTGCGACTCTTTTGGGAGTGGCAAATAACCTGTTTTCTTGTAGTGCATGGTTTTGACTTTAAAATTTTTACTTGATTTGGTTGATAATCTTGAAATAGATCTTACCAACTCTTTAGGAAAATTTAATAAGTTTCTTTTCAAGAAAATTACATAAATCTTGTAATATTTATTTGAGATTAGACATGTAATATATGCTCTTTAGAATTGATGTAAAATTATGTCATTTTCTATTATTTTTTGTTTTTTAAAAGAAATTGTTCATATCTGGATTAGAGAGAGGTGAGTTATTGAGAGACTCATGGTTTATACTTTAAACTTTTAGTTGAATGGGTTGATAATCTTGAAATAGATCTTGCCAACTCTTTAGGAAAAATTAATGAGTTTCTTTTACAAGAAAATTACATAGATCTTGTAATATTTATTTGAGATTAGACTTGTAATCAAAACATAATGTTCAAGTAAATGGTAACAATAAATACAATCACTACTCTATGCATTCATATTTGTTTAGATTTTGATCCATAACACTTAATTATAAATTAAAAAACAAAAACAAAACAAAACCACCCAAACGAAAATAATTCAACTTGTGAACTCAACCTGAACAACCACCAACATCATCTTTGTTTCCACTATCAATGGTTTGTCCTTTAGGCAAAGCCATCGCATCTCCGGTTCCATCAAGAGCTTTACGACTCATTACACGATAGATTTGAGTCAAGACATGAGTGAAAGCTTGTTCAACATTTGTAGCATCAAGAGCAGAAGTTTCCATGAAAAAAGGTTTTCTTTTTCTGAGAATGATCTAGCTTCTTCGGTTGGAACCTCACGAAGATGATGAAGATCGGCTTTGTTTCCAACAAGCATGATTACGACATTTGCATCGGTATGATCACGAAGCTCCTTGAGCCATCCTTCAACGTTTTCGAATGTTATGTGTTGAGTTATGTCGTATACTAGAAGGGCCCCTACTGCTCCTCTGTAGTATCCTCTACTGACTGCCCAATATCTTTGTAACAACAAATCAGAATTTGTTTATCAAAAATTTGTCATGTGATTTATATCAATTTCATGTATACCAAAATTTAAATTAGTTATTAAAAACTCGGTTTTTCTGTAAAATTTGATTTGATTACGCTAACTCAGTTTTCTATTTCCATTATATGTGTTTCAAAATAATGAAAGCAACATAATATAAAGCAATTCTTTCTCAAAAAAATAAATAAATATAAAGCAATTCCATTTTGTTTTTTGTTTTTTTTACGCATTTCGGTTTACTTTGGTTCAATCCGGTTATTTCTATTCCGGTGATGAAACAGAGAGATCTCTAATTATTTTCTTACGTTTCTTGACCAGCTGTGCCCAAAGCTGAGTTTTGATGATTTTCTCATCGACATGAACATTTCTTGTTGCGAATTCAAAACCGATGGTAGAAAATGACTTGATATCAAATTCGTTTACGGTGAATCAAGACTTAAGGTTGGATTTTCGGACACCAGAATCTCCAATCAAGACTAATTTGAGGAGATAATCATAGTCATAGTTGGCTCTCTGTAAGGCATTCTTGGTTTTTTCAAGAAAAGCAAAAAAATTGATATCTTTGTTATATGTAAATGAAATATTAAAGAGATTTTGCAATATGATTGATGTGTTGTTTGTGTTATGTGATGAAATGAGAATAGATGTAGTGGGTAACGACGAAAGTCACGAAACCTTGTTGGTTTTGTTTGTGTTAACTGTTAAGAAAATGATCATGAATGACGAAGCATATTTAAAAGATTAGAGGACAAACATGTTTGACGAAATCTTCGAGCTTTCGGCCCCCACGAGCTAAAAGCAGAACAAATAACACTTGCAGAGAAAACTACTTGTTGGTTTTGTTCCTTTAAATTGATGAGAATATTTGAATTTATAGATTACTCATTGGTTCATGGTTACAGTAAAATATTGAGATGTATTTATAAAAACACAACTATTGTTTTAAATTTGTGTGAAAATGGTAGAATATCAAAACTTTTAAGGAACAAAAGGAATATAGTCTTATTTTGGGGAATAATGAATATTTCTTCAATTTGTAGCTTTGGTCAAATCAAATTACTTGAGAACTTATCCATAAATTAAATGAAATGATAGCAATGTGAAGGAAGGTAATAACTAATAAGGAAAAAGTTACATATGCTCTTAAGAAATTGATGTAAAATTAATTGTTGTTTTAAATTATATCATATTATATTATATTTTTATTATCTTTTTCAGAAATTGATTAAATATGGACTAGAGGTGACTTATTGAGAGACACATGGTTTAGACTTTAAACTTTTAGTTGAATGGGTTGATAATCTTGAAACAGATCTTACCAACTCTTTAGGAAAAATTAATGAGTTTCTTTTACAAAAAAAATTACATAGATCTTGTAATATTTATTGGGTTAATTTGCTAGATAACCAAAAAAAAAAATTATAATACAAAATCTATCTAAAACCCCTAAATCTAATGGTTAGAAATTGACCACATAGGTAAGTTTTGGTTAGATTTTGAATTATAATTTTTTTGTGTTATTTTAGCTAATTTCCCTTATCCCATATTTATTTGAGATTTTTTTTTTTTTGCTAGGATAATTTATTTATTTGAGATTAGACATGTGATCAAAACATAAGTGTTCATGTAAATGGTAACAATAAATAGAATTACTTTAAGCTCCAAATTGACACAAATCTTAACATTATTTCTCAATTTTGATTTAATGGACTACTCTATGCATTCATACAAATTTTGTTTAGATTTTGATCTATAACACTTGATTATAAATAAATAAAAACAAAACCAACCAAAAAGAAAATAATTCAACTTTTGAACTCTTTCTTATTAGGCGCAGTTGCAAAAATGACATTTATTTAAAATTTTCTTATTATTTGAGTCCAATGAAAATAATTTTTATATGACCGTTAACTACCATAATTTTAAATTGGTTTTGGAAAAAAAAACAAGACCACAAACTAATAATTCAAGACTTCTAGATCAAAGAGAGGCTCTGGATTTATTAGTGTTTTCTCCACTCAAAAGTGAAAACATAATGTGTACAATCTGACTCTTGTTTAATTTTTCCCATTTGATTTGGAAAACAAAACAATAATGATACAATAGCACAATCTATCACAAATTTGATCATGTTATCAATGTCCCAAGTGCAGAGCTTCATCAACAGCCAAAGCCAATGCAGCAGCAGCAGCACCAACATATGTGTGTGGAGTTAGCTTCAAAAGTTGAGATTTTGCATCTTAGTTTAAAGTCGTTTTAAAATAAATAATCTTAGTTAAAATAAAAATATAATAAATAAATCTTGAGATTACCGAAGAACTAAAAAATACCAAAGCATTTCAAATAAATTTTGAGATTACCAATATATACATATTTTACTTTGTTCCAACGAATAAGATTTCAAAGCATTTCAAATAAAATCTTTCAGTTTTTCCGAAATTTAAATTCCTACTCTAAAAAAATCATAACAACGAATAAGATTAATTAGCAACTTAATCCCAATTAGTTCCTGAAAGCCCAAAAACAATTTGATCTTTATAAAATAACAGAAAAACAATCTCATCGTATCTTATTTATTATAATTTTGCTTAACAAGAAAATAAACTATTTTATTCACATACGAGATTTCACATAAGAAAATAAATTCTTTTGATAACAAGAAAATCAAATCTTTGGGCTTTTCTGAATTTTATTAACTGCTCAAACAAAAATATAACAAAATTCCACTGTGTATCTTACAGTTTTGGTTTTTTTGGGATATTCCAAAACATACTCTAAATGTAACATCCCGAAACCGAGTTCTATGAATTTGGTTGGGGTGTCGATCGACACCAGTGGTGGGTGTCGATCGACACCAATGTTTTTGGTCGAAACCGGTTTGATTTAATTCATTCGGTTTGTGGCGCGGTTTAGGGACGGAACCCTAGGTCGGTTTTTATAAAGGTCCAGCCGCAGAAGCACGTTTTCCCAGAGAAAAGTTAGTGAGGAAAAATTGTATTTGAGGATTCAAGAGTGATTCGAGAGGATTGTGATCCGTTTCTCATCGTTCTTCGTTCGTGATCCTTAAGGTTTCGGTTGTGTGGTGTGGGGAGCGTTTTCTCGGTGATTTTCAGCGAGGAATCAGGGTGTTTCGAGGCTGTTTCATCACTGTTCATTCCGTCATTCCTATCAATTCACGGATTCGAGGTAACAGAAATGCGTGATCGCGGAATCAAAGCCGGCGAAGGGGATGATAGGATCTTGTTATTTGCTTCTGTTGTAGTCTAGTAGAACCTGGTGTTTAGGTTGCTAGATTTCTTTTACTGCTTCTGGAATTTGGAATTATTGGAGTTGAATTGATGTTCTTGATTTAATATTTTAATGGTTATTATTTTATGAGAATTTCCGCAACTGTTAATTAAAAAAAAAAAAAAAATTTGGGTGTTACATTTTGGTATCAGAGCCTAGACGTGTTTTGGACATTGAAATAGGATGAATTGAGACTATGTGGTTGATTGTTTATTGGTGGTTAGACAATTAGTAGTCTTAGATCATCCCCTTTGGCCTTTAAAGTGATTCCGCGGTAAGTTGTGTTTTTATTTGTTTGTGACTTCTTGTGCTCATGTTTCCTGTCTTGTGTGGGAGATGGATACTGGAGCGAGAGGCCGTGGTAGAGGCCGTGGTAGTGGTCGTGGCTTAGTGCCAGAGTCGTCTAGCAGCGTGGCTGCATCCCACACACATCAGGTGGAGACCGCAAGTGAGAACAGTGCCAGTGTGGCTGTCAGTGCCGGGAGGGGTGCCCGTGGTGGTGCTGTTGGTGCCGGTAGAGGTCTCGGGAGAGGTGTTGGTGATGGAGTGGGCCCGGGTGGGGGTGCTGCTCCGGCTCAGGGTCGAGATGATGTTATCGTGGGACTTTTGATGCAGCTGTTGGAGCGGTTTCCGGCGGCGGCTCCGGTACCGGCTCCAGTAGTACCTCCGATGGTGGAGGAGCAGCAGAGAGCTGCAGTGTTTGAGCAGCCGAGAGCGGCAGTTGCTGAGCATCCTCCCTATCTTGTGATGATGGGACAGATGCAGAAGATTGGTACGCCTTTCTTCGCTAGCAGAGTTGGGCCAGAGGGGGCCGATGAGTGGCGTTTGAGAGTGGAGCGCAATTTTTGGTCGATCCGATGTCCTGCAGAGTATCGGGTGGAGTTAGCTGTGCATTATCTGTGCGAGGATGCGCATAGCTGGTGGAGATCCATGGAGTCCAGGAGAGCTGTTTGGACTTGGGATGAGTTTGTGGGCGAGTTCAATGCCAAGTTCTTTCCTCGATAGGCTTTGGATCGCCTACAGAGGAGGTTTATGGAGCTGTCTCAGGGAGCGAGTTCAGTTCGGGATTATGATGCCGAGTTTAGCAGACTTCAGGTTTATGCTGGTCAGGGCATAATTGATGAGCGGGCTCTTATGCAGGGGCTCCGGATGAGTATCAAGACCCAGTGTCGGGCTTCGGTGTATGCCTCGAGGGCGGAGTTGGTGGAGCTTGCTGCTTCTATTGAGGAGGATCAGCATGAGCAGTCTGGTCCGGTGGTTGTTTCAGCAGTGGCGGTTCCATCTGTAGCTACTCCTGCTGTTCAGCCGAGGAGACAGCAGCAGCAGCAGCATTATCGGACTTCTGGTTCTGGCAGAGGCGGCAAGCCTGCGCAGGGTCAAAAGAGGAGATTCGACGAGATTTCTGGAGTTGGCCAGAGTAGTCATGCTTGTTATGGATGTGGGAGCACTAAGCATCGTGTGGCTAGTTCTCCCAAGAGGGAGGCATCTCGGGAGGCCAAGGTGTGTTTCCATTGCAGAGAGCCAGGACATATCCGACCGATGTGTCCTAAGTTGCAACAGATGGTTGTGGCAGCAGTTCAGCCAGTGGCAGGGCAGCAGGTGGCTCAGTTGGCAGCAGTGCAGCCGTTGGGCCAGATCGGGCCAGCACCGCGGGTTTATAGTCCTGCAGAGGTGGGGCAGCCGGGCGGCGCGCAGATCACAGGTAAAATCTTAGACCCTAAATTTGTTAATTCTTAGTGGTAGAATTTGTGTTATGTCTGTTATTTTGCATGTGGTAGTCAATAGGGTTCTCAATGCATGTGAATTGTGTAGGGACCTTATTAGTGGGAAGTTCTGAATCCCACGTTCTTTTTGATTCTGGAGCATCGAATTGCTTCATTACTCCAGAGCTTGCCGAGCGCAGTGGCATTCGAAGCAGTGATGGTGAGCTTTCGAGCCTGGTTAAAGTGGCTGGAGGTGGATTCCTGGTTACTACCGGCCGAGCTAGAGCAGTGGATGTTCAGATAGTTGGGTAGTCAATGCCGGCAGATTTAGTGATTAGTCCAGTGGAGCTGTACGACGTGATCCTTGGGATGGATTGGCTATCTTTCTATAAGGTTCATCTGGACTATTTTCGAGGCAGAGTCTCTTTCGAGCGAGAGGCAGGGAAGTTAGCGTTTCAGGGCGTAAGACCTACTTCTGGAAGTCTTGTAATCTCGGCTATTCAGGCGGAGCAGATGATAGCGTGGGGTTGTGAGGCTTACTTGGCTGTGATTTCGATGCCAGAGTCTGGTGGTGAGGTTGCTATTGGGGAGATCCGAGTTGTTCGGGATTTTGTGGATGTTTTTCAGTCGCTGCAGGGATTGCCGCCGTCTCGGTCCGATCCTTTCACGGTTGAGTTAGAGCCCGGGACAGCTCCGATTTCTAAGGCTCTTTACCGGATGGCTCCAACAGAGTTAGCGGAACTGAAAGAGCAGTTGGAAGATTTGTTGGATAAAGGTTTTTTGCGACCGAGTGTGGCACCGTGGGGAGCGCCGGTGTTGTTCGTTAAGAAGAAAGATGGGAGTATGCGTTTGTGTATCGATTATCGAGGTCTGAACCGGGTCACTGTGAAGAACAAGTACCCTCTCCCAAGGATTGATAAGCTTTTGGATCAGTTGAGGGGTACTACTTGGTTCTCCAAGATCGACTTGGCGTCGGGTTATCATCAGATCCCGATAGATAAGGCAGATGTTCATAAGACAGCGTTCAGGACGAGATACAGACATTTTGAGTTCGTGGTCATGCCTTTTGGTTTGACAAATGCGCCGGCGGCTTTCATGAGATTGATGAACGACGTGTTCAAGGAGTATCTGGACGTGTTCGTTATCATCTTCATTGATGACATTCAGGTTTATTCAAGGAGTCCCTAGGAGCACGAGGCTCATCTGAGGTTGGTTTTGGAGAAGCTTCGTGAGCAGAAGCTGTATGCCAAGTTGAGTAAGTGCAGTTTTTGGCAGAGACAGATGGGATTCCTTGGGCATATTGTATCTTCAGAGGGTATTTCAGTGGATCCGGCAAAGATAGAGGCTATCAGGGATTGGCCTAGACCGTGTAATGCTACCGAGATTAGGAGTTTCTTGGGTTTAGCAGGTTATTACCGGAGGTTCGTCAAGGGTTTTGCGAGTATGGCTCAGCCAATGACGAAGCTGACTGGTAAGGATGTTCCATTTGTATGGTCGCCAGAGTGCGAGGAGAGCTTTGCGAGGCTCAAGGAGATGTTGACTAGTACGCCGGTATTGGCATTACCCGAGCTGGGGAAGCCTTATACCGTGTACACAGGTGCTTCAGGAATTGGTTTGGGCTGTGTTTTGATGCAGGAGGGCAGGGTTATTGCGTATGCTTCGAGGCAGTGGCAGGGTAGTGAGCGTAATCGTCCTATGCATGATCTTGAGTTGGGAGCTGTAGTCTTTGCTCTGAAGATTTGGAGATTGTACCTTTATGGTGGGAGGGTGCAGATCTTTACGGATCATAAGAATCTGCAGCATATCTTCACTCAGCCGTTGCTGAATATGAGGCAAAGGCGCTGGATTGAGTTTTTGGCAGATTACGATCTGAAGATTCTGTATCATCCGGGTAAGGCCAACCAGGTGGCTGATACTCTGAGTCGGAGGAGAGTTGATTCGATTCGGGAGCAGGAGGTTGAGGCCTTAGTGGCTGAGATTAGCACTTTGCGTTTGTGTGCTACCTCGCAGGAGCCTTTGGGATTAGAGGTTGTGGATCAGGCAGATCTTCTTAGTAGGATCAGAGTGGCTCAACAGAGTGATCAGGTATTGTTTGATGCATCGCGAGCAGTTGGGTCTGAGCATGTGGCCTCTTTGAATGGGACGATTCTTGTTCGCGGTCGAGTTTGTGTACCTTGTGATGAGGGCTTGAGGCAGGAGATTTTGAGTGAGGCTCATGCGAGCAAGTTCTCGATTTATCCGGGCGCGACCAAGATGTATCGTGATCTCAAGCAGTATTATCATTGGGCCAGGATGAAGAGTGACATGGCAGCTTATGTGTCTAAGTGCAACACGTGTTCGTTGGTCAAGGCCGAGCACAAAGTTCCGAGTGGCAAGTTGCAGAGTTTACCCATTCCTGAATGGAAGTGGGATATGATTACGATGGATTTCGTGGTTGGATTACCTACGTCGCGGACGTATGATGCTATCTGGATGATCGTGGACCGATTGACCAAGTCAGCACACTTTTTGGCCATTAAGAAGACCGATGGAGTGGCTAAGTTGGCTACAAAGTTTGTGCGGGAGATTGTGAGGCTGCATGGAGTGCCAGCCAGTATTGTTTCTGATCGAGATCCCAGGTTTGCATCAGAGTTCTGGAGAGCCTTTCAGGCAGAGATGGGCACTAAGGTGCATATGAGTACGGCTTATCATCCGCAGACTGATGGGCTGTCATAGAAGACTATTCAGACTATGGAGGATTTGCTGAGGATGTGTGTTTTGGATTGGGGTGGTCACTGGGCTGATCATTTGAGCTTAGTGGAGTTCGCGTATAATAACAGCTTTCAGGCGAGTATCGGGATGGCTCCTTTCGAGGCTTTGTATGGGAGGCCATGTAGGACGCCTTTATGCTGGACCCAAGTGGGGGAGCACAGCATTCTTGGAGCTACTTATGTTCAGGAGACGACAGAGAAGGTTTGTATTGTGTGTCTGAACATGAAAGAAGCTCATGATAGACAGAGGAGTTATGCGGATAAGCATAGACGTGAGCTTGAGTTCTCAGTGGGAGATCGCGTGTATCTCAAGATGGCTATGTTGAGGGGTCCTAACAGATCCCTAGCAGAGAACAAGCTTAGTCCGAGATTTATGGGTCCGTTTCCTGTGGTGGAGCGAGTTGGACCGGTAGCGTATAGGCTAGAATTACCTCTGATCATGAAGGCATTTCATAAGGTGTTCCATGTGTCGATGTTGAGGAAGTGCCTACATGAGTCTGAGGAGTTAGTGCCTGAGATCCCTGTGGATCTTCAGCCAGATTTGACAGTTCCGGCAGTTCCTGTGAGGATTCTCGAGAGGAGAGAGAAGGTTCTGCGCCGGAAGAAGATACCGTTGCTGAGAGTATTGTGGGACTGTAGCGGTACAGATGATGAGACGTGGGAGCCAGAGGCAAAGATGAAGTTGAAGTTCAGGAAGTGGTTCGACAAGCAGGTCGTAGCTTGAGCTTACTTGTATCTTTGAGGTTCCAGATTGTGTTAGCGTTGTTGTTTTGGTTCGTGTATTTTTCGTTTTGGTTGTAACGATATACGTTTTTGGAATTTATAAGATGGAGTTTCCTTATTTATTTTCCGTATTCTTATGAGATGTGTGGTTCTTATAAGTTTGTTGTTGATTGACCTGTTTGGGTCGTGTTCTCAGTGATATTTCGGGTGGGAAATATCGAGATAAGCCAAGTGGGGCAGATTTAATCATAAATGTTAGTAAAATTTTTAGAATTTAATACTCTAAGAATAGTGGTATTCCCGAATAACTCATTACAATTAGAAGACGGTGGGTCTTCGGCGGTCTACTAGTGACGGGTGGGTCACAGCGTAGTACCGAGTATTATTTACCGTTGACGGGTGGGTCTCGGTATAGTATAGTGAGGATGCTTACTTATCTGTGACAGGTGGGTCTCAGGTTAAGTATCAGGAGATGGTGGGTCTCTTGAAGGGAGTGAGTTCCCTACATTCTTTTATGGAGTTAGTGGTCTCCAGAGGCTTGTTTGAGACGGGTGGGTCTCAGAATGAGTCTAGAGGGAAGTAGTTCCCGGTATACCATTGGTGGTTAGTATATTTGTTGCTAAAGGATGCGTCCCGAGAGCAAGGTAATGAGTTAGGAGTAATAAATGTCTAGAAAACGTGGATATTAGCATAAGGATTAGATGAGAGTTTAGAGATCGGGTGAGGATCTCTGATGTGATGACCAAGTGGGGTCAACCTTTCGGTCTTGGAAAGATAGTTTGCGGGATTCGAGGTCAAATCCAGATTAGTGGGGGAGAGTTGTAACATCCCGAAATCGAGTTCTATGAATTTGGTTGGGGTGTCGATCGACACCAGTGGTGGGTGTCGATCGACACCAATGTTTTTGGTCGAAACCGGTTTGATTTAATTCATTCGGTTTGTGGCGCGGTTTAGGGACGGAACCATAGGTCGGTTTTTATAAAGGTCCAGCCGCAGAAGCACATTTTTCCAGAGAAAAGTTAGTGAGGAAAAATTGTATTTGAGGATTCAAGAGTGATTCGAGAGGATTGTGATCCGTTTCTCATCGCTCTTCGTTCGTGATCCTTAAGGTTTCAGTTGTGTGGTGTGGGGAGCGTTTTCTCGGTGATTTTCAGCGAGGAATCAGGGTGTTTCGAGGTTATTTCATCACTGTTCATTCCGTCATTCCTATCAATTCACGGATTCGAGGTAACAGAAATGCGTGATCGCGGAATCAAGGCCGGCGAAGGGGATGATAGGATCTTGTTATTTGCTTCTGTTGTAGTCTAGTAGAACCTGGTGTTTAGGTTGCTAGATTTCTTTTACTGCTTCTGGAATTTGGAACTATTGGAGTTGAATTGATGTTCTTGATTTAATATTTTAATGGTTATTATTTTATGAGAATTTCCGCAACTGTTAATTAAAAAAAAAAAATTTTGGTTGTTACACTAAATATCTAATAAACTGCAGAAAAAAGTGCACAAGAAAACAATGAATGTTGCCTACAAGGAAGTGTTTCAAAACCTTCATTAATTTTATATATTTCATTTTTGTTTTGTTTACTTTTCTTAAACAAGACTTATATAATTTGCCTTCTTTCATTATTCATTATATCATTGAGTAAGGATTATACAATATTTCCAATCAATTTTTACATGTTATTATATCTTACTTTCCATAATTTATAATTTATAATAATTTCAACATTAAAATTAAATATGTTTTCATAAGTCACCTAGTAAATTATTTTATCAAAGATTTTTTCTATTTCAATTTTACAATTTTCTTCTTATTTGAAAAGTTAGAATAAATTTGTTTCCAAAAAAAAAAATATAAGCAAAATATAAGCAAAAATATAATATAATTCAAGCAAACAAAAATGCAACGATTTGAAATTTGATATATATGCATCATTGCAAAAAAATTTAGATATTGTAAAATGAAAATAAAGAGACACATTTTATGTATGGACCATTTTCATTTTCTTTTCATATGAAATAGATTACAACTGTGATTATTTGTGTTAGAATTAATTTTGTTTTATATATAAAAATAGTTGAAATGATTTGTTTTATCTTATGAATAATACTATAAAAATATGTGAACAAAAAGTGTCAAAATGTATATTGAAAATATAGCTTTACGAAAATCTAACTTTGAAATAATTAGTGATACACTAACATAAAAATAAATATTTAGTTGAGATCCTGAGCCAAAGTTTTGAATTGCTTCATTCTCTTAAGGGGCATTTACGAAAATGTCACTTTTGACATGCCACTTTTCAAATATGCCATTATTGAATTATTTTTTTACCAACATGCCACTTATAAATTTGTTTAAAAACCTTAAATCTCAAAATTCTCAATTTAAAAAAAATATTTTGATCCCTAGCAAACCCTAAACCCGATAAACTAAACCCTAATATAACATAGTTAACTCAAGCATAAATAATTTAAAAATTTGAAAAAGGTGATAGTGGCATTTTTGAAAAATGGCATGTCAAACGTGGCATATCTTGAAATTTCTCTTCTCTTAACCTCTCCGATTAGAGCTGTAAAAATCGCAGAAGCTGGAAGTCTAAGCAAAGGAGGCAGATCCATGGTAGTAGCTAGTCTACTAGCCTTGAAGTTAAAAAATATTTTTTCTTGACTATTCTTTTCAATTATTTTATTCTGAGAGGTGGTGCTCTTATCATCTAATTAGACCACTTGTCTTAAGACAAAAATAATTTGATACTTCTGGAAAAAAAGGTCTACATCAGGCCCACGAGTTTACACCTGATGGTCTTGAGTGACATCGGCTGGAATCTTAGGTAACCATATATATATAATATTTTTTCGTCTATTTGGGCTACAAGGACGGCCCATTAACCAAATTTTTTCTCACATGCGGGAAGTAGAGGTCAAACTCGCAACCTTGGGGTGTCGAGAGAGTGCTATATAAACTTTATCGTCTATAATAACAAAAAATTAATAAGACCATTTGGTGATTAGACTGTATGAATATAAAATCAAATTTAACAATATTATGGAAACCAAAAAGTCTTTATTATTCCCATCAACGTGGAGATTAGACTGTATTGAACATAAAATCAAATGCTAATTCAAGACTTCTTGATCAAAGAAAGGCTCTGTATTTATTACTAGTAGTGGTAAAAAAATTCAAAGTGAAACATAACAACATATAGTCCAACACTTTTCTCACCACTCAAAATTTGACTCTTTGTTTCTTCCATTTGATTTGGAAAACAAAACAATAATGATACAATAACACAAATCTATCACAAATTTGATCATGTTATCAATGTCCCAAGTGCAGAGCTTCATCAACAGCCAAAGCCAATGCAGCAGCAGCACCAACATATGTGTGTGGAGTTAACTTCAGGCAATTCCAACTTTTTGATAAACTCTCTTATGATTTCTTCATTCACAGCTCTTCCTCTTGTTAACTCCGTATCATACGGCTCTGGAACTCCGTATCTCCTCATCACCTATAACAATTCCGTGAATTAGCGCTAATACATGGAGTAACTAAATCGTTATAGAAAAAATGGAAAGTCGAGATATTTACAGTTTGTATCGGTTCAGCAAGGACTTCCCAATTTTGATCCAAATCTTCTTTTAACCGTGCTTCATTAACCTATACGAGCGATGGCATAAGAAAACATGAGGAAAGAGTTTCTAATCTCAAGAGTATTATATTAGACGTACCTGAAGCTTTCCAATTCCTTGTATTGCGCTCTTGTAACCGAGAAGAGAGTGACCTAAAGCTACATCCATATTTCTCAAAACAGTTGAATCGGTTAACTCACGCTGAAAGATTACACATGCTCAATCTTAGGTCCATCACTATAAAAAAAACCAAGTGGAGATAATGCTCAATCTTAGGTACAAATGCACTCAAACCTGCATTCGTGAAAATATCAAGTTTTTTTTTTTTTTTGAAAATAGTAAATTCTGCGTTGGCTTTCCCTAGATTCCCTTCACTTTGTGAGGCATTGTCGACGATCCAATTTCACCCACTTTAGTTATCTGGTTTCAAAAATTTCAAACAATGAGATAGTTTTCCCTTCACATGCAAATGATCAGACCATTTTCTATGTATGAACACTGCCTGCTTAAAGTACCCGAGAGATATGTAGTTACGTTCCATATATCTCTGTCAAAATCAACTAAGATAGTGTTGAATTGGCTTATTGTATTAAAAAGCCTAGCCATATATAGTCATGAGGTTCAATCTGCAAAAACACACGAGAACAATCAATCAGTGCGGAACTTTGTGATTTTTGGGATAAATATGTTGTGATCAAAAGAAACTATATGGAAAAAACTATATGTACCTGAGTCACGTATGGGTTAAATGTTAACCCGAGAGAAGTAACAAACTCCTCTGCAACATGAGGCCAGTCAATATTTGAATACGCGGAAATGTGAGCGTTATAATTCCCAACCGCACCCGCGAACTTCCCCTTAATCTTAGTTTCCGCAAGATATCTCCTTTCTTCGCTTAACCTCACCGCAAAAATCGCCATTTCCTTCCCCAAAATCGTAGGCGACGCTGGCTGCATTATAATCATGACGCCAGTCGATATTCGAATACGCGGAAATGTTCATGTAAATTGTAACAATGAATAGAATTACTTTAAGCTCTGAATTGACAACACATTCTTAACATTATTTCTCAATTTTTATTTATTCGACCACTCTATGCATTCAAACATACTGTATTTGTTTAGATTTGGATCCACAACACTTTATTATGAATTAAAATTAAAATAAAAACCACCCAAAAAGAAAAATAATTCAACTTGTGAACTCAACCTGAACAACCACCAACATCATCTTTGTTTCCAATATCAATGGTTTGTCCTTTAGGCAAAGCCATCGGATCTCCGGTTCCATCAAGAGCTTTACGACTCATTACACGATATATGTGAGTCAAGACATGAGTGAAAGCTTGTTCAACATTTGTAGCATCAAGAGCAGACGTTTCCATGAAAAAACATGTTTTCTTTTTCTGAGAATGATCTAGCTTCCTCGGTTGGAACCTCACGAAGATGAGGAAGATCGGCTTTGTTTCCAACAAGCATGATTACGACATTTGCGTCGGTATGATCACGAAGCTCCTTGAGCCATCTTTCAACGTTTTCGAATGTTATGTGTTGAGTTATGTCGTATACTAGAAGGGCCCCTACTGCTCCTTTGTAGTATGCACTAGTAATTGCTCTGTATCTGTATAACAACAAATCAAAATTTGTTTATCAAAAAATTGTCATAAAATGATTTACATCAATTATCTATATTTAAAATTTAAATTAGTTTATTTAAAACTCGTTTTTTCGATAAAATTCAATTCAGTTATGCTAAAGTCGGAATTCAATTTCGATTATATGTGTTCCAAAATAATAATAGCAACATACTATAAAACAATTCCAATTTGATTTTAGTTTTACGTATTTCAGTTTACTTCGGTATAATCCGGTTATTTCTATTCCTGTGATGAAACAAAGAGATCTCTAAGGATTTTCTTACCTTTCTTGACCAGCAGTATCCCAAAGCTGAGCTTTGATGAGTTTCTCATCGACATGAACACTTCTTGTTGCGAATTCGACACCGATAGTTGACTTCGACTCCATACTGAATTCGTTTATGGTGAATCGAGACATAAGGTTGGATTTTCCGACGCAGGAATCTCCAATCACGACTAATTTGAAGAGACAATCATAGTCATCGTCGGCTCTGTAAGCCATTCTTGATTTTTTCAAGAAAAACAAAAATATTGAAATCTTTATTAGATGTAATTAAAATCTTAAAGAGATGTTTCAATTGCAATATGATTGATGTGTTGTTTGTTTTATGTAATAAAATGAGAATATATGTCGTGGGTAACGATGAAAGTTACGAAACCTTGTTGGTTTTGTTTGTGTCAACTGTTAAAAAAATGATCATGAATGACTAAGCATATTTAAAAGATTAGAGAACAAACATGTTTGATGAAATCTTCGAGTTTTCGGCCCTAAAAATCTTCGAGCTCGTAAAGCAGAACAAATAACACTTGCAGAGAAAACTACTTGTTGGTTTCTAAATTGATGAGGATATTAGAATTTATAGATTACTCATTGGGTTCATGGTTACGGTAAAATATTTAGATTTATTTATAACTAAACACAACTAATTGGTTTTAATTTGTGTGAAAATGGTAGAATATCAAAACTTTTAAGGAGCAAAAGGAGTATAATCTTATTTTGGGGAATAATGAATATTTCTTCAATTTGTAGCTTTGGTCAAATCCAGTTACTTGGAAACTTATCCATAAATTAAATGGAATGATAGCAATGTGAAGGAAGGTAATAAGTAAAAAGTTATATATGCTCTTAAGAATTGATGTAAAATTAATTGTTGTTTTAAATTATGTCATTTTCTGTTTTATTATATTTATTTATTTCTATAGAAATTGTTTAAATATGGACTAGAGCCTAGAGATGAGTTGTTGAGAGACACATGGTTTTGACTTTAAACTTTTACTTGATTGGGTTGATAATCTTGAAATAGATCTTACCAACTCTTTAGGAAAATTTAATAAGTTTCTTTTCAAGAAAATTACATAAATCTTGTAATATTTATTTGAGATTCGACATGTAATATATGCTCTTTAGAATTGATGTAAAATTATGTCATTTTCTATTATTTTTTTGTTTTTTTAAAGAAATTGTTCATATCTGGATTAGAGAGAGGTGAGTTATTGAGAGACTCATGGTTTATACTTTAAACTTTTAGTTGAATGGGTTGATAATCTTGAAATAGATATTGCCAACTCTTTAGGAAAAATTAATGAGTTTTACAAGAAAATTACATAGATCTTGTAATATTTATTTGAGATTAGACATGTAATCAAAACATAATGTTCAAGTAAATGGTAACAATAAATACAATCACTATTCTATGCATTCATATTTGTTTAGATTTTGATCCATAACACTTAATTATAAATTAAAAAACAAAAACAAAACAAAACCACCCAAACGAAAATAATTCAACTTGTGAACTCAACCTGAACAACCACCAACATCATCTTTGTTTCCACTATCAATGGTTTGTCCTTTAGGCAAAGCCATCGCATCTACGGTACCATCAAGAGCTTTACGACTCATTAAACGATATATTTGAGTCAAGACATGAGTGAAAGCTTGTTCAACATTTGTAGCATCAAGAGCAGAAGTTTCCATGAAAAAAAGGTTTTCTTTTTCTGAGAATGATCTAGCTTCTTCGGTTGGAACCTCACGAAGATGATGAAGATCGGCTTTGTTTCCAACAAGCATGATTATGACATTTGCATCAGTATGATCATGAAGCTCCTTTAGCCATCTTTCAACGTTTTCGAATGTTATGTGTCGAGTTATGTCGTATACTAGAAGAAACCCTACTGCTCCTTTGTAGAATGCACCAGTAATTGCTCTTCTGTATAACGATAATTCAAAATTTGTTTATCAAAAAATTGTCATGTCATTTGTATCAATTTCCTATTTATTTTAATTAGTTTATAAATAACTCGGTTTCTCGGTAAAATCTGATTTGATTATTCTAAAATCAGTTTTATATTTCGATTATATGTGTTAATAAGAAAACCAACAAATTTAAAACAATTCCAATTTGATTTGTTTTGAGCATTTCGGTTTGGTTCGGTATAATCCGGTTATTTTTATTACAAAGAAAAAAACAAGGATTAACTTACCTTGATACACCAGCAGTATCCCAAAGCTGAGCTTTGATGATTCTCTCATCAACATGAACACTTCTTGTTGCGAATTCGACACCGATAGTTGACTTCGACTCCATACTGAATTCGTTTATGGTGAATCGAGACATAAGGTTGGATTTTCCAACGCCGGAATCTCCAATAAAGACTAACTTGAAGAGACAATCATAGTCATCCTCGGCTCTGTAAGCCATTCTTGATTTTTTAAAGAAAACCAAAAAAATTGAAGTCTTTGTTAGATGTAAATGAAATCTTAAAGAGATGTTGCAATATGATAGATGTGTTGTTTGTGTTATGTAATGAAATGAGTATAGATGTAGTGGGTAATGACAAAAGTCACGAAACCTTGTTGGTTTTGTTTGTGTTAACTGTTAAAAAATGATCATGAATGACTAAACATATTTAAAAGATTAGAGGACAAACATGTTTGACGAAATCTTCGAGCTTTCGGCCCCCACGAGCTCGTAAAAGCAGAACAAATAACACTTGCAGAGAAAACTACTTGTTGGTTTTGTTCCTCTAAATTGATGAGGATAGTTGAATTTATAAGTTACTCATTGGTTTATGGTACGGTAAAATATTTAGATGTATTTATAACTAAAATCAGCTTATTGTTTTAAATTTGTGTGAAAATGGTAGAATATCAAAAATTTGAAGGAACAAAAGGAGTATAATCTTATGTTGGGGAATAATGAATATTTCTTCAATTTGTAGCTTTGGTTAAATCAAATTACTTGGGAACTTATCCATAAATTAAATCAAATGATAGCATTGTGAAGGAAGGTAATACGAAAAAGTTATAAATGCTCTAGAGAAATTGATGTAAAATTAATTATTTTTTTTAATTGTGTCATTTTCTATTTTATTTTTTCAACCCGGTTATTTCTATTCCAGTGATGCAACAGAGAGATCTCTAAGGAATTTCTAACCTTTCTCGACTAGCAGTATCCCAAAATTGAAAATGTAAGGTTTGTGGAGAGGAGAGATATATTTTATAGCCACATGAGGAGCTTAATGCAAAAAATTTGTAGTTGTGGTACGTAGATCAATGTTGAGCACAATTAGATGGGTAATTATTACAACTAGTTGATGTGCAATGAAATATTCGTACGGAAGAATAAATTATTAAATCAAAGATTTTTTCTATTTCAATTTTACAACTTTCTTCTTATTTGAAAAGTTAGAATAAATTTGTTTCCAAAAAAAAAACATAAGCAAAATATAAGCAAAAATATAATATAATTCAAGCAAACAAAAATGCAACTATTTGAAATTTGATATATATACATCATTGCAAAAAAATTTAGATATCGTAAAATGAAAATAAAGATACACATTTTATGTATGGACCATTTTCATATGAAATAGATTACAACTGTGATTATTTGTGTTAGAATTAATTTTGTCTTATATATAAAAGTAGTTGAAATGATTTGTTTTGTCTTATGAATAACACTATAAAAATTTGTGAACAAAAAGTGTCAAAATGTATATTGAAAATATAGCTTTACGAAAATCTAACTTTGAAATAATTAGTGATACACTAACATAAAAATAAATATTTAGTTGAGATCCTGAGCCAAAGTTTTGAATTGCTTCATTCTCTTAACCTCTCCGATTAGAGCTGTAAAAATTGCAGAAGCTGGAAGTCTAAGCAAAGAAGGCAGATCCATGGTAGTAGCTACTAGCCTTGAAGTTAAAAAATATTTTTCCTTAACTATTCTTCTCAATTATTTTATTCTTAATTGAGAGGTGATGCTCTTATCATCTAATTAGACCACTTGTCTTAACACAAAAATAATTTGATACTTCAGGAAAAAAATGTCTACATCAAGCCCACGAGTTTACACCTGATGGTCTTGAGTGACATCGGCTGGAATCTTAGGTAACCATATATATATAAAATATTTTTTCCGTCGATATGAGCTACAAGGCCGGCCCATTAACCAAATTTTTTCTCACATGCCGGAAGTAGGGTTCAAACTCACAACCTTGGGGTGTCGAGAGAGTGCTATATATATAAACTTTATAGTCTATAATAACAGAAAAAATTAATAAGACCATTTGGTGATTAGACTATATGAATATTAAACAGAGGTTATTGGGACAATTGTTTGGTGTGCAAGATCCTCTAAAGGTTCCAACATTAACAAACAAACAAAAAGGAAGAAGAAACAATTTTACACACAGCAACATTGCGATTTCAACCAAAAATTAACGAAGCAGCAATCCCAAAAAAGCGTAATCTCTAAAAAAAAAAAATGATGGTTGGGACAAATGGTCGAACACCTGGTGCGCGTTGGTGATACGAGTCGAGAAATGAAAAAACTTGACTGTACTAATAATGTGAAATTAATTATTCATATCCAAAATGCAACGGACAACTAACAGTCAGCGCCTTGGAATGGTAAACGCAGAACAAATAACACTTGCAGGAAAAACTATATTAGTATTACTTTTTGGTTTACTTGACTACTCTATGCATTCAAACATATTTTGTTTAGATTTTGATCTATAACACTTGATTAGAAATAAATAAAAACAAAACCAGCCAAAAAGAAAATAATTCAACTTGTGAACTCTTTATTATTTGAGTCCAATGCAAATAATTATTCTTTATATAACCGTTAACTACTAATTATCCCAATTTTAATCTGGTTTTGGAAAAAAAAAACAAGACCACAACTATAATTCAGACTTCTAGACCAAAGAGAGGCTCTGGATTTATTAGTGACGGTTTTCCACTCAAAGTGAAAACATAATGGTACAATACTTTTCTCACCACTCAAAAATTTGACTCTTGTTTTTTCCATTTGATTTGGAAAACAAAACAATAATGATACAATAACACAATCTATCACAAATTTGATCATGTTATCAATGTCCCAAGTGCAGAGCTTCATCAACAGCCAAAGCCAATGCAGCAGCAGCACCAACATATGTGTGTGGAGTTAGCTTCAAAAGTTGAGATTTTGCTTCTTCAGGCAATTCCAACTTTTTGATAAACTCTCTTATTGTTGCAACTCCGATTCGAATTATCGATTTGGTAATCTACGATTGAATACGAAACCTCACCAATTTCTCTCTCTCGATTCTCTCGTGTGTTTGAATGAAAAGTAAGAAAACGTAAAACGCAAAGACACACGAAATTGTTCACCCAGTGTTCGTCTCCGATGTGGAGATACTACTCACTGGAGCTAGACTCAATCCAACAAATTCACTAGCACGAAGCTTTACAAGATCTCTCTCACAATTCCGAGAAGAATATCGGAGAAGAAGAAGCTAAAGGATCTATACACTGTTCACCGCTTTTATAGATCTTATCCACAACTCAAAAGTTGTTACAGATAACCGGCATAAACCAACTCCAATGAAACCAATTCTCATTGATTTAAACCGGCATTAAATCTGATTCAAGAAACCTTCTAATACGTGAAGAGTCTCTTACTGTTGACTTCTCCTAGCTCAATTGACTTGAATATTAGATCAATCCTCAACATACTCCACCTTGAACTAATGATTCAATCAACAACACATCAACATACAACTTCATACCTCAAAACAGCTTCAGTGCTCTTTACTGTGAATCCACCTTCTGGACTTACACCATCTAGCATCTCCGAGCTTTATCAGGCTCTATCAACCTTAAGCAAGTTCAATGCTGCATCAAACTTACTCACTGAAACCACTTTTGTTAAAATGTCAACTGGATTTTCACTAGTGTGAATCTTAACAACCTCCACCTCTCCATCTGCAATAATGTCCCTCATGAAATTGTACTTTGTAGCAAAATGCTTAGTACGTCCATGGTAAACATTGTTCTTTGATAAGCAGATTGCACTTTGAGAATCACACCATATTCTCACAGTCTTTTGACTGAATCCAAAATCTGCAAAGATTCCTCTTAACCAGATTGCTTCCTTTACAGCGTTTCAGATAGAGAAATGTATTATGCTTCTGTGGTTGACAAGGCAACTACTTGCTGCAACTCAGATCTCCAACTCACAACATTTCCTCCCACAGTGAAAATATATCCAGATGTCGATCTTCTCTTATCAAGATCAGCTGCAAAATCCGAGTCACAAAACCCTTGCACCTCAAACTCTGTTTCTTTTGTAAACACCAGCTGACGATCTAAAGTTCCTTTTATATATCTGAGCAACCACTTCACTGCTTCCCAATGAATCTGACCAGGTTTGCTCATAAACCGACTCACTAATCCAATACCATATGCTAAATCAGGTCGAGACCCTACCATGGCTTACATAATACTTCCAACCGCAGACGCATACGGGACAACATCAGTATCAACACACTCTTCCTCATCTTGCACAGATGACAACTTGAAATGTGCTCCACTTGGAGTCAAAGCCTTCTTAGCATCTGTCATTCTAAACTTCTCAATCACTTTCTTCAAATAAACTCCCTGAGACAGTTGCAAAACTCTTTTATCCCTATCTCTGACAATATCCATACCCAAGATTCTTCTTGCAGGTCCAAGGTCTTTCATCTCAAAAGTCTCACTCAACTGTTCTTTAACCTTCCTAACTTCCAGTTTATTCTTCCCTGCTATGAGCATATCATCTACATAGAGTAAGAGATATATCAACTCACCCTTAGCAACTTCCTTAGTGTAAACACAAGTGTCATGTTCACTACTAACAAAACCTTGACACTTCATGACTTCATTAAACTTCTTGTTCCACTGAAGTGGAGATTGCTTCAAGCCATACAAAGATTTCTTTAAGAGACAGACTTGATCTCCTTTAGAATTATCTTCATAACCTTCAGGCTGTTCCATGAAAATATCTTCCTCCAAGTCACCATGTAAGAATGCTGTCTTTACATCCATATGTTCCAGAGATAACAGCAACCTTATAGACACATGCTTGACCACAGGAGAGAAAACTTTTTGGTAATCGATACCTTCTCTTTGAGAGAAACCTCTGGCCACTAGTCTTGCCTTATATCTCTCATCTTCAATGCCTTATATCCCTGGTTTAATCTTGAACAACCATCTGCAGCTTACCACATTTCTATCCTTCAGTCTATTAACCAGAATCCAAGTCATATTTTTGATCAAAGAATCCATTTCTTCATCTGTAGCACCATTCCACTTATCCTTATCCTTACTAGCCATAGCTTCAGCAAAATCTCTTGGTTCTTCAACATTTAGTAACTCAGACATAGCCAATGCAAACATAGCTACTTCAAAATCATCAAACCTTCTTGGTAGAACCACTTCTCTTCTCGGTCTATCTCTAGCTACATGATGACTGACTGGACTCACTGTATCAGTTTGAGAAATAGATGATCCTCCTTGATCAACAATTTCTTCATGAATCTGTTCAGAATCTGAAATATACTCTACAACATCTTCATCATTAACTCCACCTGAATCAGCAACTCCTACTGATCTTACTGCAGATTTAATCCTTATTTCAGTATAAACCTTTTCACCAACACTAGTCTTCTCATTCAAGTTCTCAGATGTTGATTCCTTTTTCTGATCAACATCTTTATAAACCAAATCCTCATGAAACTTTACATTTCTGCTAATAAGACACCTCTTATCCTCCAATATCCAGACTTTATAACCTTTTGTCCCTGTGGATAACCAATGAATACTCCCTTAACTGCTCTCGGCTTCAGCTTTCCCTGATCTTGATGTACATACACCATTGATCCAAACTTTCTTAGATGCTTATAACCAGGCTTCTTACCAAGCCACACTTCTTCAGGAGATTTGAAACCAATAGCAGCTGTGGGTGTTCTGTTTATCAGATACACTGAAGTTTGAGCTGCTTCTGCCCAAAATTCTTCTTCTAGTCCAGACTAATTCAAAAGACACCTCACTTTCTCCATGATGGTGCGATTCATCCTCTCAGCAACACCATTTTGCTGAGGGGTGTATGTGCATGTCCTGTGTCTAGAAATACCATTTTTCCTGCAATACTCATTGAACATATTGCTACAAAATTCTAGACCATTATCAGTACGTAAGCACTTAACCTTTCTATCAACCTGATTCTCTACTAAGTTCTTCCATTCACAAAATCTAGCAAAAGTCTCATCCTTAGTTTTCAAAAAATAAATCCAGACTTTCCTAGAATTATCATCAATTATTGAGAGGAAGTATTGGTTACCTGAAACTGATGGTTCAGTGTGAGAAGATCCCCATAGATCAGCATGTACATAGTCTAATACATTTGCTGTGTCATGCTTTCCAGACTCAAAGCTAACACGCTTGGCCTTTCCCATTACACAATGCTCACAGAATTCATCTTTACCAACTTCACTCTTCTTCAATATACCATCTCTAACCAAAACTTGTTGATTCTTTGAGCTCATGTGACCTAACCGACCATGCCACAATGAAGCCTGAGATTTAGTCTTCTCAACATTGCAAGCCTCATCAATCACAATCTCACCATCAAGGATATATAATCTGCCCTTTAAATTTCCCTTAAGAGCAACCTGACCATTCTTGTGAAAAGTTATCTTTCCATTTCCACCTGAGTGAGTAAAGCCTAACTCATCCAAAACAGGTGTAGAAATCAAATTTCTTCTCAGGTTTGGAACATATCTCACATTGTGCATTATCTTCACTGACCCTCCATGAGTGTTCAGACGAATAGACCCTACTCCAGAAGTCTCCACTGTATGAAAATCACCCATCAGAATTCTACTTGTAACCTTTTCTTCAAAATTGATAAACCAATCTCTTCTTGAGGTCATATAGTGTGTACACCCAGAATCAATGATCCATGAGTCTCCTGGTCCTTCTAGAGATGTATGCATGACACTATTTGAATCATCGCTACCAATAGCTACGACAGCCTCTCCTTCTTCATCAGATTCCATACGCTTCTTTCTCAGAAAACAATCTTTCTTGATATGTCCCTCTTTCTTGCAATACCAGCAAGTAACCTTTCTTTCTCTTGACTTTGATCTGCTCTTGTTCATGCCTCTGAATTCATGAGTATCTTTCCTTCCTGATCTGCCTCTATCATGTGAATACAACACAGTAGCAGACCCTTTCTCATTTTTGCTCATCTCAGATAACTCCCTTTCTCTAGATCTAGCAGCTGACATCACTTCTTCCAATCCTAGAGATGTTTTACTATACTTCAAAGTATGTTTGAGCTGATCAAACTGAGATGGCAAAGAATTCAAGAACACAATGGCCTGAATCTCATCAGTAACATTGACATTTAAAGTACTCATTTCAGCTACTATCCTCAAGAACTCATCAACACTAGCACCGACAGACTTTGATGCCTCACACTTAAAAGTGTAGAACTGAGACTGAATAAAGATTCTATTAGGTAGAGACTTCGACACATACAGTCGATCAAGAGCTGACCATATTGATGCAGCAGTTTCACAGTGCTTGATCTTCCTAAGAACTCGATTGCCAATATTCAAGATTATCATATTCCTAGCTCTATCATTCTTTTCAAGCTTTACAAGATCAATGATTACCTCTTCCTCAGAATGACTTGATTCTGCTAGCTCCACCGCGATACTTAACCCTTCTGGTTTCCCTAGGGAATCACCAGGCTTGATCTCGATACCTTTCTTCTTGATATCCTTAACAACAGATACTATCTTTGTAAAATCATCACTCATGACCACATCTTTCAATCCCAAAACACCGAAGTGAGCCATCATCCGAATCTTCCATAACGAAAATCACCAGTTCCATCAAATTGTTCAACCTCGACGCGAGTCGTCGTCTCCATCGATTCCATTCAAATCGCTCAAGCTCAAACCTGGCTCTGATACCAATTGTCGCAACTCCGATTTGAATTATCGATTTGGTAATCTACAATTGAATACGAAACCTCACCAATTTCTCTCTCTCTCGATTCTCTCGTGTGTTTGAATGAAAAGTAAGAAAACGTAAAAAGCAAAGACACACGAAATTGTTCACCCAGCGTTCGTCTCCGATGTGGAGATACTACTCACTGGAGCTAGACTCAATCCAACAAATTCACTAGCACGAAGCTTTACAAGATCTCTCTCACAATTCTGAGAAGAAGATCGGAGAAGAAGAAGCTAAAGGATCTATACACTGTTCACCGCTTTTATAGATCTTATCCACAACTCAAAAGTTGTTACAGATAACCGGCATAAACCAACTCCAATGAAACCAATTCTCATTGATTTAAACCGGCATTAAATCTGATTCAAGAAACCTTCTAATACGTGAAGAGTCTCTTACTGTTGACTTCTCCTAACTCAATTGACTTGAATATTAGATCAATCCTCAACACTTATGATTTCTTCATTCACAACTCTTCCTCTTGTTAACTCTTTCAGCTTCTCATACGGCTCTGGCACACCGTATCTCCTCATCACCTATGTTTTGATACCATAATAGTTCCATGAATCAGCGCTAATACATAGAGTAACTAGATCATTATAGAAAAGTTTAGAAATTTACAGTTTGTATCGGTTCAGCAAGGACTTCCCAATTTTGATCCAAATCTTCTTTTAACCGTGCTTCATTAACCTATATAAGCAAGCATAAGAACATGGGGCAAGCATAAGAAAACATGGAGTTTACGGTAGATACCTGAAGCTTTCCAATTCCCTGTATCACGCTCTTGTAACCGAGAAGAGAGTGGCCTAAAGCTCCACCCATGTTTCTCAAAACCGTTGAATCAGTTAAGTCACGCTGAAAGATTACACATGCTCAAGCTTAGGTCAATCACTACAACAAAAAATAAACTCAAACCTGCATTCGTGAAATGGGAAGCTTCATGCTGACAAAAGTAAGCTAGGCGTTTGCTTTCCTTAGATTCCCTTCACTGTTCTCAAAGTCAATAGGATTCACTTTGTGTGGCTTTCCCTAATTTTCACATTCACATTCAAATGATTAGACTTTTTTTTCATTTCTTAACACTTGCCTGCTAAAAGAACCCTAGATATATGTAGTTCCATATATCTCTGTCAAAATAAACTAAGATAGTGTTGAATTGGCTTATTGTGTTAAAAAGCCTAGCCATATAGTCATGAGGTTCAATCTGCAAAAAAACCGTGAGGAACTTTATGAATTTCTGAATAAAATCGTGTGATCAAGAGAATATATATATATACCTGAGTTACGTATGGGTTAAATGTTAACCCGAGAGAAGTAACAAACTCCTCTGCAACATGAGGCCAGTCAATATTTGAATACGCGGAAATGTGAGCGTTATAATTCCCAACCACACCCGCGAACTTCCCCTTAATCTTAGTTTCCGCAAGATATCTCCTTTCTTCGCTTAACCTCACAGCGAAAATCGTAGGCGACGTTGGCTGCATTATAATCATGACCATTGCTTTAACAAAGAGATCCGTGGCGATGAAACCCAAAAATCTTCATTTGGAGGATGCTCTTTCCAATGGACAAGAACTATTCACTACAAGAAAACAGACCCATTTGCAACGATTTTTTGCGACGGAAAAAAATGTCGCAAATTTGCGATCAATTTGCGACGATTTTGCGATGATTTTGCGACGACTCCGTTGCAAAATCCTCACAAATTAAATACCCAAACCTCAAACCCTATACCCTAATTAACATTATATAATTAACTAGTTATCATCTAACATCCAATGAAAGATTCATGATTCGTAAGAGTTTTGAATAATAATTTTTTTCCTAAAATACAAGATTTTGCGACGATTTTGCGACGACTCCGTTGCAAAATCCTCACAAATTAAATACCCAAACCTCAAACCCTATACCCTAATTAACATTATATAATTAACTAGTTATCATCTAACATCCAATGAAAGATTCATGATTCGTAAGAGTTTTGAATAATAATTTTTTTCCAAAGTATATTTGCATTAAACATCCAATGAAACATTATCGACAACCACAACTATATAACATACACTTATACTATGAATATTATGAATCCATCTATTTTTATGAATTTTGAAATTTTTTCAATGTAATGTGTATTTCTGGTTTCTACACGCATTATTAACCCGAAATTAAGTTTACTTATGGATTCTAAGATTAGAAAATGCTTTAAAACGGCTAAAACCCTAACTATACCCCAAAATAGTTTTGCAACGTTATTGCAACGGAAGCGTCGCTATTTCGTTGCAATATATTTTTTGCATTGATTTTGCAACGTTTGGGGTGGTGAAAACCGCTA
This sequence comes from Draba incana, assembly GCA_963576765.1. Classification (NCBI taxonomy): domain Eukaryota; kingdom Viridiplantae; phylum Streptophyta; class Magnoliopsida; order Brassicales; family Brassicaceae; genus Draba; species Draba incana. The sequence continues at coordinate 1,316,719 of OY755210.1, forward strand.
AAGAAATAAACGTACCGAGTTAATAATTTTTAAGGTTTGCGACGGAATTGCAACGAAATTTGGGGTGGTGAAAACCATGAATGAATTAAACGTGTTGAGTTAATATACTTTTAAGAGTTGCGACGGAATTGTGACGCAAATTGGCGCAAACCTTGAATTTTGCGACGGAATTGCGACGGTTTTAAGCGGTAAAACTCAAATTTTGCGACGGAATTGCGACGGTTTTAGGCGGTAAAACTCCAAAAGTTGCAACCAATTTGCGACAAAATTGCGACGTCTAATATCCCTATATAATCCACTCTCCTTCTCCCCTCCACTCCGCACCAAACACACTCTCTTCTATCTTTGATAATATTTTCTCTCCATTAGCTCGCAAAAACCAAAATTTTATACATTTTCCGATGACGGGTCCTTCTTCTTCCGCCGGCGTTCCGGTGCCCGAGATGCAACCGAACCCACCTCTTCAGTCTATGGAAGACGACGATGACGAGGACCAAACCCAAGCTCCGATCGAAGAACAAATCAATTTCGATGCGTAGTGACGTTTGCGGTTTTTGGTTTTTGGTTTTTATTTCTTTTTAATTTTCGTTTTTCGTTTTTCTTTTTAATGTAAAATTTCAAATTTTATTTTAATTTTTTTTTTAAATCAGAAATAAAAACGTTGCAAAATCGATGCAAACATGCGTAGCAATTTTGTCGCAATATGTTTCATCGCAAAAATGACGCCAATAAAACGTCGCAAAATTGATGCAAAGTTGCGTAGCCGTTTCGTCGCAAAATCCATGCAATCACTTTCGTTGCAATTCTGATGCAAATTTAACGATGCTACTTCGTTGCAAAAACGTCGCAATGTTGCGTCAAAAGAAACCCATGCAAATGCGTCGCAAATTTTGTCGATGCAATTGCGTCGCTAAATTAGCGAGACATTTGCGACGATTATACTTTTGCATCGAAATTGCGACGATTTTTGCTTTGCGACGAGCCAGCCGCGACGAACTGAAAATCGTCGCAAATTCGTTGCAAATTGGCTTTTGCGACGGAATTGCAACGAAATTCGTCCTCGCAAATGGGTCTGTTTTCTTGTAGTGATTGTGATAGTAATGTTACCAAGCAGTGCCAAACATTGCAACTGTGAATATATCCCTTCCAATGAAAGCTTGAGAAAAACTCCAAAACAGGGTGCTCTAGAGGGTACCATTTCCAGTGGGCAAGGGCTTTAAGGACAGATATGTTGTGTTGTATAACAATCTTCTCATCAAGGTTGGCTTCAGATTTCTCAGCGCCATCTGCACTATAGAGAGTGTCCGAGGTCCCAACAGCAAGCCAGTTTAACTGTGCCAACAAGCCATGTCTCTTCATCCGATGATCATGAGACATTTGGAGCTTGAATTCTTCGTGAAGATCATACTCTCCTTTGACTCCTCCTGTAAATATTTCTCTCAAAGAAGGAATGATCACTAGGAGTTTCTTCTTGTGATCGTGAAATCCATAAACCTTGGTATCAAAATCAGATTTGTCCTTAGAAAACTCTTTGATTACTATAGTAACTTTGAACTTCCTTAGCTCCATTTGTGCCCATTGATGTGTCAAAGATCTTATAATCAGAATAAACTTTGAAATCAATTTTTAAATCCTACAATTAAGAAAAAAATCTTATATTTTGGAAACAAATCATACAATTAATGAATTTAAGGGTGTTATAAGATTCTAAATCCAACTAAAGTATATGTCACCAATCTAACAAAATAAAGGTGTAGATTACCAAATCCAAAACATTTTGGCCCAAAAATCCAATTTTCCCTAATTTGCTCTATGTCTATACTTGGGTTTGAACTAATAATTTATGATTTTTATTTATGTATTCAGATTTTTATAAATAAAAAATATATAGATTTTTGTCGGATATATTATTGATTAAACAAAATAATGAAACATTTATGGTTCCAAAATCATTATTTTACCCTATTAATAACATTTAATAGTAGGTATATTACGTTGTTGTATAAGACTTTATGAGCATATCTCAACATTATTTACTTTAATAATATTATAAATAGATGTTGGAAGCAGGTCAATAAATCATATCATTTTTATCATCTCTATTCTAATTCTAAACTTCTAAAAAAATTAAAAAAATGGTAAGTTAATTTCAAGATGCCCGTAAACAAAATTATACCACAAAACAGTACTGTTTATCTAACATATTCATAAAAACTTAATTTTAATTACAAAAATTGCAGGAGTTAATTGAAATCAATATTGGGAGTTATCCTGATTCTGACGCTTTCCATAGAGCAGTAGAATATTTACAAAAATGTGGTACACAAACATAATTTGATGGTTATGATGATCATTATATATAAAGAGCATATGACAAACATCTCAGTTAGGCTTTAAATATTAAAACAATGTATACAATTTTTGTCATGTAGGATATGAAACGGAAACGTGGGATAGTACAACCGGCAAACTAGTTGTGAAGGGAGTAGGAATGGATGCCGATGTACTGAAGATGAATGTCAAGAAGATTGTTTCTGAGCCAAAAAAGAAAAAAAGGGAATAGGAATGGATGCGGATGCACTGAAGAATAAAAAAAAAAATGGAAATGGTTGTAGAGAAGTTGGAGGACGTGCAAGCAGATATGTTGATGCTAAAAAAAAAATGGAAATCAGTGCGGATATAATGAAGATGAATACCGAGAAGAAAAAGAAGGGATGCAAAATATTGTAACTATATAAAAGAATGATATGGGTTTAATTTATTATGTCTTTATTTGGATTTTAACTAATAATTTATGGTTGTGACATAAAAACTAATAATTTATGGTTCTTATTTATGTATTCGGATTTTACAACTAAAGTATTACAATCTTTTTTTAATTATTGATTAAATAAAATTAATTAATAAAAAATATTTTTATATAAGTTTACTCGTAAAATGTTTTATCAAATGAATATTGTAGATTCCATCTTCTTGTTACAAGAATGACGAGAAAAATAGTAGTCTTTTGTATTCGTAAATACTGAAAGATAAGATTGTCTAGATTCATTCTATTCTACTTGATGCATCCTAAATAGGAATGCAAAAGAGTTTTAAAATATATAAACCTTAATCTGCAAGTGTGAAGATGCAAGTTTAGAAAGAATACTGTTCCAGAAGGAGTTCTGTACCAGCAGGAGTTCTGTACCAGCAGTTGTACCCGACGTAGTACAGACGGAGCTGAAGTAAGGACAAAAGTATTTGGGCTTTGAGGAGCTGGGCCGTGGCCTAGGTTAAAGCTTGTAGCTGTCACGGCGTGAGATGGAGTGGCGGCCAAGGGATCTTAACATGAAGAAAAGATATGGGAAGATCTTGGAGAGATTTAAGGAAGATATTACCAAACTTGGAAATATTCTTCTTTAGTACATATAGGGAGTTGGCTGCGTGTGTGCAGTTAACACAATAGAGAATTACAATCTTTAGCAAAGGGATTTAGGGTTAGAAAAGATCATCTTAAGTTTAAGGGTTAAAGGGTAGTTAGAAGTTCTAAGATCGTATGTGATCTTTGAACTAGAAGGCTAGGATTGACCGGATCGATAAGAAACGTGTAAGTTATCTTATCATATTAATCTAGTGAAGTTTTTGGAAGAAAAACCTTTGTGTATTGTGTTCTTGAGATCTGTTCTAATAGCTAGTACATCTTCATTTGGTATCAGAGCAGGCGTTTGTCTACAACAGTACAGGCAAGATCCTGAGGAAGAGATTGATAGCTATCACGAGCTTCTCAACGGTTCGAAGGTGATTCTGGATGATGCAAACTATGGCTTTTGGAAATCAAGGATGAGATCAATCCTCGGAGGCATCGATGTACTTGCTTGGAGAGCTGTTCTGGTTCAGTGGGAAGCACCTACGGTGCTTGATGCAGAGGGAGTCAGATCACTCAAACCAGAAGATGGCTGGACTGAGACAGGGATGAAGAAAGCCAAGTACAACTCCAGGGCGTTATCTGCTATTCATTGCAGTGTCACAAAGAATGCCTTTGAACTGATTCAAGGCTGTGAGACAGCTAAGGAAGCATGGGATCTGCTACAGGCTCACTTTGAAGGATCTATGAAGGTTCAAAATTCAAGGAAGGACATGCTAGCTTACAGGTTTGAAAATTTAAAGATGGAGGAGCATGAAACCATTACCGAGTTTGCTACAAAGTTAAAGTCTCTTGCACAAGAGGTTGCGACTCTTGGAAAGAAGTACAAAGAAAAGAAGCTAGTCAAGAAATTCCTTCGATGTCTACCTCTAAAATTCATGGCTTATAAATCGGCAATCAATGTATCTCAAAACACTGAAGAGATGAGCTTTGGTGATATAGTTGGCATGCTTCTTCATCATGAGACAGAGCTTGATGGTGTAGTCTCGGAGACCAAAAGGGTGAAGAACCTTGCATTAACCTCGCAAGCAAAGAAAGAGACTGAATCAGAAGATGAAGCTGATACAGTGGGACTTCTGGTAAGACGGTTCAATAGAGCTCTAAGACGTATAAAGCAAGGACAGAGTTCAAGGAGATTCAGCAGTGGTAAGAGACAACCGGAGACTGAGAAGACTGGTCGAAAAAATGAAGTTTAGTGCTTTGAATGCAAGGGTTTTGGTCACATCAAAACTGACTGTCCTACGATGAATCGGCGTGAGTTTAAGTGTTTTGGTAGCAAAGGTACAGGACATACCCAGTAGGAGTGCACCTTTGAGCCACGACGCATGACTGAACGATCAATGATTGTTGATGGTGAATCGGAAGAGACAAGTGATGATGAAGGTATGCTGAACAACTTTGTCACATTTGTTGGGATAGTTGAAGTGGATGAAACGCTGTCTGAGTCAGAGTCTCTGATGAAGAACACGATAATGAGCTAATATCAAGTTACAGAGACATTCGAGACACTCTAATTCGTCTCAACCTTGAGAATGCTTGTCTAATCAAAGAAAAACAACGTCTTGAGACATTGGTTCAAGCTGTTCAGGATGAACTAGATGCTGAGAAGAAGCTAGTACAAAGAGGTATGAGCCTGATGAAAGAGAAGCTAGCCCTTGCAACCAAAGTTGCACGACTGGAAAATGAGCTGTATGATGAACGAAAAACATCAACTCAGCTTCAAGTTCAGTTAGAACTTCAGTACAGGAAGATTCGTATGTTCGCTGGTACACAACAACTCGAAACGATTCTGTTTTTTGGTCGCACAGAGAAGACACACAAAGGCCTGGGTTACAATGGAAGAACTGATTCAAAGACTGGAGGAGTCAAGTTTGTATCAGCAGGATACACTGGTAATTCTGAGCCCAAAACTATAAGTGGTACAGATCAGAAGAAAGGATGCTATTTATGTGGAAGAATTGGTCACATCAAGAGGTACTGTTACAAGTTTTGGAAAAGGGTGAGACGCTTGAGACATCTAGGAAAATACACTTGAAATCATCATAAGAATCATATATGGGTCAAGAAATCTGATCTTCAGTTCACTAGTACAAGGCGTGTGTCAGCCAGTTGCAACAGAACAGAACTCAGGTGTAACATGGCATCTATTTCAGGGATACAAGATGATACATGTCCCTGGTACTTTGACAGTGACAGTTCAAGACACATGACTGGCACTTTGGACAATCTACAAAGCCTTAAGAAGGTAAAAGGTGGGAAAGTCACGTTTGGGGACGGAAGCCGTGGTACTATTCAAGGAAAAGGAAACACATGTGAGACTGGACTACCACATCTGACGAACATGTATCTAGTTCAGGGTCTAAAGGCCAATCTGATTAGTGTAAGCCAACTTTATGATGAAGAGCTAACGGTTATCTTTACAAGTGTTGATTGTAAGGCAATTGACAAGAGTGGAATCACAGTATTGCACGGAGTTAGGTCTGGAAACAACTGTTATATGTGGAAAGAGGAGATCGACTGTCTCAGTGCAAGAGATGACATTAACTTATGGCACTAACGACTAGGACACATGAATACTCGTACAATGTGTACTCTGGTCAATCAAGAAATGGTTCGTGGTGTTCCAGAGCTTAAATGTGAAGATCGATTATAGTGTGGTCCTTGTAATCAAGGCAAGCAAGTCAAGGTGCAACACAAGAAAGTTGTCGAGGTCTACACCAAGTCTACCTTGGATCTGGTACACATGGATCTCATGGGTCCTATGCAGGTACAAAGCGCCAATGGAAAGCGATATCTGTTTGTACTTGTTGACGATTATACAAGGTACATGTAGGTTAGGTTCATTCGAGACAAGTCTGACACAGCGGAGAGTTTTCAAATCTGGGCTCTACAACTAATCAATGAATGAGGTAGCATAAAGAAGATACAAAGTGATCATGGTGGTGAGTTCCACAATACAACCATGAAGCTGTTCTGTGACAATCATGGTATTGTGCACCAATTCTCTGGACCATGGACGCCACAACAGAATGGGATTGTTGAGCGGAAGAATCGCACGCTCCAAGAGATGGCTAGAGCAATGGTTCATGGGAACAAGGTTGCAATCAAGTATTGGGCAAAAGCACTAAGTACAGCATGTTACATCATCAACCGAGTGTATGTTCGTAAGGGTCTGACTCAAACCTCTTGTGAACTATGGAAAGGGAAGAAGCCTAATATGAGCTACTTTCACGTGTTTGACTGTAAGTGCTACATTCTGAATAAAAAGGATCATTTGGGCAAATTTGATTCTAGGTGCGAAGATGGAACGTTTATGGGATATTCAGAGACTAATACATCATTTCGCATTCTCAACAACAAGTCTGGTGTTGTCATTGAGTCAGTGAATGTTGTGTTTGATGAGCAACCTTCCAGGCCAAAATCAGAGCATCACTTGGATAGTGATACAGAAGATCCTAATGCAGCGACAGCACAATAGCCTAATACACAAGAGCAAACAGAATAAGTTGATCAGCTCAAGGATACTCCACAAGATGAACATGCTGATCCTGATCAATCCAATATTCCACAAGAAGTGCATCAAAACCATTTAGCATCTGATGTCATTGGGGATGCGAATGGGGGACAGAAAACAAGAGGAATCAAGAAGGATTATCATGAAATGCATCATGGAACAAAGAAAAAGGATGTAAGTGAGATAGTTCAGTTTGCTTGTTTTGTTTCAGTGCTTAAACCAAGAACACATATCCAAGCACTTGAAGATGAGTTCTGGATAGTTGCCATGGAACAGGAACTTGAACAGTTCGCAAGGAATGATGTTTGGGAACTTGTACCACGACCTGCAGCAGTCAATATAGTTGGTACCAAGTGGATCTTTAAGAACAAAATTGATGAAAGTAGGGTTGTCATTCGCAACAAGGCAAAGTTGGTCGCTCAAGGATACTCTCAAATCGAAGGAGTGGATTTTGAGGAGACATTCGCACCTGTAGCAAGACTAGAATCGATTCGGTTGTTCCTTGGAATGGCATGTATTCTAAACTTCAAGGTGCAAGAAGAGGTTTATGTCGAGCAACCCAAAGGTTTTGAAGATCCGGATCATCTTGAGTATGTGTACAAGCTAAGGAAAGCGTTGTACGGTCTGAAACAGGCTCCGAGAGCATGGTACGAGAGACTTATAGGATTTTTGATCAAGAAAGGCTATTCAAGAGGAAGCATTGACAAGACTCTATTTACACTTGATCGGGACAGCGAAACAATGATGGTACAGATCTATGTCAATGATATCATCTTTGGTAGTACATCTCAAGTTCTTGTTGATGAGTTCGTATCAAGTATGACTCAGGAATTTGAAATGAGTATGGTAGGAGAATTGAAATACTTCATTGGGTTGCAAATTACACAATATGAAGAAGGAGTGTTTATCTCACAAAGCACTTATGCAAGAAATCTACTCAAAAGGTTCAAGATGGAACAGTGTAAAGAAGCTAGCACTACAGTAAAACTGTCCTGCGACAGTGACAGCTCAGACGTGGATATGAAGTTGTACAGAGGCATGATTGACAGTCTTCTGTACCTGACTACAAGTAGGCCTGATTTGTGTTTACGTGTTGGTATTTATGCAAGATATCAAGCCAAACCTAAACAATCTCATCTTGAAGCAGTCAAGCGAATCATTCGCTACGTCAGAGGTACAGCTGAACTAGGTATTTGGTACTCCAAAGGATCGAATAAGAACTTAGTGAGGTATTGTGATGCTGACTATGTCGGGTGTATAGACGATCGGAAAAGCACAAGCGGTGGTTGTTTTTTCCTTGGAAAGAATCTGATTTCATGGATGAGTAAAAAGCAAAACTCTGTATCACTTTCTACTACTGAGTCAGAGTACATTGCTTTGGGCAGTTGTTGCACTCAACTCATGTGGATGAAACAGATGTCAGCTGACTATGGGATGGACTCTCAAACATTACTGGTTCACTGTGACAATAAGAGTGCTATAAGTATCTCAAAGAATCTAGTAAAACACTCAAGGACCAAGCACATCGACATTCGACACCACCTTATCCGCAAACTAGTGGAGGAAAAACAGGTAGTGGTTGATCACATTATCACTGATTTACAACTGGTCGATTTATTCACAAAACCTCTGGATTTTAATCGTTTTTTCACCTTAAGAAATTCAATTGATATTTGTGGAATTTAATGTGTTTGTCGAGTGTGCAGAACTGACACATGTACTGATTCAGGATATGTATATGTTTGGATTTTGTTTGGAGTCAGAAAAACTTATGAGAAAGAGCTACCCATCATGTCGTCTCATCTTGTCGTCGGCACAGGCTTCACCAAGCAAAACAAAATTTAAAAAAAAAGGTACAGGTTGTATTACTTTTGCTCAGGCAACCTGTACCAGTCAATCAATTTTTATAAACAAAGTGGTACAAGTTGTATTTCTTTTGCTCAGGCAGTCTTGTACCATAAAACTTTTCTAAGCTTTTAATATGCAAGTGAGGGTTTCTATGACGGTTCAGACTGTATTACTTTTGCTCAGACAGTATGATACTTGAGGACTCAATGATCATTAGCTCTTCGAGTGAACAGAGGTTGAAAACCGACTCAAGGGGAGATAAAGACATGATGGTGTGAAGGCTAATCACTTGTGTCGCTGATGGCCAGATATGGTAATCTGTACAAGCGAAAAATGTGTCCATGGGTTGAACTAAGTCTCTAGAAGTGGTACTGACCCATCTAAGGAAGTTGAAGAACCAAAACTTGGAGCAGCTCCAGCTCTTGAGCGGATATCAAGCAAAGGGAGTACAAGAGAAGCATTTCTAGTGGTTGCCAAGTCATATGTACCTGTTCAGTCTCAAGCATCTGCTACAGCACAACCTGTATCTACTCCTGTCAAGGTTGCCTGTCTCTGCAGTAGTGCAACAAGTTTCAGCATCAGCTCTGCCTGTATCAGGACATTACACAGTCATGAATCTTGTCGTCACTTGGATTCTATCTACCCAAAGAGTTATTCCAAATGATGGATCTGAATCACAAGTTAAACATGACGGGAATCATAAGGTGATTTTAGTCATACGGTAAATAATATAAGTTAAAGGACATGGAGATTTGTTTAGCCATCGTACCACAAGACCAAATGAGTCGTACTTCAAAATATAAAGGTCATGTTTCTTTTTCCTATGTACTAAGTAAATTTGTTTTTAACTTGTGTGCTCACAAGCTGGGGGAGAAAAGTCGATGTCTTGATTTATGGGGGAGTATGACCAGATGAGTTATCTTGATTTGTGGGGGAGTATGACTACATCATGGGTCTTTATGTGTTGATAATCTTGATTAGAGTTTAGGTCACTAGTGATAGGATTATGGGGGGAGTTAGGAGATGAGGTTATAATATTGAATGGTTGATCTTGAGAACTCTATAACTCTGTAACTCCATATAATATACAGTCTTGTTTAGAATCCTATTTGTGGCTGGCTACTTGTGTTGTTATGTGTATGTGTTTCAGATGCTGGTGCTTGTGAGACACACAAAGCTAAAAAGGGGGAGATTGAAGATGCAAGTCTAGAAAGAATACTGTTCCAGAAGGAGTTTTGTACCAGCAGGAGTTCTGTACCAGCAGTTGTACTAGACGTAGTACAGACGGAGCTGAAGCAAGGACAAAAAGATTTGGGCTTCGAGGAGTTGGGCCGTGGTCTAGGTTAAAGCTTGTAGCTGTCACGACGTGAGATGGAGTGGCGGCCAAGGGATCTTAATGTGAAGAAAAGATATGGGAAGATCTTAGAGAGATTTAAGGAAGATATGGAAGTTTGGGAAGATACAAGATCTTACCAAACTTGGGAATATTCTTCTTTAGTATATATAGGGAGTTGGTTGCGTGTGTGCAATTAACACAATATCGAATTACAATCTTTAGCAAAGGGATTTAGGGTTAGAAAAGATTATCTTAAGTTCAAGGGTTAAAGGGTAGTTAGAAGTTCTAAGATCGTGTGTGATCTTTGAACTAGAAGGCTAGTATTGACCGGATCGATAAGAAACGTGTAAGTCATCTTATCATATTATTCTAGTGAAGTTTTTAGAAGAAAAACCCTTGTGTATTGTGTTCTTGAGCCGTAGCAGTATCTGTTCTAATAGCTAGTACATCTTCAAAGTGCACAGTTGATAATTGTAGTACTTTGGAGTCGATCCACATGAGACTACGTTGTTACGCTACAAATCTATATGATGCAGAATAAGGTAAGAAAAAATATATTTGGTTTAGGGGTTTTTAACTAACCATAAGCTTAAGCTATGATTAAATCATAAAATGTCAAGATATAGTAAAAACGACAAAATTAAGTTTGGTTAGAGACATGCTCTTAATCTTTGTTTAGTGAAAAGAACATTAAAGGTTCCATGTTCATGACTTTATTTGTCATCAGATCATTCGATTACGTTGAAGGGACAATTCACCACAAAAGATATCTGATTAAACTAAAGCAATATTTAATGAATACAAAATAATTGCTACGAACATTATGAATTATGAATTTTGGCGGGTCGCCTTCAGCTCTTCAGCTCTGTTATTCATAGTCTTACCAACTTCTGGATTTCAGCATCTCGATTGCCAAAAGCTTGACTACAAGAAATTGATAAGCTATGTTCCGCTTTTTTGTGGTTTGGACCACAACTAAATGCTAAAAAAGCAAAGATCGTGTGGGGTGAAGTCTGCAAGCCAAAGGAAGAGGGAGGCTTGGGACTTAAGCTGCTCGGTGAAGCAAATAAAGTGAGTTGCTTAAAGCTCATTTGGCGTATTTTGGCTGCTCGATCTTCGATGTGGGTCAATTGGGTTCACTGCTATATGATTCGTAAAGGATCGTTTTGGTCAACTAAGACTACTTCCTCGTCAGGTTCATGGATGTGGATAAAAATTCTAAAGTATCGAGAGCTAGCAAGAAATTTTGTGAAAATAGACGTTAAGAACGGTGATAGAACCTCTTTCTGGCTTGATGTTTGGTCACCAAAGGGTCGCTTACTCGATATTGTGGGGGAAAGAGGCTGCATTGATCTGGGCATTCCTATGCACACGTCTGTGGGATTGGTTCTCCGAACTCATCGACGCCGCAACCATCGACTTGATATTTATAATAAGATTGAGCTTGTTATTGAAGAACAGAGAAGAAAGGGTCTCCAAAGTGGTGATGATGTTGTATTATCGAGGAAAAGTTCTGATACGTTTTGACCTCTATTTAACTCTACAGCAACGTGGGCTCAGATCCGTGTTGAACATGCTACGAAGATATGGTGCAAAGGATTGTGGTTTCAACACCATACTCCGAAATATGCCTTTCATACATGGCTTACTTTCCATGATAGATTGTCCACATGTGATAAAATGTTATATTGGAACATTGGTGTTACGGGTCATTGCATTCTCTGCCAAAACACTATCGAAACTCGGAATCATCTTTACTTCGAGTGCAGGTTTTCAGAAGACATATGGAGGGTCATAGCTCATAATCTACTTGGACAGAGGTATACAACGACTTGGGACATTTTGGTGGAACTTTTGGTGGACGACACTCAGGGGCGGCCCTGACCTAAAGCAGGTAAAGCACCGGCTTTAGGCATCAATATAAGTTATTAATTTTAGGGGCATTAAAGATGGAAAAAACCTTTGTAGTTTAGTGGTTCACTACGGTCAAGATATGGGTTAGGTTATGAGTTCGAACCCCAAGCAGCATAAGCTCAGAATAATTTTTTATGTGTTTATAACAGGGCAAAAATATTTATTTGGGCTTTAAGCAACCCATCACTTAGGGCCGGCCCTGACGACACTCTAGACAAAACCACACAATTCCTTCTTCGATACACGTTTCAAGCCGCGCTTCATTCGATTTGGAGGGAACGGAATAACAGGCGACATGGGGAAGCTTCGCTTACTACTTCGCAATTAGCCAAATTCATCGATAAACAAATCCGCAACAAGCTGTCAACGATTCGAGGAACGGGCAATGGTCAATTGGATGAAGGATTAGAAGCATGGTTTGTTTACCGCTGATTGCTCTTTATTGTTGTAATAGTAGACTTTAATACAAAACTCGGCATAACGAAGCACTAGTTGTAAAAACGTTTTATTTTTTATATTAATTTGACATTCAATTAAAAAAAAAAAAACATTATGAATTTTGTGTTATCGACTAAATAAAGTTTGTTATTTTATCTTCCATGATTAGAAGTTCAGAATTACTTGACTCTAGTATTTCTAAGATGTTCGATGCGTATCATGCTAATTGTAATACAAGTGGGATTTGAATCGACTATGTTCTAATATAAAGTATAATTTCTTTTGTCTTTTTATTTTATTAGAAAGGTTTAACTCCACTAAACAACATAAGAATATAATATTTTTTATGTAAATCGTATTTTTCTCTGGCAAAAAATGTTATGTGTGAACGAGTCTGATAAATAGTGTATTTTTCTCGTGTGATTGAAATATAAAGCATGATATGATTAAAAATGCGTTGTCCCAAAATATAGCATGGCATTTGTTAAAAATCCAGGCAAAATCTATGGTATATGTGAAAAAACACACGATAAATGAAATAACGATTTGACGACAAAAAATAAAAAATTGAAATAACGATTCTGCCATCTGTCATTCTTGCAAATTAGAAGCTATATATATTTAAACCAAATATATCTATTATATTATTAGAGAGGTAACTATACACCAGAATGAAAGTTGAGTTTTTATTACAATGATTTAAAATTGTTGTCTTTACAAAATTTATTTTAAATAAGATTTAGTTTAGTGTTGTCTTTGACATATTTATTTATTCAGGGATATATTCGACAATTCTTTTTCCAATTTTATATTCTAGATATCTATGCATAAATATTGAATTTGATTTCATATCTTAAATGAGTTTTATTATAAAAAGATATATTCAATAACTTTTAATGATTTTATTATTATTCTTATGGATATATATTTATAAAACATATTTTCGGTTATTGTTTTATAATTTTGTTATTATAGATATATATCAGTCGAATAATTGATTTATGATATGTAAACCCTAAATTAGCTATCTGACCTTAATGCTTATTAATACCTTTTTCTTTGTAGTTCAACAAACATAATCGTGACTTTTTTCTTTTTCTTTTAATTAAATTTGCTTTATTATATGTTTATGTTCACATCTATTTATTCTCTTTGATCTTATGATTAATATAGTTTTGATCATGTTTTCTTTTGTTCCTTTTGCTCGGTTATTGATCTAATTTTGATTTACAATTGAAGAGAGTTATTTTTGTTGTTTGTGTTGTTGCAGATCTATCAATGGTGGAAAGAAAACTCACCGTACACAATGAAAATCTCACTTGGTTTTCTCTAATTTGATAAATTTATAATAATACTATAAAGGTTTTCCTAACTTAATAAATATTTTAAACCATAACTTTAAGAAGGTATAATTGGCATACTTTCTTGAAATCTATATTTCTAACCGTAAGCCTAAGTAGCCTAACTCTCTTTACCTATCTTCTTAAATCATTAATCGTTGGTTTTGTTTGATATGTAATTTAGTTCTCACAATTTTATTGTATAATATTAATGCATTGGCTTTGATTAAGTCTCATAGTTCTCTATTCATTCATCAATCCTTCTATATATTCTTTGTTTCGTTATTAAACAAAAAGTTCCCTCAGTCCTTAATTTCTACTTTGTTTTTCTTCGTTGTATGATTTGATATATGCTTTCTTTTTTATCTTCCATATTTTTGTTTTGTTTTCGTATTTGATATGTTTTTTATTTATTTATATGGTTTTCTAGGTTTTGCGTATTGATTCTCCTCTCAACAACGTATGATTGTTTACATTTAAACTATATAAATTGTTTATTTGTACTATATAAATTTCCCTAAACAAAGTATTCTCTTTGCTATTTCATAATTGTACACTTCTCTTTACTGTATTTGTTTTCCTTTTAAAATTAGTTTTGTGTAGTTTCTTCTTAACAATTGTTTGATGAATTTTGTCAGAGTATTCTTTTTTTTTATCTATATTAACTTGATGTTACTGTTTTATGTTTTGTAGGTTTTGTGGGTTTATATTAAGATTAAGAAGGTACTTTTATGTTAGTTTATGTTTCTATTGCTCTTGAATTTTTGTTCGTCTATCTTTTGTCAATTATTGATCTTCGATTGTTGATGCATTCCAATTTTTTTTTTTGGTTTTTGTGTATTATCCCAGCAATAAAAAAAGGTATCGCTTCTTATTAATTTTTAAGTTATTCAATATTTGATGTTTCGTTGTTTCAATTTTGTTTAGTTTGACTTCCGATCGTTGGTATGATTGATATTTGTTATAATAGGTCGTTGGTTTCCTCTTTTTGTTTTATGAATTTGCTTTGTTGTATGATTATAATATTTTGATCGTTTATTTGTTTTGATCAATAGAGGAAAAATTGATTAAATAGTGAATTCCCAAATCAATAAGGATGTAGTAGCCAAAATCCCTAAACCATATATTTTGGACTCCCATACTAGGGTTTTGGTGATTCTTTATATAATAAATTTTGTAGTGGTGAAGACAGTTCCAAGAAAAATTTACCTAAGAGAGTGATTAAACTATGACAAGTTTAAAAGGAGTAGTAGCACGAGCTCACAGTGCAAAACTCTATCGTAAGCCTCACATAATTGTCTTTTTAACATGCTTTAATTTTAAATGTGTTGTCTTTTTAAATATTTTTTTAAATGGATATAATCTAAGTTTTATTTTCTATTTTACAGTTAAACATTGTTGAGATAATATGTATTTTACGTATATTTTATTTATTATATAATTAATAATTATTCTATTTAATATGTAACATATTCTTTCCTTTAAATAAAATGTTTGGATATATACAAACTCTAATATATATATTGCACATAGTTATAAAAGATGTTGAGTTTTTTATTATAGAGAATTATTTGCTATAGAGACTAGACTTGAATTTTCCAAGGGAGAGCCATCTTGAGTCGGACGAATCAAGATGTTGGTGTTATAAAAGACTATATGCTTTCAAAGTTAGTCGGTAAGTTTTTGTTTCTTATATTACTATAACAATGTAAATATGGATATTAAACTTATTAAAGTTATAGAAATTTTGTATCTTCGCTGAAATATAAGAATTGCTTTTAAGTTCATGAATCTGAAATATTCACAGGCTATAGGACGAACATCACAACAATAAGATGATAGAACCACCGCGTGTATCTTGTTTCCTAATACAGTAGAAACTCTATAAATTAATACTCGATAAATTAATAAACTCTCTAAAATAATAAATTTGTCCGGTCCCGAGTCGGGCCGGTGTAAAATATAACACAATTCAATAAGATAATAAGATAATAATGTTTTTAGAAATCTTATGCAAATATATGGTCCCAATAATATCATAAATTAATATATGCTATATACATGACTAAAATATATTTATATATCATTTTAATGTTGTTTATTTTTTTCTTAGAACTGAAATTTGTTTATAACTCTATCATTATTTGATATAGTACAAACAAACAAAAAAAGTAAACTAATTTTATAAAAATATAGCATAATATAAATTAAAAATTTTAAAATAAAAATCATTTTTAAAAGATTATGGAAAATTTCCATTTTTGGTAAATTAATAACTCTATAAATTAATAAAATATCGTGGTCCCAACATTATTAATTTATAGAGTTTTTACTGTATTTGACATTGATTACTTTTATCTTCAAATAATGGGTCTTTGTTAATCTTTATAGATTTGGTGTCGTTCATTTATTTATATGATTTAAATCACAAATATTCGTTAAGTAGTACAATGATTTATATTACTTTGTGAATTATAAATTAATTTTATAAGTCATTCGATTAATGATACATTCTCTTATAGGTGGTGAGAGGATCTATTCCAGTTGTGATAGTATTGAAACGTCTGATACAATTTCGAAGAGTTTTTGCATTCCATCAAGTTGTTTGGTTTCTCTAACCATAAATTTTCTTTTGAAGACCGGTTCTCCTGTCATGTTATTGACAAATGTTGATCTTAAAGGAGGTTTATGAAATGGTACGAGGCTTCTAATAACTCAAATGGTTGATCATGTTATATGTGGCAGAGTTATAAATGGTGACAATGTCGGTGAAAAGGAATTGATACCTAGGATGTTTGTTTCACCACGGAAAGAAAATTTCCTTTTCGTATAAGACGCAAACAATTTCTCAATGATTGTTGCTTTCTTAATAACTGTCAACAAAAGTTAAGGTCAAACATTGGACAACCAAAACCTATTTTCACACATAGTCAGTTGTATAATGTCATTTCAAGGGTCACGTCCAGATCCGGCTTGAAAAATATTGATCAATGTTGAAGACGGGAGGCCTCAGAGTAAGACTTTGAATGTTGTCTACGACGAAGTCTTCCAGAATATTTGATTTATGGATTTCGATTAGTTTTTTTAAAAGCTTTTTTAGTTTATTTACTAAAACATTATTTGATGTTATTTTATTTTTCTTTGGTTTGTTTACTAAAATATTTATAATCTCTCAGATCAGGAATTATTTTGGTTCTTTAAATTTTATTTTTTAGTTTAATATACACATATTTTAATATATGATAAAATAATGCATTATGAAATTAAAGTTAAAATTGTTGGCTAATACATGAAAAAGTTTCACGTATTTGGAAAATGAATCTTAAATTTTTGAATTTATTAAGATGGTATGCGGTAAGTAATTTTTCCATACAAATATTTATACCAAATACATATAATTTAATCATTGAACGAAGATTGAGTGTTTTAAAATTGTGCAATTGCAATGATTTATATTCGTATGTGAGAATTTAGATTTCCATGTTAGGGTTTAGTATCCATACAAATAGGCTCTTATACACTAGGGTTTAGTGCCCCTTAAAATCTATCATTTTTATTTTATCGTGTGTTTTGCAATGATTTATATTCGTAGATGAGGGTTGAGGCTCCCTTATTAGGTTTTAGTGCCTATCCAAATCAACCAGTTTAATCACATAGAGTGTATTAAATCGTACAAAAATTTATAGCCCTCAGTGAGGGTTTACACTCCCGTACGTACTAGGATTTAGTGCTCCTCCAAATCAATCAGTTTAATAACATAAAGTGTATTAAATCGTACAAAATTTTATATTCGTCAGTGAGGGTTTAGGCTCCCGTACTAGGGTTTAGTGCCCATCAAAATCAATCAGTTTAATCACATACAATGTATTAAATCGTACAAACTTTTCTATTTGCCAGTGAGGGTTTAGACTCCCATACTAAAGTTTAGTGCTGCATTCATAAAGATGTAAGTATTTTGTGTCAAAATTATAATTTTCTATAAAACATTCCAAATATATTAATTAGAATAGAATACAGTACATGTATATTGATAATAATAATAATATTGTAAAGTATATTTTCCGCGCACGGCGCGGGTACAATCCTGGTAAACATTATGTATAACATACATACATACTACATGACTATTACTCAATGTTCGCTAAAATTTTCATAAGTAATTAGTATTGTTGTCAAAAGTTGGTTTTGTAACATACCGAAACCAAAATTGTGCATTTTGGTATGGGGTGTCGATCGACACCAAGGGGTGGTGTCGATCGACACCAAGTTCGGGTTGCGGTTCGGTTTGAGTTAAATCGCTCGGGTTGCGACGTCGGTTTAAGGGAAAACCTAGGGCTCGAGTATTTAAGCCTCCTTGCCGAGTGTGGCCGTTTTTCCAGAGAGGAGAAACAGTTCTAAAGGTTTTTGGTGAAGATTTCGGTGGTTCGAGGAGTTTTGTGATCCGTTCGTCATCGTTCTTCCCGTATTAGCCTCGTGTAAGTGGTTGTTCGAGAGCTTGGTGTTCATCTCGGTGAATCCCAGCGAGGATCGTGCTTCTTCGTCGCTGTTGGATCGTCGTTCATCGCTCGTTCCTCGATCTCGTCAAATTCTCGAGGTGAGTGCGTGATCGTGATATGGAATTAGGCTATTAGGAGATTTAATTGGTTGTTTTGGCTGATTTGGTTGTTTATGTGTGAATTCCGTGTGGTTATGGGTTTGTGAATCGTGACAATCTCGCGAGATAGAACAGGACTCGAGCCGTGAGAGGATTTTGGCTCGGTTCAGGTTCTGCGAGACTGTGTCGATCGACACCTAGTGGTAGTGACGATCGACACGGGAGTTTCTGATCACGAAGGATCGGTTGCTCGAGTTGAGCGTCGATCGACACCTAGAGGTAGTGTCGATCGACGCCACTGTCTCTGTTGAGACTTGTGTTTGAGAATGGAGTGTCGATCGACACCAGGTGGGTGCGTCGATCGATACTCAGTCGTTTGTGAAGTTATGCGTTTTGGTTTGGGGTGTCGATCGACACCATGAGGGTGCGTCGATCGACACCAGACGCTGGATTGTGAATTATCGGTTGTGTTGTTCGATAAGTTATGTACTGTGAACTGATTATTGCCTTATTGAGTTGTGAATTGGAAATTGAGAATTGCTGGTTAAGCATTGTTATTTGATTATCTTGTAGATTATCATTGGTTATGAATTATTATTGTGAATTGGTAATTGGATAATCCTGTTTAATTGATGGTAATTGGAATTTGGTTGATTGTTGTGTGATCGCGTAGAATTGATAGTCTAATTCCTATTATATATCTGGTAGATGGGATGACCGCTCCACTGAGTATTTGTGATAATACTCACGCAACTCTGTTTTTCCTTTTTGAGTTGCAGGTAATGAAAAGAGTGTGATCGCGGAATCATGGCAGAGGAAGAGGATGATTAGGAAGTTATGTGTTGTTCATGTGTGTTGGTTTAGTAGAACTTGGTTTAGGTTGCTAGAATGTTGAGTTGAATTGGAATTGGTTTTATGAGTTATTGTTTACTGTTTCCGCTGGTTAATGTGTTGTTTAAAAAAAAAAATGCGGGTGTTACATTTTGGTATCAGTGCTCAATATTTATTGCTCTAGGGACTGCGGTCATGAATAACTCATGTGTTGCGAGGAGAGGGGAGCTTTCCGTGTGTTGTGTGGGGATGTGAGATTCCCAGATATCATTGACTCGAGGGATGTGTCCCGAGAGTGCGAATGGTATGTGTTCCTGATGGGTTGTAGGATGCGTCCTATGGGTGCCAGGTGTAGGCTGAGTTAAGAGCAATAGATATTTGGGGCGTGGGAGGAGTTGGTTTTTTGTTGTGGTGCATCGGGGTTGTGGTTTGGTTCTTCTGGGAAGTCGTTTGTATGGCCGTGTGTTCGGCATGAGTAGTTTTGTTCTGTTAGAACAAGTTGCTTGTTGCGTGTTGTTATTCAGGGAGGTATTCTTAGTTTCAGATGCTTGTCTCGTATGTGTTGATTACTCTAAGGAAGTATTTTCCTATTTTAGAGCCAGAGCTTGAGGGAGATGTCCTGAGAGTGGAATGGCATCGGCATCGTTACCTCGAGGGAGACGTCCTGAGAGTGTGATGATGACGATAACATGAGTAATCAATAGCTGACCGGGACAGGAGAATGGAACGGGATACAAACCTCGATGATATTCTTGTGCGTTTAGTTTCAACGACCGGGATATCGGATGTAGTGTCTTGGTTGTGCATGTTCTTGTTTGATTGTTGCACAATCGATCGATCCGATTCTGGGTCTACAGCGGGTTGTACATGTTCTTGTTTGATTGTTGTGCGATCAGTTGGATAGACTTGGGCAGGATTAGGAAACATTACATTTTGGTAGTTCAGGCTAGAGACCTTGCGCGTGTCTTTAGATTCGTGTTGTGGAGGTGGATAGGCGTTTGGAATTTATTACGATTGGCTCATGATCTGGAGACGGTGGTTTTCCAGAGTTTGTATCGGGGATGGTGGTTTCCTGTATACATACCGAGAGACGGTGGTTTTCTCCAGGAGACAGTGGTTTTCCTGTGTACTGATACTGGGACGGTGGTTTCCTTTATAGTACGGAGTGCCTATTTTGGGACGGTGGTTTCCTCTATAGTGCGGAGAGACGGTGGTTCTCTCGAGGGGACGGTGGTTTCCCTAGCGTGTGTGTGTTGTGTGATGGGTTCAACGTAATAAATGTCTAGAAAACGTGTGTTTAGTGTGGGTTAGTTGTGAAGTGTTGAGATTTTCGTGTGAATCTCTAGTGGTTGGCCGGTGCGGGCCAGAGTGGAGTCTCGAGTAGACTTGTGTTTTGGGGATTAGGTGTGCTTTTCCCTGTGGTTGGCCGGTGCGGGCCAGAGTGGAGTCTCGGGTAGACTTGTGTTTTGGGATTCGAGGACGAATCCAGTGTGGTGGGGGAGAATTGTAACATCCTGAAACCAAAATTGTGCATTTTGGTATGGGGTGTCGATCGACACCAAGGGGTGGTGTCGATCGACACCAAGTTCGGGTTGCGGTTCGGTTTGAGTTAAATCGCTCGGGTTGCGACGTCGGTTTAAGGGAAAACCTAGGGCTCGAGTATTTAAGCCTCCTTGCCGAGTGTGGCCGTTTTTCCAGAGAGGAGAAACAGTTCTAAAGGTTTTTGGTGAAGATTTCGGTGGTTCGAGGAGTTTTTTGATCCGTTCGTCATCGTTCTTCCCGTGTTAGCCTCGTGTAAGTGGTTGTTCGAGAGCGTGGTGTTCATCTCGGTGAATCCCAGCGAGGATCGTGCTTCTTCGTCGCTGTTGGATCGTCGTTCATCGCTCGTTCCTCGATCTCGTCAAATTCTCGAGGTGAGTGCGTGATCGTGATATGGAATTAGGCTATTAGGAGATTTAATTGGTTGTTTTGGCTGATTTGGTTGTTTCTGTGTGAATTCCGTGTGGTTATGGGTTTGTGAATCATGACAATCTCGCGAGATAGAACGGGACTCGAGCCGTGAGAGGATTTTGGCTCGGTTCAGGTTCTGCGAGACTGTGTCGATCGACACCTAGTGGTAGTGACGATCGACACGGGAGTTTCTGATCACGAAGGATCGGTTGCTCGAGTTGAGCGTCGATCGACACCTAGAGGTAGTGTCGATCGACGCCACTGTCTCTGTTGAGACTTGTGTTTGAGAATGGAGTGTCGATCGACACCAGGTGGGTGCGTCGATCGATACTCAGTCGTTTGTGAAGTTATGCGTTTTGGTTTGGGGTGTCGATCGACACCATGAGGGTGCGTCGATCGACACCAGACGCTGGATTGTGAATTATCGGTTGTGTTGTTCGATAAGTTATGTACTGTGAACTGATTATTGCCTTATTGAGTTGTGAATTGGAAATTGGGAATTGCTGGTTAAGCATTGTTATTTGATTATCTTGTAGATTATCATTGGTTATGAATTATTATTGTGAATTGGTAATTGGATAATCCTGTTTAATTGATGGTAATTGGAATTTGGTTGATTGTTGTGTGATCGCGTAGAATTGATAGTCTAATTCCTATTATATATCTGGTTGACGGGATGACCGCTCCACTGAGTATTTGTGATAATACTCACGCAACTCTGTTTTTCCTTTTTGAGTTGCAGGTAATGAAAAGAGTGTGATCGCGGAATCATGGCAGAGGAAGAGGATGATTAGGAAGTTATGTGCTGTTCATGTGTGTTGGTTTAGTAGAACCTGGTTTAGGTTGCTAGAATGTTGAGTTGAATTGGAATTGGTTTTATGAGTTATTGTTTACTGTTTCCGCTGGTTAATGTGTTGTTTAAAAAAAAAAAATGCGGGTCTTACAGGTTTCCAATAAAAAGGTTCAATAATTTAATCCCAATCAACAAACAACTTTTTGCCTGCCCGAAAGTAAACAAGTGGGCTCTTTCTTGTTCAAGTATCCAATATCAATATCTTTCAAACATACCAAACACATATTTATACTCCTTATGATATGATATGCATACAACATTCTCATTAGTCATCGTTATGGTATTGTTTTAATTTGGCTATATGAAAATTAGCTTTTAAACAATTTAGGCACACATTTCTATAATTTATATTGAAATACTTTACTTTTTAGGCAAACCTCTATGATGATGCACTACACACAGACAGTGACACACACATGACAATACATATTTTAACAAGCGTCGTTGGTTTTTTTTTTTTTTTTTTTTTTTTTGCTAAATGGTAAATATTTCATAAAATGAAAATGTTTTAAGTTTACAATCAAGACTATAAACCCATTGAAATGAGTCCATGGCAAAAAAGATAAAAACATGGACACATAATACATAAACGATTTTCAATCCATCTACTCGACATAAGACCCTAAGGTAATGGAGTTGATGACGATATTGATTGTTCAGCAGAAGCCAATGCTCGAGGAGGAAGTGCAGAAACAAGACATAGAGTACCAAAAGGACGCACTAGAAGCGTTTCCAAGGAAGCTCTAGACTGAGCCGTCAACGGCAGTGCTCGATCCCATACACCATGTGTGTCATGTGAGAGCGACCTTGAGGAGCAGATCCATGAGCCATCAAAGAATAGAAACCACACAAACCAATAAAAGGGACAATAGCAAGCTCACTCTTCCAAACTCCCGTTGGCAAGCACAGAGCTGAATAAGGCAATTAACCACAACTACTATCACCATTAGCCATACTAATCCTCTAGTGCATTCAACTAGCAAAACTATACAACACCTTGAAAGCAGGCCCAACCATCACAAGCAACGACAAGAAGACACAAGCAACACCAGGGCTTGAATCCGAGAATCAATATTAGCTTACCATAGATGCAGAGCAAAGGAGACGATACGGTGGCCTCCACCAGAAGCCATAACAAGTCCAATTTTACATCCTTGCACGAATCAGTTGGATGATTTGGACCAAGACTCAACGAAAACTCACGCTGAAGCCGCCACCTTGAGCACTCCCAACTAGAAGCTGCTGCTGCCCACAAGCAAATGACCAGAAGAGAGATACTCAGACCAAGAAGCGCGACGACGAGTCGAGAGACCAAAAGACACCAACCAAAAACCGATGCCCTGGACTCAATCAAAGGAACAGACGACTAAGAGATGGAGAACATCAGTGAAGCGACTCTGACCACCCACCGAAGATCTCTTTGCATCTAATTCCCAATAGAAAACCCGGACTTATAGGTGAAGGCAGAAGGAAACTCTCGTCAGCCGTTTTGCCGTCCTCTAACGAAATAGCCATCGGAAAGAAACCCAATCACCTCAAAGGACCGAGCGCGACGGAGAATCGAAGACGAGTCTTGGAAAATAGCGAGACCCGCAAAGGACAAAGAAAGCAAGACCCCAACAGGCGTTGTTCTATTGAAGGTCAGAGCTTACTCTATCACCGGGAACGCCTTGGAGAAACGGGATTTACACCGAACGCTAAGTGAAGGATAGCAGCTGATCTTCGTCGGAATTACTCACCAAACGCCTAGCAACCAACCACGACGAAAGAAAACCCTAACACTGAAGAGCGCACGGCGAAGCTTCATCCATCCATCGCGAATTCCAGGGCACAGCTCGCAGATCTGGGAAGAGCAAGCACCAGAGAACAAAACAGAGAGCGGAAGAGAAGGCAAGCCCTCTCACGGCACCGGATACCGGAGAGGCAAGCAAATCGGCGGTGAGAGAAGAGGTAGGCGGCGGTCGCAAAGAAAATCGCACGCGTGTTCGTCAAGGTTTCTTCCTTTTGTGTCGTCGTTGGTTTTTTTGTTGGACTATCTATAGTTACATTTTTATTTGGGTTTTAAGTGAAATCAAGTAACGAAAACTACAAAAGCTTTATTTCTTTTTTCTTTTGATCATATATCTTGGG
This sequence comes from Draba incana, assembly GCA_963576765.1. Classification (NCBI taxonomy): domain Eukaryota; kingdom Viridiplantae; phylum Streptophyta; class Magnoliopsida; order Brassicales; family Brassicaceae; genus Draba; species Draba incana. The sequence continues at coordinate 1,340,870 of OY755210.1, forward strand.
AGTATAAGTACAAAACCGAGTTGCACTTATACTTAGTTGCTTTTAAGTCTATATATCATTAAAATCAGGGGCGGATCTACGTTGAAGGAAGTGGGGCACGTGCCCCATACTGATTTTTATAAAATATTGATGAGTTACTAATAGAATCATCAGTTGAGTTGGTTAGTTATTTCCCATTTGTTTTTCGTGCTATGGGTTCGATGCCCAGCACTGGCTTTCTTAACAACAATTAACTCTTCTCTTTATTTATTATTTATTTTGTACTTGCCACAATTTTTTTTATTCTCTATTTATTATTTGTTTTTTAACCAGTAACCACAATGGCTATATTATACTCCATTTTTGTGTCTTTTCTCCATTTTTTTACCCTTTCTTTTGATTGAATGCTTTTTATACCTTTTTATTTTTATTTTTATTTTCATTTTCAAGTATACATTTTAACAAATTAATTAAATCCATTAAAGTAAATCATACAATCAGTGTTCTAATATATTACCAAAATATTTTAAAATCTATTAGTATATAAAACTATTTTATGATAATGTATATTATGTATTTTAAATACATTATTTATTTTCTTATATATAAAAATATTTCAAATCAGTGAGAATGTTTTGTTTAACATTAGTTCTTTGGAGATTTAAATACCATTACATAATTTTAAATATTTTATGTTATCAAATATTGTGTTTGTGCCCCATTCTAAAAATGTTTCTGGATCCGTCCCTGATTAAAATATGGTCTTTTGGGACCCTTTAAAATACAGTACGTCCTTTGGGACCGAAACTAAATCCAATGTGGTAATGGTGAATCAAGGAGCCATGAACAATTGGGAAAATTGTGGAATGAAAACTTGTTTACTTTTTTATTTAAATAGCTAAAATAATTCCTCAACTAATTTTTTTTTTTTTTTTTTGATAAAATGTTAAAATTGATACCATTTTTATGATTTTTTACAAAGATACAGAGATAACTTAAAAGACAGAAGACCAAAAACTACAGACGATGGCAACGCTACGACAATAACAAAGAAATAGACATAAGGGTGAATTTGCTCAATAACCAAAAAAAAATTTATAATTAAGCAACTAACAAAAAAACCTAAATCTAATGGTAAGAATTTTGCCACATAGGATAAAAATGGTTAGTTGCTTGATTTATTATTATTTTTTTTAAGGTTATTGAGCAAATTATCCCTATATATAAAAACTTGATCGTCTTTTTTCAAAAAATTAATAAGACCATTTGGTGATTAGACAGTATGAATATAAAATCAAATTTAACAATATTATGGAAACCAAAAAGTCTTTATTATTCTCATCAACGTGGAGATTAGACTGTATGAATATAAAATCAAATGCTATTGGGGGAAGCTACTTATAATTCAGGACTTCTTGATCAAAGAAAGGCTCTATATGTAAAATTTGACTCTTTGTTTCTTCCATTTGATTTGGAAAACAAAACAATAATGATACAATAACACAATCTATCACAAATTTGATCATGTTATCAATGTCCCAAGTGCAGAGCTTCATCAACAGCCAAAGCCAATGCAGCAGCAGCACCAACATATGTGTGTGGAGTTAACTTCAAAAGTTGAGATTTTGCATCTTCAGGCAAATCCAACTTCTTGATAAACTCTCTTATGATTTCTTCATTCACAGCTCTTCCTCTTGTTAAGTCTTTCAGCTTCTCATACGGCTCTGGAACTCCGTATCTCCTCATCACCTATAACAATTCCGTGAATTAGCGCTAATACATGGAGTAACTAAATCGTTATAGAAAAAATGGAAAGTCGAGATATTTACAGTTTGTATTGGTTCAGCAAGGACTTCCCAATTTTGATCCAAATCTTCTTTTAACCGTGCTTCATTAACCTGAAGTTTGCCAATTCCCTGTATTGCACTCTTGTAACCAAGAAGAGAGTGGCCTAAAGCTGTACCCATGTTTCTCAAAACAGTTGAATCGGTTAAGTCACGCTGAAAGATTACACTTTGTCAAGCTTAGTTCCAACACTATAAACAAAATCAAGTGGAGATAATACGTTAATACACGAAAATGCTCAAACCTGCATTCGTGAAATGGGAAGCTTCATGCTGAAAAAAGCAAGTTCTGCGTTGGCTTTCCCTAGATTCCCTTCACTGTTCTCAAAGTCAATAGGATTCACTTTGTGTGGCATTGTCGACGATCCAATTTCCCCCGCTTTAGTTATCTGCTTGAAGAACCCTAGAGATATGTAGTTCCATATATCTCTGTCAAAATCAGTTAAGATAGTATTGAATTGGCTTATTGTATTAAAAAGTCTAGCCATATAGTCATGAGGTTCAATCTGCAAAAAAACCGTGAGAACAATCAATCAATGAGGAACTTTATGAATTTCTGAATAAAATCGTGTGATCAAGAGAATATATATATGTACCTGAGTCACGTATGGGTTAAATGTTAACCCGAGAGAAGTAACAAACTCCTCTGCAACATGAGGCCAGTCGATATTTGAATACGCGGAAATGTGAGCGTTATAATTCCCAACCGCACCCGCAAACTTCCCCTTAATCTTAGTTTCCGCAAGATATCTCCTTTCTTCACTTAACCTCACCGCAAAAATCGCCATTTCCTTCCCCAAAGTTGTAGGTGACGCTGGCTGCATTATAATCATGACCGTTGCTTTAACAAAGAGATAGACCGAACATACGTACTGAAAAAAGGGTAAGGTAACACGGTGAAAGTCTTCTCTTTCGAGATTACCTGCCCGTGAGTTCGTGAAAGCATTGGGACATAAGCGTATTCCTTGGCCATTGCCGCGATTGACTTGATCAGCTCATCCATGTTTGGGAGTATAACCGAACCAAGTGCTTCTTGAAGCATCAAAGCATGTGAAAGATTGTTGATGTCCTCAGACGTACAAGCGAAATGGAAAAACTCAAGAACCCAAATCGATTCAAAAGACCGAGAAATTTAGTCACACAAGAACGATAAAGAAATTACGAGTAAGAGAGAGGTTTATTCTAAACCTTAGCAATCTCTGGATGTGATTCACACTTTTGTTTCAAGAAATACTCCACTGCTTTCACATCGTGATTCGTTACTCTCTCGATCTTCTTAACTTCCAACGCATCATCAATGCTAAATCCATGGACTATTCCTTGCAAGAACGTTTCAGCTTCTTTACTAAAGCTTGGAACTTCAGTCACTTCCGGAATTTTCGAAAGCTTAATAAGCCATTTGATCTAGAATACATACACAAAATCAAAAATTTTGCCAAATGGGTCCATTAGAACAAACAAAACTTAACTACTAAATCATATACTAAAAAATTTCACATTATACAATCTTCTCAATCAATGAATCTGATTATAAACCATTCAATTTGAGATCGAAATACCTCGACGAGTACTCGGAAATAGATCAAGCCAAATTCGCTTAAAGAAGAGGCCAATTCCTTAACTTTACCCCAATAACGTCCATCCAAAGGCGATAATGTCGTTAAATTCGACATTTCCAAGTCTCTGGAACTTGTTGCAGCCATTGTCATAACCTAAAGTATCAAAATTTATCGCCCAATTCACAATTCAAATCGAAAAGATTACATTTTTTCACAAACCCATATGAAAAATTAGGATTGAAACTAAAATCTGTTGGTGGGTTGGGGAAAAAAGCTTACCTTTCGTGAAGTCATTAGCTTGAGAGAAGAAACAGAGGAAGAAGAAACAAAGAATGAAACTTTCGAAATCTGATTATGAGAAGCCAAAGAGAGTGGTTTTGTAGGGTTTAAGAGACAAGGGGTTTTATTATTGGCTAATAAAGCCCTCGAAGAGAAATTGAGCTCCATTTTCAGAATCCAAAGCTTGAAGAAGATGCTCACTGAGAAAGGTAAAGAGAAAAGTTTGGGTCATTAGGGTTTAAGGGGATTCCGATTTAAAAACCACAGGCGTTTTTATGTAAATTCCTTATTTACCCCTGCTTTTATTTAATTATTACGGTTTTAGGTTTGATGAGGATTGTGATTTGTGAACAACCATTTTAGCTTATTAAAAAAATTCTTTTGGTCAGTAACACGATACACGTTTTGATTCGGATGAAATAAGTTTTGGACCATCTTTTATAGTATCCACTATTTTTATGGTAGTCACGCTCATGTCAAAAGAGCGAATTTATATGAGTAAGAAATTTATACCGGCCTAATGAATGAATGAAACCAATCTTTTGATAAAAAAAAAACAGACGAGATCAAGCAAAAGCGAATGCAATAGTTTTCAAAATTGGTAAATTTGAAAATTGCACCGATGGGTGGTTGGTCTATTTTCTCAATGGATATATAGATCGGTAAAGTTTTTGAACCGATGAATTTTATTATATATGTTGAATGTATATATAGATCGGTAAAGTTTTTGAGCCGATGAAATATATTATATATGTTCAATGTATGTATAGATCCTAATCATATATATGAAAGTTCAATTGTCCCTCTCCATATGATTGCAACATCATCACACTAGAAGATAACATGTGTCTAAAAGAAATTCAAGAGTTATTCCGTCTTCAAACGTTACGACTTGAGTTTTTTTTTTTTTGAACTTCTCTAATAACTTTAGTTATTTATAAATTTAATATAAAATATTAAACATCAATGTATTGAATCGAATATTTGTTTTCATCTTTCTTTTCTTCGTAATTTGAATAAATTTTATCAGTCTTTGTATTCGTACTAAAGAAATTGAAAATTCAATTGTCCATCTCCATATGATTGCAACATCATTACACCAGAAGAGGACATATGTCGAAAAAAAACCCAAGAGTTATCCCGTCCTTAACGTTACGACTTGAGCTTCTTTCTTTTGAACTTCTCTAATAACTTAAATTATTTATAAATTTAATATAAAATATTAAACATCAGTGTATTAAATCGGATATTTTTTTCGTCTTTCTTTTCTTCGTAATATGAGTAAATTTTATCAGTCTTTGTATTCATACTAAAGAAATTGACTTTCTATATGAGGAAGAAGCACAAATGTTTATGTTGTATATATTTCGGCTTGTTAACGTAATATATTAAACATGTATTCACAATTTCCTCTAAACAAATATCATTCCATATTCAATTTTTAGGGATTACCTACCGTTGTCGATTTTTGTTTAGGAGAAAATGTGTGATCCAACACGTTTGGATTCGGTGTACTTTTGTTGTGACTATGTAAAATCGAGGGGTTTGAAAAGCTTAATGGATAGGTAGTTGTTGAGATGAGTAAAATCATGGCATACACATCAACTTAATCATTATTCTTTAGGGTGCAACTTAGAAAACACACTTATGATTCAAAAAAATTCTTGAGGTCGTATTCAAAAGAATAGAGAAATTTTGAGTTATGCCACTATTGGCATGCCACTTTTCAATTATGCCACTGTTTTAAAATTATTACCAGCGTGCCACTGTTCACTTAAATGAAAAAAAAAACAGATCTATTTTTCTCTCTCATCTCTCTCACGTTCATCTCCCAGATCCAAAAAAAATTTTCTCATCCAAATTTTGTTTTTTCTATCACTGAATTCGATTCTCGTCATCTCTAATTTCACTATCTCTGATCTCTGCCTCGATTTCCGCTAAGAAGATTTGAGATTTGAGAAGATTTCCGCTAAGATTCGAGCAGATTTAGGAAGAAGATCTCAAAACAAATTC